>CM021772.1:3197394-3229790 GCA_011076525.1 Nettapus auritus | reverse complement strand
GTTTTCTTAGCCTGCTGACATTTGATTTCTGCAAAGAAACTGTCTATACCTTTCTGTATTGTTCTCTGCCAGAATTCACACTGCTAAGTTACTTCACAGCTGATTTCAGTTAGCTAGTCTAAGAGAAAACTGTCAGGTCTGTGATTACAGTATTTCACAGCAACCACAGTACTGGCAGTCTAGAAATCAGGATAATGGCTGCCTGTGTTATCCACTCAAGGAAGGAGGAACAGCTACCTGTCCATAGTATCCTCCAGGATAGAAGGAAGATCCTCCCTGTGCAGAAGACAGAATGGGTTACTCATTTACATTTGACTACTCCTTCTGGAAAGGTTTTAGATGGAGCTTTGGAGCAGGGCACTTTATCCGAATGTTTACCTGGTTACCAGAATACGTGCTGTATGAAGAACCTGGTGCTCCCTGAAAGGAAAACAGACTACCTACTTTCTTGCAAACAGTGGTATAAATAAATTTGCCTGACTTTCACTTTAGGCCAATATCGTTAAAGAACAAGAAACTTTACAGCAATGATTTTCTGAGATGAATGAAAGATGAATCCAAGAACTTCTAAACACAGAATAGTCCTTTTCCTCTGACAGACTTCATGTTGTGGGTTATGTTGTGTTTGATTCCATTGTTGGGTGTTAATTAGGATACTTCCTAACAGTCACTGTTTGGGAGTACAGAAATGAAGATAATGGAAGACTGTGTTGACTTTACAAATGAGGAAGAAAACCTACCTGTCCATAAGATCCACCGGGATAGGAGGAAGACCCTCCCTGCAGAGGAAAAGATACAGGGTTACTATTTTGTATTTAAAGTGTTCTCTCAAGAAGGATTTTTAGACTTTTTGCATGCAGGTACAATGACCAGAACATTATTTCCAGACCTGGTTACCAGAATAAGTGCCATGGAAAGAACCTGGAGCTCCCTAAAAGGAAAACACAGACTAGCTATCATATTGAAAACAGACATCTAAGTAAATAAGTCCAGTTTTGAATTTCTGTTCTTTCAAAATATATACATTTTATTTCAGAAGGGTTGCTTCTGCAATCATTTAAAGAGAATACTGATAATTTTTGTTAGAGGTGAAAAAACCTTTAAGTTGGAGTTTTCAGCTTAAAGGACCTGAAAAAAGTAAGAACTCTTTACCTTACTCTTGTTAGTTACAGAATAATATGTTATGGCTGGTAGGCTCTATGTTATTACAGATCATTGTTCTCATGTTTTTCAAAACTGCTAAAATAGCGAATTTTCAAAGCACAAATAGGTTCTAGTTGATCAAATATTTCTACTCACCACTTAAAAGAGAAATAGTATTTACCGGTACATAGCATCCATTATTAGTTTCACATCCTCTTTATACACAAAAAAGACAAGCAAAGTATTATTCTATGGTTGGACTGTTTCTTCAGGGAATTTGCAGTCTGAGCCTTTGTCTTTAGATAGATCTTAGGAAAAAGTGGAATAACTGTATTGTGACAAATTTGGGAAACCACACAAGAAATCCCTTTTTTTTTTTTTTTCTTTTGAAACAAGGTTTAAACATGAACAGCTTTGACACTTGCTTTAAAAAATCCTTTTCCTTTCATAGCTTTTAAGTTTTAGAAGAAAGTTTTTTACAGGGATTTTCCTCCTGGGCTGAAGAATCTTCAAGGAAGTAGATGACTTGGTATTTAATGTAAGATTTATGATTGCTGGCTTATTTATTCATATGTATTCATCTATAACTTGATTCTTTTCATGCAGGACAAAAAAACCTGCCTACCGCAGCACGTGTTTAAATGTTAATCTTAGGCATTGCTACTGCCATATGTAGAGGATCCACCCTGGACAGAAAATGAAAATAATTCAAGTAAGTCCTGTTTTTAATTCTCTCTATTCTTTTGGGAAAGGTCAATGAACTTTACTGTTGGGTGAAGACAAAGATTGAGACTATTGCTGTGTAGTTTATCATAAGTTAATATACCAGCTGATACTATTACAAACTGAAATATGAGTCTCTCGGGTATCCGAGTCCATACGCCTACACTGAGAATTGAATTTTTTCTTTTACATGACCAATTTAAACACGTTTTTCTTTCCTGTTGAAAATTGTTCTTTGATAGTACCTAAACACACCTTCCACCCCCTGGCCAAGGTATGATCATTTGCTGTTTAAAACCAAGCCTCTCTGTGCACAAACTGAAAGCACAAAGGGGAAAAGGCCATAGTAGAATGAAAACTTGCATAATTACATCCACGATTACATACTTTTTCCTTGTAAATGTATTTGTTTATGTAGTATTATGTAACAAAGCAAAAAAAAAGTTTTTCTTCAATTAAATTTTAAGATTAATCATTTAAATAGGCTGGGCTATATTTTTAAAACATATAGGTCATGATTACTGGTCAGCCTCAATTATAGGAGAGAGGTGATCTTCTGCCAGACCAAAATTACTGTTGCTAAATGTTAACCACTGGAAGTTCAGAAAGCAGTTATTTCTTCATACAATTAATTTGTTTAAAGTGCATGCCTTTTTATAGAAATAATAATTCACAACAAGTTTCTCGTTGAAATTGAAAACTAAAAAAAATTACACTGTTCAGGAGGATTTGTGTAAATACAGCTTCAAGAAAAATTTATAAGGTAAGTTTTCAGGTATAAAATAGATGATGTAAAAATCCACATTCTTTATACTTTACAATAGGGGTAATTTAAATCCGTAACATCTGAGAATCAAAAAATACGTATCTTACACTTTAAAATAAAATATTCCTGTTTCTGTCTATTCAAACTGTAGAAATGCTTATGTTTTATAGGGCAATAGATACGATGAGTTTTAGTAAATAATTCATTGCTATGCAATATAAAAATGTGCCACTGACAATGAGGTTGTAGTGATTCTCTTTATGGGTAAGAAATAGTTTAAATATTAATTTAAAAGATTATCTTTTGAAACATTTATCAAATTTTGACATTTTAGTCACAATGTTTTAAAAGGCACATGAGAAGTACAAGGAACCTAATCTGAATTCAGTTAAATTCTGGGGTTACTATGGGACATATTGACACAGGTTTTTGAAGGTAATGAATAATTAGCACATAACAGTCAACTGACAGAATATTTGCATTACAAAGCAGTTACAGAAAGTTAGTGCCCAAATACTAATTATGTTCTTACAGTGAGACTTCATTATTCCATTTCATTGTATATAATTCTATGCATACTGAGGAAATTATTAATAATGTTCAGTATTACCCAACTGTCTATATTTATTAGATGATTAATTCAAAACACTTCATTACGTAGATGTAAGTATAAACACAGGAAAAAGAATTACCTGTCTAATACCACTGCTTCCATCAGGACAAATGCAGCCACCCTATAAATAAAATAATAATAAATAAATAAAAGGAAACAGATATTGATTTGTGAAAGTTAAACATAAAACCATACGTGAGATGCCAAACTGTATTTAGGGGAAGAAAGACTGGGGGACTACTGTGGAGCTGTGACTTTTCTTATACCTGGAACAAATGAGAAGGCAGCATAGTCCTAGACGTTTGAAGTTTGCTTTGGAAGTTAAACTAACATTACATCTCTCAGTGTTATGTCTCAGTTATATATGTCTAATCAAAAGAGAACTATCTGGGAAGTCAGGAGTTCAGAGAATCACCAATGTCCCTTTACCAATAAACCATGTGTGAAATTTAAAGTATTAAAAAGTGATTTCAGAAGCCATTTCAAATAAACATAGTCTGAACAAGCTCACTTCATTTACAGTTTAATATATGACATTAGCAAACCCCTACACAAAATTACTGGACTTAAACTCTAATTCCTTAGTTTAATTAGTTTAATTACTGGGAAGCTATATGAACAAGACAAGACAACAATAGAGAAATGCCTGACCTGACTACTCGATCCACCACCAGTTGCAATAAATGATCCACCCTGTGAAGAAACCAATTATTTTTTTATAGAAACATTTTATCATATGAAAAGCATAGAAAAGGAAAAGAATCTAATGTGTATGAACCGATGTAACTCTTTGTACTACTTCCCTGCACCAAACAAATTTATTCAAAACTTTTTGCCTGAATCATTGTGAAAATGTAAAATTGGCTGAAACCTATTTGGGGACTAGTACAACACATAACAAACGGATACCAGGAAAACTAATGAAGAGAAGTGCTACTCACTGGAGCTCACTGTGTTATTGATTTAGACCTCATACTCAGACAAAGGATTGTGATAATGTTATATCTGTATAATGCTGGGCATAGTGGGATTACAGATCTCTGAGAAAGCTGATGGGTACCACTAGAGTACAATATATATATATTTTTTTAAAAACAGAATCAGTTGCCACTCAGGGTAGGTCAAAATTTCACATAACTCTGGAACATATAGACTACTGCAACAGTTCACAGGTCTGCAGAACATGAAGACTAGAAGACTAGACCTACTTTTGTGACAGAAGTACACAATTAAGGTGTACCTTGTTACCAAATTCTAGATGAAAATCATATATATGGCCATTATCATCACTATAGCAGGATTATTTCTCAAAATAGATTCTGAAACTATTTCTTTTGTGTTGTAAAAGCAACTTTTTATAACATATTATGTAAAAATACAACTGCAATTGCTACCTGCTTAATGGAGTAGAAGAACAAGGACACTGAATTCTGTGCCTTTTATCATTATTCACAACTGCATGAAATTTTAACAATATGGGGAAATGTTACCACATCAAAATAACATTGTGTAACACAGATAAATAAGTGGAACGTCATTTTCAGAAACTGAAATATAGTTTATGAGAAAGCTCTTTTCATTAAGATGATAGAGTGGACACTATGTTATTACCTGAAAGTTAGTGTGGCTGTTGTTTGAAGTAGAAGATTCATTCTGTGAAGAAATAAGAAATAATTCATGTTTTTCAGTAAAGGTAATAAATTCAAATATATAGTTCTATTGGAAAAGAACTACCTAACCCTAAATAGAATAATCTGTTGAAGAAGCTAAGTCTTTATTCTTCTAATACATCAAGCAGCTGTAATATCAGCATTCAGAAATGACAAGTATGGTTTACCTGCACATCATAGTCTCTTCTGCTCAAAACATGTGATGTATCCTGTAAAAACAGAGACATTTGCTATTAAGAGATGAAAACTCTGATCTATAGACAGTCATAGGCTTTTTTTGTCTGTATTACTTATTTCTGACTCCAGAGCCTTTAATGCATATGAGTAAAAATGCCTTATTATAAAATAAAATATAATTTGCTTAATTTTTATAAGCTCCTGACTTGAAGCTATACAATACATGTCTTCTCCACACCAAAATAAGCAGAATAAATTACCGAACATTACTTTTTCTTACTTCATAATTCTGTCTGAATTTAGTTACCATTTTAACTGCCCTCTGTTTGTATAATACATGAATTTTAACTAATGGTAGATTAAAGTAACTCTGTATGTGCTTCCTGATGAACAGGAATTTGAGTTACCCCATACTGCACAGCAAGATTTTCATGTCATTTATTTTTTTAAATATATATATGTTGTTTTAAAATAAATTCACCAAAAGAGCAAATGGCCAAGCTTTATAAATTTTATTTATTTATTTCCTTAAACAGGACAATATTCATTAGGTCAAACATAATTAGAGAAAAATAGATATAATTATAACTAATTAGATATAATTTGGGCAAAAATCCTACAAAGCAGTGGGAGATAAAAGTTACTTACTCTGGCAACAACCTTCTTCTTTGCACAACCAGATTTCTGTAAAGGAACCAGAAGCCAGTTATTACTTTATAGATAGAGACATTCACACAAAATACTTCCAGCAAGAATCTAAATGTATCAAAGTGGCACATTTAGGGAGAGGAAAATGTCTATGGAGTTCTGATTGTCCTCACTTTCAACAGATGACACAGTGGAAAATACTTGTATTAGTTATTAACATTGATAAACTAATTTTGGAGCAAGAGAGGAAAGCATCACTTATCTTTTGAAAACATCATATTGTAAATATAGGAATCCAAATCCTGTTTCTTCGTGTAGAACCAATACAAAATTCAGACCAAACTATACCATAACACACACCCAATGAACAGTGAGGTAACAAAGTTTCTCCTTCTGTTAGTATTCCCCCATCCCACTCCCGCAATTCAGTATGAAATCATAAAAGCATAAAGCATTTTGTTTACTAAGCTTTATCAACTTTATATTCAAAGAGTGATTCCAATTCTAAGCAAGTTGGCGTGAGTAGTAAGAAAAGCAAGAATTTATGTAAAGTTCATTCCCTGATTTTTGGTAAGTCTCTCAGATGTTCTGCAATCTGCGTTCAGTTTCATGTTTTAACATTTTTTCTATCAGTGGCAATACACTTTGCTATCAGTGAGTCTTACGTAACATGTAGGCTGTTTTCACCCTTCAACTTCTCCATAAGAAGTTTGTGCTTAGCAGAGTTTAATGTCTCTTAGCTCACCCATTGGGGTTTAGAGCAGTGTGTGTGTGCCTCTGTACAAAAAACATTCTATACATCTTCTTTGTGAGAACACTTAAAAGAAAACTGTTTTAAAATGAAGTCCAACAACACGCACTGGATAGGGATAACCAAGGGCATAACAACATCTTATGTGGCTAAAGAAGGAAGCAATGAGAACGCTCAAAGAACGCTTACTTTGGAAGGGATTGCTTTGCAGAAACTGTTGTGTAAAACATAATGCAGTGCTTTCAAGATAAATACAACTAGCAAAGAAAAAAGTTTTTAGAAGACCTCCTTACTTCCTAGGGTGCATATTTTGTGCAGTACTAACATCTAAGAGGAAAAACGGGGAAAAATAGTGAAGCAGTAAAGAATATGGCTGACAACTGAAGAAAAAAGCAAGAGGCAGATGACAAAAGGTTACTCTAGATGGCAGTAAAAAGTAGAAAAGTAGGCTGTAACACATGGAAAAAGCTTCTCCATGAACAACAAGTATGGAAAAACATCATTCATTTACACAGCAGTGTATTTGCTTGGTAACAACCTGTCCATATAAGTCACCATTCGTACTTGTGGGATGGAACGAAAAGTCCTGACAGAGGGAGTATCACCAGAGGATAAATCTTACTTTAGAACCCTAGTGTATTTGCAAGTTTAAATTAGAACAAGTGACAAAAGCTTGAAGCAGCTACATACCTCACATATCCAGATGGTTAATTCCAAAATAACTATCCAAAGTACATATACTAAGGGGACTAATAAGAACTGTGTTATTGTGTATTAGGCCCACAGGTCTAATGTGGAAGTGCTACTAGAAATGTCATTAATCATTAGAATCTGAATACTGTAGAAGAGAAAAAGCACTTACCCGACCATTAGTGCTATATGTTGTGTCATTCTGGAAAAGAATAAATTAAATTTAAATACAATAAACTTACAGAAACCTAATTCTTTCTGATGTTGTGTACAGACAACAACATAAATCATACAAGCTTCATTGCTCGCATCCTCCACTGTCTTGCCTAAATTAGTTTGAAATCCTATCATTCCAGTCTGAAGTACATTTTTTTACACTAAATTTAGGTTGGTAAAAATGTGAAGTGAAAAGCAGTGGAATATCTGGCATTTTTTTCTATTTTCATTCTTTCACTGTATGTGTTTAAACCTTGTCCATTTGATTTTATTTTTAATTACTGTGAATTGTATCCTTATTTTGGGGAAAAATTTTCTGTTAGTGCAGTTACTGAAATCTTTTTATTCGTATTTCAGTTCATCAAGGTAAATGCATTTAAAAGCACAAAATACATCTGTGAACACCTGAACATTTTCAGGTAAGAAAATACACAGCTGCTGAAACAGCTATTAGTGTAGGGACTAAGTATTCCTTCTGGATAACTTTTCTTCTGCAAGACTGCATATGGTAGCATATGGTAGTGTAATATTTTCCCATCTACATGCAAAATGATGCAATGAAAATGTATTAGATAAAGCATACTCACATCATCACAAGCATTGGGATTATCATCTGAGGAAACCTGTGAATCCTAGAAGGACATCAGATACTAGTTATTTCCTCACAAAAGAGGATTGTTAATAATATATTTTGTCTTGACCTTGCACTCTGTGAACAGAGTTAAGGCTCATGCAAAAAAAAAAGTTGCTGCTGAGTTAAAGAAGGATTTTGTAAGAAAAATAAAGAGTCGTATACATGGCAGTGATAGATGTTTAGAGAAAGTGTCCAATGCTTCAGAAAAAGAAATAAGAGCATAGAAAGCATTACGTTTCTATGAGAAAAATGACATAATTAATCAGAAAATGCAAAAATTTTCATGAAATAATACATAACCAGAAGAAAGAAAGAACTAGTTACCTGATTATCATAATAGTCAAATGAGGATGATCCACCCTTTAAAACAAACCAACCAAAAGTCAGACAATTAGCAAATAGAAAACCCAATTTTGAGCAGAGGCTAAAGCTTTTATGAAGCATAATTACTTAAACAAACATTACTTACTTGGCCACCGTAATAGTTTTGAGAGGAGGATCCACCCTTAAAAAAAAAAAAAAAATAAAATCAAAAATCAGAGAAAATTAGCAAACAGAAAACCCGATTTTGAGCAGAGGCTAAAGTTTGTATGAAGTGATTTATAATTGCTGAAATAAAGCATTACTTACTTGGCCACCGTAATAGTTTTGAGAAGAGGATCCACCCTTTAAAACAAACCAACCAATCAAAAATCAGAAAAGTAGCAACCAGAAAAGCTAATTTTGAGCAGAGGCTAAAGCTTGTATAAAATGATGTATAAATAGAGAAATAAAACAATACTTACTTGGCTGCCACCATAGTTCTGTGAGGATGAACCACCCTTTAAAACAAACAAATAGAAACCCTACTTCAGAAGAAATTTTGATTTTATTCAGGGGCTGTAAATAATAATAAACAACTGCTTGTGATTCCTTTAAGCAAATACAACTTTCTAGATATCAGTAATGATAATACCAGGATCTCAATCAAGCATGGCACAGAGTAGCTACGTAAGAATGAAAAACTAATCTGATTAGAATTTCTTATCAGATAGGATTAAAACTTGTGACAGGAGAAAAAATAAAAAAATCAAGGTCTACCTACCTGGCTACCACCGTAATTTTGTGAGGATGATGATCCACTCTGCTAACAACAACAAAATTAGAAAACATATTACAATGTTGCAGAACCATTATTGATTAGAGACCAAGGAAGCTGTGAGATGTAAAACTTGGAAAGAAAGAAAAATGTAGTACTTACTTGGCTACCACCGTAGTTTTGTGAGGTGTATGATCCACCCTGTGAAAACAATACAGCAACAGTTATAACACCAGAGAACCAAATTTTATCAGAACCCACAAAGCTAGCTTTATTAGGTTGCAGAGCTCTTGGTATGTAGGTTTCAGGGCCAATACAAGCTATTGGGCATTAATTGAAGTCTGGATATGGATAGACTCTGCACGAGTCTATATCCTCATGAGTAATACAATTATACTCTAGATTAGAGCTGCTTAGAATTTTTTATTCAACAGGTAATAAAGAGCTACCTACCTGGCTACCACTCTGTGATCCACCCTGTAAATTAAACAAGAAATAATGTCTGTTTTAACACTTACTGTTTGACTACAGATTATTTTTAGTTAAAACTATGATACTTGTTTAGGAGGTTGGATGGGGCCCTAGGCCAGCCTGATATAGTGGGCGACATCCCTGCCCATGCCTAGGGGTTTGGAACTGGATGATCTTCAAGATCCCTTCCAACCAATTCTAAGGTTCTAAAATTACATGGATTTGCACTCTGTAGAGCTGAGGATGTTACCAGTTGAGTCAGTGCAAAACTTATTTTGGATATATCTTAAAGTCAGAGGTGGAAGTCCATTTACCTGGTGGCAGGGATTGCTATCATATGAAGTACCCTGTTGAAAAATGGACAAACAAAAAGATAAATCCTCACATTTTTGTTTTATAGCAAAGTAATTATCTTCTTAAAATTCTAACTTAAGAGAGGGAGAGTGTAATTTTATTTAATCCTCTTAGGCTATGGCTCTACCCTTCATCACTCCCATACCCCCACACTTACTCATCAAAACACACATAGGTCATCAAAGCAGGATTACTTAGGTGCAACATGGGAAGCAAGGTAGGCTGGCAATTGATGTGTCTCTGTATCATCCTAGTTTCTCTTGACTGGCAAAAATGAACAGTTTGCTTTGATCAGTCCTTTTAGGAATCAACAGTTTCTGCTTCACGACAATCTACCTCAAAATCTTGCTAGATTTACCCATCGTAGTTGTAGTCTGCTGCCTTTCATTTCCCTTATTTTTGTGTATATTTTGGCTGCAGCCAGCATTCTTGTTGGAATAACAGGATGAGAAACAGTACAGTGTTCTACCCTGGTTGTCACTCCCGTGTTATTAAGAGCACAGTTTTTTTAGCTGATAAATTATCTGTGATGCAGCTTTGGTGGAAGCAACACATTGTTCATTGTTTCTTCAGTTTCATTGCTGTTATATAGTATCCTTGGCTATTGATGCATGGCACCACTAGCCTTTTATTATTTATACTTTCACACATGCATTTCTACTCATTCTTAACTCGCACCAATTGTAATACTTTTGCCAAAGGTTTCTATATTTATAATGCTCTCTCATTCTCATAGCTTTCCCCAGTTTATTTATTTGGACTTTGGTTTACTATCAAGGCTGCACTTTTCTTCACTTAGGATCTTATTGTTGACAACACTCCTTATATCAACGTAGGCATAAATAAGTTGAATTGGAACCAGGATGAAAACTACCAATCTCACATCACAGAAGTCACTCTCTGAGCCTATCGTATTCTATGGAAACTAAATGGAGAAACATCCAAAAGTCACTCCCAAAGACTGTTTTCTCAGCAGATGAATGTCTACTGTGACAGACAGTAAACTTGTAAGTCTTCTGTTCTTAACATCATATGGGAAAAGCCACTACATTTTGGTTACAATGACCAGCAAGCCTTTCTTTAATATCCAATAAGCTATTATCATATAACAATGAAAGCAAGCAACTCTAATAGACATTGTATAACTTGCTGAGAACCATTACTACTATGTAGAAAGCAGCATCTACTATTCAAGTATCTTGGAGAAAGTTGACTTACTTGTCCACAACCATTACTACCACCTGAAGAAAAAGATCCACCCTGCTGGAAAAAAAGAGCAGCTCAGTGATCCAGTGATTCATTTTCCCCATTACAAATATAGAAATAACTTTTAAAGGGCTTTAGTTATCTGACTGCCTAAGGGGATGAAGACCAGCAATGTACTACTGTGAATTTCCTTGTAAAGTATTGTGGATGTCGAATATTCTTTTGCATCAAAAAGATGGCACGTACATGTATTCCTTTGTATGTGGGAAATATCACCTTCAGTAAGGCTGTTCCTAGACACACAGGAACAAAATGTTCACAAATCTAACTTCTAGCATGAGCTGCTGTATAGCTTCAAGTAATTACTTCAAACCTCACAGAAATCTCACTGCATATACAGGGACATCACACAAATTACAGCAGCACATAATATGTATGATATGAAAATTTAAATGTTCAAGTTTATTTTTTTTAATATTTTGAAAATAAAAGATAAGCATTATGGAATATCAAGTACATGAGCTCTATACCCAAGAACAAAATGTCCTTTAAATTAGCAATCACTCAGGACGTGTAAGTGCTTTTGCAGTAACACGGCACTTAACTTTCTCAAATGCTGCATGCTGGCTGGTGATTGACTGGTGCTTACAAGGCCATAGGAACTTTTATAAAGTGCATAATGATTATACGTAGACAGCTGTGCAAAGGTTTCCCAAAAAGGCTTTTCCTGAGCCAGAGGAGACAGAGCAGTCCGCTCATCTATGGAATATCCAGCTTGCTTACCTGGCCATAAGAACTGCTGATGCCTGAGTAGGTCAGCCCACCCTAAGATAAGGACATGATTTGGTTAGTCCCAGTTTATAATGGATCAATCTGCTTTAGGAAAAGTAAAAAACTACATCCTAAAGCTATGCAGGGCAAAATGAAGAGCCAGGATTTCCTCCTGGCTATCACAACGATGTTGGTTTCATATGCTAGGCATCCATAAAAAACAAGTAGCATGTGGAATATTACTAAGCATGAGACAACACTTTCAGAGAATATATCAAATTCCAAGCAACTGCTAAGTGCTCTTGCAGTGCCACAGCACTCAACTTTATCAAATGCTGCATACTTGCTAGTGATTTACTGTTGCTTACCTGGCCATAGGAACCAACAACTTGAGGCTGGTAGACCTGTAAGAAAAGCAAGAATTCATTTGTAAAAAGAGATGTAGTTGTCACAAAGTTGCAACAGAAAGGCATTTTCCCCAACAGACTTCCTCTGTTTTATGTTCTTTTTCTTATATGGTAGCTCTGGGGGATGACCCCAAACTAGGGACTATCCAGAAATAATAAGAAGGAAAAACAAACACCAAAAAACAGCCAACCACCCTACCAAAACCCAAAGAAACCAAAACCCACCAATCAAAAAAACAAACAAAACCAACCAAAAAAAACCAACAACAACAAACCAACCCACACATAAAAAACAAAACCAATGACTGACCAAACTCCAAAGCCCATTTACAAGGCTGTCCCCTACAGAAAAGTTCAATACAGTTCAGAAAAATAACCTCACCTGGCCATAGGACTGGCTTCCTTTGGAACCCTTTAAGAAAGGTAAGATATTTACTACCCTGACAAAGAGGTTTATATAAAGTGCATAACAAATACAAAGACAACTGCACAGAGGTTTCCTAAAAACGCTCTTCCTGAGCTAGAGGAGACAGAGCAGTATGCTCATCTGTGTGATGGATAGCCCGGTTCTCAACAAAAGCCGTAAGACTGAGACTCAGACTGCCAAAGGAAACATAATTTTCAAAATATCTGCTAGTCATGCTGGGCACAGAGAGATCAGTGAAGAACTTCCTATGGAATATCCAGCTTGCTTACCTGGCCATAAGAACTGCTGATGCCTGAGTAGGTCAGCCCACCCTAAGACAAGGACATGATTTGGTTAGTACCAGTTTATAATGGATCAATCTGCTTTAGGAAAAGTAAAAAACTACGTCCTAAAGCCATGCAGGGCAAAATGAAGAGCCAGGATTTCCTCCTGGCTATCACAGTGATGTCGAGTGAGATTATTTCATGTTTTAGGCATCCAAAAAAACAAGTAGCATGTGGAATATTACTAAGCATGAGACAACACTTTCAGAGAAAACATCCTTTATAATTCAATTCCAAGCAACTGCTAAGTGCTTTCGTAGTGCCACGGCACTCAACTTTATCAAATGCTGCATACTTGCTAGTGATTTACTGTTGCTTACCTGGCCATAGGAACCAACAACTTGAGGCTGGTAGACCAGTAAGAAAAGCAAGAATTCATTTGTAAATAAAGATGTAGTTGTCACAAAGTTGCAACAGAAAGGCATTTTCCCCAACAGACTTCCTCTGTTTTATGTTCTTTTTCTTACATGGTAGCTCTGGGGGATGACCCCAGACTAGGGACTATCCAGAAATAATAAGAAGGAAAAACAAACACCAAAAAACAGCCAACCACCCTACCAAAACCCAAACAAACCAAAACCCACCAATCAAAAAAACAAACAAAACCAACCAAAATAAACCCCCACACATAAAAAACAAAACCAGTGACTGACCAAACTCCAAAGCCCATTTACAAGGCTGTCTCCCCTACAGAAAAGTTCAATACAGTTCAGAAAAATAACCTCACCTGGCCATAGGACTGGCTTCCTTTGGAACCCTTTAAGAAAGAGAAGATATTTACCACCTTGACAAAGAGGCTTTTATCAGCCATCCTAAGAAAAACCTCATGCTAGTGATGTTGAGTACTGGGATGCCTGCAGACTCGATCCCCAGTAATCATACTTACTGTTGTTCAACATTTCCCTTGCTACTTGTAGTTGTACAGGGTATACTGACAGAAATTTGCCTTCCAGTTTCTCCCCAGCTGTGGCCAAGAAGGAGGAAGTTTGAGGAATCTTCACACTTGTGCTCACACCAAAATATTCTCATGTGCTACCCCGCAGCAATGTATGTTATCATTATATTAGTGTTTCTCACAAAGAAGTAACTTTAGATATATGGCTTTAAATGAAGCTAAAGTACTTCATACATTGGTATGCAGTTATGATTCTCCATCTACCTTGATATGGATAAGAAACTAACTTACACCACTCCTGGAAATTTAAGATCTAACACAGGTGGAGTCTGAATCTATCATTACAGGATTTGTATTGTGATATTGAGACACTTTGTCATGACTTTTATACAGTATTTAGAGGACACGTTGACTGGAATGCAGTCATTTCATTTCAACTAATCACACATTCATGAGTAGTTCAACCAAAGATAGGTGATCTATTTATAGAAAAAAGGGAAAAGAACATGAACTAGAGCAACAGAAATATATGCAACTTGTGAAATACATTTAAGAATATATGTAGCAAAATTTATTGTCAAATGTTTTACAACTGTTTTTCACTGTTTTAGTGAAATATGTATGCATATTTCTCCTTTTTAAGTTTACCTACCTGAACATAAGTACTGCTACTTTGCTGTCTTTGTCCACTCTACAGAGGAACCAAAAAAGGTTATTTATTTTTAAAAGACATTTCTTATGTACTAAGACATTTCAAGAAGCAACTCTTAAATCTACTGGATAGTCTGAGTAAGTTCTTACACTCTTCCTTGCTTTATATATGCCATCTCAGTGTGCTACATGGTTCAATACTTCAACATAGAAAGATTCTTCATAAATAAAATGCTAAATATATTTATACATCCTAATGTCATTTTCTTAATGACAATTAATCTTTTAATACATTATGTCATTGTGTGGTATTTCAAGTGAGTTTAAATAGTTCTTCCCTTCAAATCTGTCATAGAAAGCACCATTAAAATCATGTGAATTTGTATTCATATCATGACTGACTTTTTCTTGAATAAGTGAAACAAGTTTTGACAAAGGCTTTCACAAAACAAATTGGAAAACACAGTTACGATTTAAACAAAAGGAAAAAGTGATTGCAAAGAATCTTTCAATACCAATAAATTATGTGCATTATGAGACCAACCATGTATTTTTCAATTTCATATAAACATTGATAACTTTTTTTAACCTGCACAATCCAAACTCTACAGATTTAAATTCAGAAACAAAATGCCACAGAAATCTTATCTTTTTTTCTGCCGACATTCCTAACTGATTATAAAAGAATCTAATACCACATATTTTGAAAGTAATCACTGCCAAACAAGAAATTGAAACTGAAGTGATCTAATCCTTCAATGAATGTGAGAATTGGTTGTGACAGTCTAAAGAATTATCATATGAAGGAATGAAAGTCTAAACTTTGAAGAGATAGATTAAAATTGCAAAGAACCGAGTAAAAAGTATGCCTAAGAGATAACCAGAATACTTTACAAACAGGGTCTTAAAGTGATTGGATTGTATTCTACTTTTCAAAGTGTTTCTTTACCAAGAAAGAATGGTATTAATAGTCAGCAAACAGAAGTTCACCTAAGCACTGACCAGTAGGGTTACAAAAATGCAACACTGAACTAGTTCTTTCCATTAAAATAAAAGGAAAATTAAATTAACATGGAACAGTACAGGTTATAATTTATGCATATTTAATCTAATATTGAATGGCACTCAAGTTTTAGAATTCCACCTTCTTTCTGAGAAGACTGAGATGATTAAATTTTGCAAATATAGAGAACACTAGGGAATTACAATACCGAAGTTTTCGTGTTTCATGCCTGTAGAAAATAACTGCAATGATCTTTCATCAGCAACCAAATAGGATATTCACTTTGCAGTAACCACAGAAAACACATCTACTTCATCACTGTAGTGTGTCTATCATTTAGGATATCCATACCCATTTATTGCCAAAGAAATGAATCATTGTTTAGTTTACTGAGACAAAGCTTAGGTTAAAATTCAAGTGCAATGAAGAAAGAATGTCTACCTGTATTATGATCTTAGTAGCAGAACTGCCCAAACTCTGTAAAAAAAACAAACAAAATGCAACAAAAAAGAGATCATTTGACTTGTTAAACAGAAAATATCTAGTTGTACCACTTTGCTTTGGAGAACAAAGGAAAAAGTAGCACATGCCATGCATTAAGTATTGTATTCTGAAAACCCAGCATTAAATTAGTTTATCCTCAACTCTTAAGGGGAGATAGCCTAACACTACTAAAGTAATTTCCTATGCTTAAAGCTCCTTCTAAAAGAGTTCTTGGAAGAGCACAGGCTTTGGCCTTTTACACTACCAGTCAGCTCAACTTTTCTACGTTTGGACTGTGAAGCTATGACACCATCATCCCTAAAACCTGTCTCACTGTCACCTGCATTGGACGTACATCACCACATACATACATTCAATTCCTGACCTAGTCATTTATTGTGCTCAATTCTGAGACATCAGGGACAAATGTTAAAGGTTACTAGACACGATCCTGAGGCAAAGTGTTTGACTCTGTAAGAACTATTTTACCATTATAGATATCATATGAAAAAGTATGCTTACCTGGGGGTAGGTATGACGCTGCAAAGGAAAACAAAAATCTTTAAGTATTTTGTACAAGGGCTTGTCTAAACAGAACATTGCAGAAGAGAAAGGGCCCTGTCTTTTGAATAAAGTACACAGTCAAATGTGGAAGAAAAATGTAGAAAGGATGGTATATTATAAATTTATTTTAATCTTTATTCAGGTTAGAACAAGTTTGATTAGAAGATGGTTATCAGAAAAACACGTATCAAATATTATTTCATACAAACTCGATT
Source organism: Nettapus auritus (assembly GCA_011076525.1). Classification (NCBI taxonomy): domain Eukaryota; kingdom Metazoa; phylum Chordata; class Aves; order Anseriformes; family Anatidae; genus Nettapus; species Nettapus auritus. The sequence goes on along the minus strand of CM021772.1, from coordinate 3,212,911 downwards.
TAATCACCTTAAGGCAAAACTTATTTCTGGCTGACTGTATGACCTCCAGGTAAGTACAGTAGAAATATAATACTTGAAAAATGAGAATGGAAATGAATTTACAGAAGAAAGTTGCAATAGAAAGAGGAAAATCAAAACTATTCATGGAGGTTATATGTATCGAGAGACCTGGTATTTGAAGTTAATCCAGCATCTCTGCAAGTACTAATAGCAGTCGAGGAAACATGACTGAACAACATCTGTAAGATTTGATAGGGCAAGATTTTAAGCTCACTATTGGCTTTCCCTGGAGCTAATTATGTACCTAGGGTAAACTGTATGTGACAAATTAAACATGCAGCTACTTGAAAGCTCTTTGAGTCAAAGTTTTGAGCATTATAGAGAAAAACTCCTTACCACAGGTGGAAAAGGGTTGCTGTTGGGAATGACCAGCACCTACAGAGAAATCAGAGAAAGCAGTTTACTTGTCATAGACTTTATTTAAATATGTTAGGAAAAAGAAGAATGCTGATTTCCCTTAACATAGAGAATAACAATATGGGTGATTATGAGTGAATTTATAAAATAATATTTTTATGAAAAAAATGCTTAATGCACACTACCAAACAAAGACAAATGTATACACAGTTTACACAATAGTATGAGGAGATTAAAGACTTGCTCCGCAGTCACACAGTGACTTGTCTGTAGAGATAAGAGCAGGATTTCATGGAATGTACTATGTCCATTGGCCTGTATGTGTGTCCTTTTTGAAATTTCACTCTCCACCGCAAGGTGGAAGACCAATCTAGTCTTTAATCAGTATTACACTAGAGGAAGGGTTAATATTAACTTCCCTTGAATTCTACTGATTTCATCTGCATTTCATTTTGATTTTTCTAGTGACTTCATTTCATGAATCACAAATTACCAAGTCCCATATTAAAAATAATTACACAATCTAAATCCTTAGAAATCCCAGGTACATAACAATCATTAGTCTAACTTTTTTTTTTTTTTTTTTTTTTTTAAGCAAAAATTCCCCATAAATGTAGGAAATTTTATCATTTTATATATAGCTAAGTCAACAATCAACAAAAGCCATGACAACACAGTGAGGTACTATAAAGCATCTAAGAACCAAACTTATCCAAATCATATGAATCAAAAGTAAATTAAAATTAAATTAAATTAAAGCTGAAATAAAGCTGAATTAAAGCTTGTTAAGTAACACCACTGAAATAAAAAGTATCATGGCAAGTTACACCTCTATGATTTTTTCCATTTGAATTGAAAAGGTGTGCTTACCTTCTTGCTGGAGTCTGAACTACTTGAAGGAACAGACTGTAAAGAACACAGGAATTAATTTTTTCCTTAGGTAAATGTAGACAAATTAGCTACAGAACTATTTTCCAAAAGAATGTTATATCTAACAATATTTCACTGGAGTAAAATAAAAATAACAGTGTACCAGCAATTAATTAAAGAACAACAGAAATAAATCACTTGGTTTAATATTTTTTTTTTTCTAGAAAACATTTTTACTAGTTTTTCCATAGTATTTAATGAAAGCTGCAAATATTTCAAGTAATATTGAAACTTTGTTAATACTTATATATATACTTATATAAGTTATATACTTATATATAACTGTTGGTAGAAAAAAAAAAACCTCTTCTCCCTTCATAAAGAAAAAAAATCAAAATCTACTTTTGAAACACAAGCTGGAATAAATGGGATGTGCCATAAGAATAGAAATGTTTCAAATAAGTATATGACTATATACTTCTGTATATGTGCATATATATATATATACACTTAAATGTGCATATACTACCATTTTAGGAATCCACATATAAAATTGCATAGGCAAGAGCCACAAAATAAAAGTAAATAAATTCTTAAAAAGATATTACAATATACTCTAAATGTGTAAATCTTTTTTTGAAGTTTCCAGATATGATTATAAGATATGATTATATGATGATTACACCATCTGAAGACTTTAATCCTGTCTTCCCTTCCATGAACTTTATTATTTTTTGGTAGTAGTTGTCCATAGCTGGTTAGTTTCTTAATGGCTTAGTAAGCTGAAAATGAAAACGTTGGAGAGCACATAGTTACCTGGCCATAGGTAAGACTGCCATATGAAGATGCACTCTGAAAATAAACCATAAATGAGTTCTTTATTGATATAATAAGTCATTAATTATATCATTTTTAATTATAATGTCAAAGTCACTGTTTTTTTCCTTAGATGTTTTACACTTCAAATCAATTTGATTTCAACCATACTTAAATCTAGGGCAACACTAAACACTATTCTGAACTTGTTTAAGATAAATGCTGTAAAGTTTCCCAAGTTTTTAATAAAATCATAAAATTAATGTTGCTTTCTTACAAATAAAGATCAATTATTTTTACAGGAATTTTAAAGTAACATCCAAAGAGAATTCCTCTACTCGATTAAAAGCATTAAGCAGTAAGAAAGAATTTTGATGTTTTGTTAGGCTAACAAGTTAAGCGTTTATAATAGGTGATGAGTAGTTCCTATAATCATAAGCAATTACACTTTGAGGCAGTAACTAATTTTAGAATAACTCAAACCACCACCATTTTCCGTAATATATTTAGGAAGAATAATAAAACTCTGCAGAAGTAAATCTAATGCAATTTGCAACAAGGAGATGAGTTAAGAAGCACAGTAGTAGGCGATCAGTAAATAAATATATAACCAGCTTACATCTTTACAAGCATGTTGGCCATATGCATTGGCAGCACCTCCCTAAGGAGAAAAATGAAAGCAGTTATTTCTCTAAGGAAGAAAAAGCGTACTTCAGACAACCTCAGTGCTAACTGATCCTTACGTTGAATTTCTAAGGAATAGATGGTAAGGAGAGTATTGTACTCTCCGCTATTAATGTATGAACATGTGTGAATGTGACAAAGGCACACTAGCCCTTTATATATTGGGGATTACCTGGTGGTACTCAAGAAATATTTTAAAACTGACACTATCAAGACATTATTTTACTAGAAACAAATTAAGATTAAATATAATGCTTGTAATTCAAAGTGTGAAATATGTACATACACATGAATGTAAGAATTAGAAAGCTGAAAATGAAAAAGAAAGTTAACTCTTTCCTGGCAATGACAGGCAATGAAATATAAAAACAACAAGGGCAGGCATAAACAGTAATAGCTCCCATTTTAAAGTGAATTTCATATATTATTAATAAAATCAATATCTTCCACAAAACTATAGTTTTGTTGTTCTTTTGCAAAAGTCCAATACACTCTAACAGGAATTTATGTTTTACAAGTACAGATGACATGAATGTTTTACATTTTTGGAAACACTGTCCTTGTTGTTGCTGAGTAGTCTCCATTTTTCTAGTTTAAAGTGGCAACTGAGAGTATTTAACATTAGAACTACAGGACTAGACTATTTTTGATTACTTGCCATCTAAGATAAACAAGGAAAAAACTGTTAATGACATTAAAAGACTAAACTTGAATGTTTCATTTACCTTTCAAGTTTTGTCTCATTTTTTAAATCGAGTGAATATTTGACCAAAATTTGAATTAAAAAATAAAAATCTAATTTTGTAAATACTGAAAGAAAACCAAAATATTTATATATATATTTGTCATAAGTCTGCAAATATTTTAGCCTGTATGACTAGTCACCATCTTGATATAAATGCTTCATCTGAGAAGTTTTTGATCTATTCAGCAACACATTTTAGCTCTCTGCCTTCTTTATTGATTTCTAAAAGACTGGATTGACCTGTCTAGGATTTATAACTTCATAAATATCCCTGAAACGTGAAAAAATAAAGAACTGAAATGGCCATAGTTATTGTAGTTATCTCTATGATGAATTCTGAGAGGAGAAACAATTTAGAGTGTGCAGACTAATTTGCACGAGTCTTGGGTGGAAGGGGGAAAACAAAATTTGTATAATGAATATAATTTAAGCATAACAGACAAACCTTCCCTTTTTTCTGATTCTATATCCTATACATTTCTACATAGCTTTGTAACATCCCTGTTTGTCAACTACTTCATATCACTGAGTAACCTGGAATATTCATCTTCTCCTAGCTTTCTCCATCATTTTCCATTTGAAACCGAAATTCTGAAATGAACACTCATAAATAATGCTATCACAGGCTGGGATTTTCTATAAATATACTTGTATTAGGGAGAAAAAAGTAAATGTGAGAAAAGTTCTTACTGGTGCACATCCACTCTTGCTTATTGTGTAGACTACTCCACTCTGAAACAACAAAAACTAGTCAATTATTTCCTTGTAAAAACAGGATGAGCAGGCAGAAAGAAAGGATTGGCAGAAAAAAAAAACAAAAAACAAAAAACAAAAAACAAACAAACAAAACAACAACAACAACAACAACAAAAAAAACCACTGCTATTTACAGCACAAAAATCTGAACAGCTGACAATGTGAATGGACAGCTATGGGATAATCAAACACAGAGGTTACTAGTTCACTAGCAACTGTTTAGAACAACTCTTTTAGTACAAGATGTTAATCCTGATCTGGATTTCATGAAAGTTTGGCATTGATCACGTAGCCTTTAAAAATCCATGAGCTGTTATACTAAAACAGCCCTTGTTTTAGAAAAAACCAATAACTTCAGATAGTTACATGACAAGATATGAAACTCAGCCCTCAGATAGAATGTACTATGTTGGAAAGGAATGCGGAAAAAAAATCAAAAAGGTAATTTCTCAAAGTCTCGTAATCCCTCTTACAGGTAATGAAGATGGAACAAATGGAATGTTGTCAGATAACTCACTAATAAATATAATCACTGGTTAGTAGTAAGAAATATATTCTTGAGAAACTCAGTTCTAGAACCTGATGTGTAGACACATCAGAAAGTATTTGGCAGTTCAAGTGCTAATAGGCATGTAATGGCAATAAAGATAATTAACTAAAAATGCAATAGTTCCAAACCAACTATGCTTTTATCTGATTAAAAAAGTGAAAGTGATCAGCAAGAATGCAAACATACTTACTTCAGAAATTTTAAAAGGCTAACTAGACAGTGAATTCACCAAACTTTAAACTACAAATATAATCTGGTGTTAGAAGTAATGCACACATTCAGAAGTTTTAATATATGCATGAATATTTCATCAAGTTTTGAGAAAATCTGCAAATGCTCATAGAGCAAAAAGTGAAACAAGTATAACTGATTCCTTAACTTTGATTTTCAAAAAGATGGAATATGAAAAATGCCTATTAATTAATAATAGGTACAGTTTAGTTTTCATTATGCCAGATGTCTCTGAAATCTACAAAATAAACAGTTCATGTTTGCATGCACATGAGCACACACAGGAAAGAATCCTCTAGGAAGATGAGAAGGATCTTTTCCTTCTCCAAGTAAAAATGCTTAATGCTTGGTAAAAATGCTTAATGCTTGAAATCAGAGATGATGAAGCATCTTGTAGGTCAGAATACCGACAGAAAGAGTTCAACAGAATGTAAGTAGTTGATTCTAGTCCAGCTACTGGACATACAGTTTACTGGATGAAAAACTCTGTGTTAACTAGCAGAGGCATTATTTCCAGGTAGTGTTAATTCACCTCAGTCCTCTGTCCTTGTAGAATTTTAGTTCAAGGTTACTAAAAATAAATGTACAAATGCTGGATGTCAGGATTCTTACCTGACCACTTGAATAGCTGCTCTGAGAGGAACCAGAAGGTTGAACCTATAAGGAAACCAAAATGTTATTTATCATTTTCCAGAAATTTGATTTTCATAAAAATGACTTTAAGGAAAGCAAGTTCTGCTTGGTGGGTAAAAGAACACACAAAGTAGTTTTCTGTGACTTCACTCCACCAGCTGATACTATTATAATTATTTCAGAGATCTTTAAAACCAAATAATCAAAACTGTATCAACTGATCCAGTTGATAAAAATTAACATAAATTGGCTGCTTGCAGTAGAGCTATCCAACCCTTTTTTATCTGTCCTTATATACCATGTCTGTCATTGAGGATCAGCTCTACACCAGTAAGATCATTAAATAGTGCCAAGTTAAGCAACATTCAGATGAAAACTTTTTACTGAAATAACTATGTAACCACTAGACACTATGGAATTTAGGCCATATTTGCTGGGAGGAAGGAAAGAAGGAAGACTTTTTCACTGAGCTGAAAATGATAATTTTCAGGGAAAAAAAAAAAAAGAATAGTTAAATCCTATAGCTAAATGATAATTTGAAGAGTGCAAGGCTCTAGATCTGTTTGAAATAAGCAATATTGAAAAGATCCATAAGCAAGGAAGCTATATAGCTAAAAAGTAAAGTGAGGCAAATTAAAAGTTCTATTAGAAAGGTATTTTAGATTATCTAGAGAGAAACTGTAGTAAGAAGTGATAACAAGACTGATGACCATTTAGAAACTTAGGATTTTAGTCAACCAAGGCAAAGTGACAAAAAGAAAAATAAACAGAATTACAAAGGAATAAAAATGTGATGAGAAGCAATTTTTACTAGGTCTTAAGTTTTTTGACAATTAGCAGTAGTCTCTACAGAATGAATATTTACCACAACACATCCACCTTGTCTTGTATACGTTCCTCCACGCTGTAAGAAAGTACAAGTTCCTGTTATTGTTTATTGACTCATAAACAAAGAGCAAGTTATTCTGAAGAGGAAGCTAAATTGAATTCACATCTGTGGCCTGAGTGAAGAAGTCAAGTGTTGATTGCTTACAATACCTTACCTGTTGTAATAATCTCACCTGAGATTTAATGTTGTCTCATTAAAACATCCTCAATACTAAACACAAGAATGTAAGCATAAATAAGATCTCTCTAGCAAAATAATTTGGATGGTATGAAATATCCTTAATCCTACAACCATGAAATAACTGGACTAGTAGGACAAGAATTCTAAATTTGAGGTAACAGAAACTTGGGAAATTGTAGATAAGTTGTTCTCACCTTGCTGCATTCTATTTCTATCATAAGCTGTGGAGAGGAAAAAAAATTATTATCAGAAATAAGAAATACATTTGGTGAGGCAATGGACAATAAGACAAGTATTTGCTTGGACTTAGATCACAAGATGACATAAATCAGTGATGCTTCATTCAAGAGCCAATTTGAGCACATTCCCTTTATTTAAGCTGCTTATCATGTTTAAGATGCTTAATATAAATGACTCCATGTCAAAAATAAATAAAGAAGCAAATATATTTCTAAGAATATGAAACATAGCTGTAGTTACCCAGTACCGAGGACTGAGGCAGCAAGCAGCAAAGTAGAAGCATAATACACACCAGAAGTAAAGCAGAATCCTCCTTAGCACCTATTTTCTTTTCTTTGTGTCTGTGCTATATACTGTTTTGATAACTAGATTATTAATTTCCTTACTTATCTTGAGGATAAAACAATATTTATTTTATTTTAACCCTTTTACCAAATTGATGAAATAGAGTTAAAAGCATCTGCTGAATTTGGCCATCCTAATGGACACATAATAACAAATGTATATCTAGTCATAGATATTTTAATTGACTATATTATTTGCTAGCATGTAAATACACTCAAAACATACCTTCCTTTTTTGTCTTCCTGTCCCATTAACTGACTCAGAACGTGTAGGTGTGAGAATTTTGCTTTGAATTCCAACCCAAAATTTTTCTAGATCTTGAACAACAGTTGCACTGCAAAGAAAATATTTTTTTTTTCTATCAAAAAGTTTAATTGTAAAATACGACTAAACACATATTTCAACTCTCAGCCAAGAAAATCTATTAAATACTGATTTTGAGGGTTATGCAGTAGAAGTTTGAAAAGAATGTCCAGAACATTTATTTTGTTTTTACAATATTACCATCCAATGTCTTTCTGAAGATAAATAAAATTAGTACTAAGCAGGGAAAGAAAAAGAATGGACACTATTCTGGAAAGCACTGACTCTTCCGGGGAATATGACATATCCATACATTACTAATTTAAATTATCTAAATCTATGATGGTGATCTGATTTTCACGGCATAAGCAGTGGAAATAGTTTTTTTGTTTGTTTGTTTGTTTGTTTGTTTTTTTAATTTGTCTTCTTTTGCCTCTTTTTGTATTCCTCAAGGTTTAATGAAGCAAGGATGTCTCCTGTCATAAATCTATACTTCAAACAACATTAAGCTATCAAATATTAAGATTTTTTCCAGTTACATCAAGCACGCATTTTGTTATAGCAGATAATTCTTTTTCTTACAGATCTGAAACTTGTAAAGTAATATTAAGCATAGTAAAAACTTGTCTTCTCCTGTTTTCTTCAGTAGTTAGTTCATGGGTCATATCCTCCAAAAGTCACAAAAAAGTACGTTGAAGACAATTTAGGATGATATCATCCAAAATGAATTAACGTCTCTTTAAACTTAACTTTCAAACATTTCCACGAACTGTTATTTTTCCCCACTGTCCAAAAGGAAAGATTTATTATTTTTAAAGTAACAACTAAATGGAATCTGAACATGACTTATTCAGGGAACTAGTTGCACTATCACTGTTGCTCCTGTAATTAAAGAAGTCACAGTGTAAAAACTGGTTATTCAAAGATCCGTTAATGACATTGTGCTTAATGGAATTATTTACATATATTAATGTCTGTAGGATGGTGTTTACTTAGCTACTTTTTAAACAGTATATCTTAAGACAGAAATTGTTTTATTTAATGGGCACAGTGGAAAGGCATGATAACCTATGAAAAAAAACATGACTGTGACAAAACAAATACATCAGAAACAATAGCACAAATGCATGTTAAAACGTTCCATGAAAATAAATTTTCTAGGCAAAGAAAGAAAGATAAAAACACCATTATTTACATGAACTGAAGATCTCTAACATCACGTGGAGCAATCCACGTTGTTGTAACTTTCTGTTTCACATCTGAGTTTGCATGACTTACTGCTGAATTCTGCAATTAAAGAGAAATACATATAATTATATAAGACACAAATGGAATTTTTGTCCATATAAGGGTAACTGCCTGTACTACAACACTGATGTCCTTCTAGGAAGTATCAAGTAGGTTTTACATTAGATTTGCATAACATGTAGAAGATAAGAAAGATAAGAAGACAGACTCGAGAAAGTCTAGATTAAGCTCTACTGATTAAATATTTTTGCCATTAAAAACACTCCTTTTATTACATCAGATTACAGTATTTAGAAGGAAACCAAGCTTATGTAAGTATTCCAAAGAGTGAACACATACCGTCATGTTATGACATTCCAAGCCTTTTGTGTTTGGATCTGTAATTTTAAAAGTTCCAACAGGAACATCTCCTTCTAGTTCTCGAGCTTGTAGATTAAATCCTTTAAAACCAGCATCTCTAAGGGCTTCTAAAGTCACTATAAAAACAAATATTTTGAGAAATTTAAGTTTCATACACTACACTTAAGTGGTTAACAATAAATTTTCCCTCTCCAGAATATAAGATGGCACACATAGGAATAAACAAAAATTTTTCACAATTAAAAAAAAAGTTGGGATTTACTACAATTCTTATTAATAATCAAGACTGACAATAAAAGAAAAAAAATAAGATTGGAGAAGCATTTGCGTTTAACAAAGTCTGTTAGAAAGTAACATGAAATATATAATTTACTGACAATTTTACAAGTAATTCTGCTCTACTCATTAATTTTTTTATTAATTGATTTGTTCCCCTATGCATGCTCAGATTACTCCCTGATCAAAAACGTATTTGTTTTCTAATTAGGTCTATAAAATGTCAAAATAGTCATGGGAGAAATTCTTTCAACATCCGTTTCCAAAGAAGAGATTAACTTTTGCCTAAGTTTGAATTGCAGAACATTTTGATGTGTTACAACTGGGAAAAAAAAAGAGAGAGAGAAGCTAGACAGTTTGGCTCTCATGGCTGAGATTAAATATAAACCAACCAAATAAAACTCAATAATTATAAACTACACAAATTGACTGAAATTTTACTGCTGAAGGAGCTCAGAAAAACATGAAATAACACATTTTCAAGTTTTGTGTACATCTGAACTGAAACTACATCAGTAATGCCTGTATTGGGAACTTTCACAAATAAAACCAGAAAAATGGTTTCTATGACTTAGGTGTGTGGTAGCCATTAAAAATAAGTATCAACAGATAAAAAACAGGTAACCTGGGAATGACCAAGAAGTGAAGGCAGGGACCAGTCACACTGTGACAATTTAACATTTCAAAACACGCACATAATTAGACTTTCAATTTGCCATCAATTTCAACCCTAATTCACCTCAGGTCTCATAGGAGGGATGGCATGCAACACTTGAATACAGTGTTAAAGGAAGCACAGCTGGGACTCTGAGTGTTGGCATGTGACATGCCTAAGGTGACAGAGCAACACATCCATTGGAAGGGCAGCCTACTGCAGCTCCCTGAGAATCGGTATGGGATTCTTACAAATTGACACAATAAAAAAGAAAGTAAGGTAGGCGTAGATAACATGGTAAAAAATCTCAAGGTTAGCAGCATCTGAGATTCAATATCTGTATCACAGTACGTCTCGTACAACCTCACTGAGCAGTCTACAGACACGTAAACCCATCCATCATTCTGCCAGCAACAGTGTTATAAAAACAGCTATCAGTAATCAAATAGCCTTCTCATTCTTAAAGGAGTAATTCACATGTGTTTTTCCATGAATGACAGTTATAACAACTCCATTCTTCTCCCTAGCTATCACTTCCCATGGGACCACATCCACAGTACTGGGGTCAGATAAAACAGAAGCCCAGCTGGAAAGTAACAGTGAAAAACTCTTATTTGGAGTGACTAAGATACAACAGTGGAAATGTGACACATCACAACTCACTTCCACTGCCATGCTTGTTCTACCAAATGAATAAGAAGCAGTCACAAGTCACTTAAAGTGTGACAGCACCATGCGATGGCATCATAGTGTGGAAAAACAAGGCTGTCAACGTGTTCCATCCAGAGAGCAACTCAGGATTAGGAAGATAAAAAGCCACAACAGCTCCACCTCCTGCAATTTGATAAAATCTGGGATGCAGTTCTTACAAACATGACTCAAAGTATCTCGCTCTTGAGTTGTCATATACAGTGTTCTGAATCCCTTTGTATTGCAGAGGGTTGATATGACAGCAAATATTTAAATGCAAAGTTAAAGAGCAACTAATTATTAGTCTAGTTTGGCCAGCTGTCTCATGATTTTTACTTTTGCCACAGCAACTACAACATGAAGTTAAGGTATTTGTTGTATAGGAGAAGAAAAAATAAATTGAGTATATATGTTCAATTATATAAATATATAAAACATATATTGATATGAAATATTTGCAAAAAAACAAACAAACAAACAAAAAAAAACGAACACCTCAAGTACAAAAGAATAAGACTGAAATTTAAAAAATAGATACACTGAGAGAGAAATGGAGGAATTCTGGTGAAGTCTGGTAATTCTGGGAGACACAGATAAAGATTATAGGTCAATCAGATTATTTACCTTGGATTTCATTTCCTGGTTCAAAGTTATCAAAAGATACAGCAATAATATATGGTGGTGCAGATGTCTGTGGTTCAGCTTCATAGTTTGGTAGCAGAGAATCACAATCAATTGAAGTATTTGTCTGTGGAAAACCAAGGATTCTGGGCAAAAATATCCCACAGAACAAAAAAACAAAGCAGGAGTGTTTTCTCATCTGTGGAAACAAACAAACAAACAAACAAAATCAAGATATAGTTTATAGTAGCTTCTTTTTAGTAGTTGTCATAGTTGACAGATACCTGCCTTTCTCCAGGGTAGGAAACAAACCAAACATAGAAAGCTTGGCTTTCATTGTATCCATATAGTTTGAAGAAAATCATTTAAAATAAAATACCTATATACACTGAAAAAACAGTGCAATAAATGACACAAGTACTTTAATTCTAAAATATTGAATTATTAACTGAAGATTAAATTCTCTGGTTACATGACAACAATCCATTACAGTCATGTCTTTTGCATTATGGATTAGGACCAGGAAAGGCTTTACACAAACTTCATTGTTGAGCTGTCAGGTTTAGCCCAGATCTTTATTCAAGAACTCATACACAAGCCTTGGTCTCTCAAATTGCTTTTTGTAGATATAACCATGACTAATAAGCTCTCTTTTGATTGCTTTGTCTACTCTGACTTCCGAAAAACATCCAAGAAGTCTATCATTAACTGCTGTGGAGAACTCTCAGAAGCTTTCCAAAATACATGTTTCCTGAAGTACTCAAGAGTTCCTTTACGTCCTTTGGAAGCATTTCAAACACAATGTATGAGATTTGTCCAATTTGTACCATCTATCTGTGCATCTTAATTTGTGCATAAATGCATAAGACCATTCGTTTTTGTATGTGCTGATTAAAACTAATAAGAGAATAACCTGGAAGCACGGGGGGAAAAAGCTTCAGAACACTAATGTAAACACGTGTGCTTACCTCTGAACTTAAACAACATTTTAAAAAAAGACAAAGCAAGTGACTGAAGTGTTGAAAGATTTCCTATACAAAGGTGATGAAGGTTTGCATGGTGTCACAATCACTAAATGCAGCAATCAGGAAAGTTATGTGTTATTTATCCTGTCTTTAAAGCAGATGGAGATTATCCCTCCCAAAAGTCTCATGAAAATGTCATTTAAATGGGATCCTTGTAAGCACTGTGTCTGGGTATCAGTCCGCTGGGTGCGGTTATCCAATCTCTTGTGACTGTTTTGACATAGCCCAGTTCTAATTCAATTTTAAATACAGCATGTAGGTGCTATTATATTAACAGATGTGGTAAACAGTGATTTAATATGAACTAGACTATGTGTTGTTGAAATCTTTGTCTGACTCATGCTTAAGACGGAAAAAAATCTGCTTGTAATTAGACGTTCCATTTCAAAGCACAGAATCCTTAGCACCGGCTCAGCTGGGATTGGAAAAAATCTGGAGCTGCACTCTGTCATGAAAGAAAACTAATCTAAAACCTTTTTCCTCCTTTACTAGTTAGAGGACAGACAGAAACACACAAGAAGTTGAAACATGGCTGAGGTGCCTTCTCTTTGCATCAGATAACTTAAGACAGTTCTCTGTCTTAACAGTTATAGAACAACCCTAAAAGTCCCATTATAACATCCTTCGGAACTGAGATTAAGATGAGGAAGTGATGTTAGCATCTTACAAAATTCCAAGTCTAGAGCTGGGGCAGGAGCAGAAAATAATTTTCATGGAATATGAGTTTCAATCCCTATTCAATGGAGTCATGGTATATTGGAACAAAAATTTATATTTTTTCCCTAGGAAAATGTAAAAAAAAGCTTACAGTAAATATTTATTAAATTAAAACATAGGGAACTCTAAAATAAAATTTATTTGCAAGTTTCTAACAAATCATGATAAGTTAACTGTATCCACAGGTATAGACAGATAAAATCTCATCTTCCCGTGAGCCTGTATGGCTTACCTCTGCAGTACTTGAACTGCTACCTTAAGAATCCCCTTCCACATTTAGTTTAGTAGGACTTCAGGCCAACAATTAAATCCCTGAGTACTGTTTGGTTAGCTACTTCATTCAAAGCCTAGTGGACTTGGGTGGTTTGCTACTCAAGAGCCTAGGGCAAATTTCTGAATAGAAACAAAAATTGTTTTAAAAGCCTTTAAATATAAGGGAATTAATACAATAAATAGGTTTTGTGTAATTTGAAAAAGAAAAGAAAAGAAAACGACAACCAAAAAAAAAACAGTTTTGGCAAGTTTATCCTGCCAACAGTTCAAGACTCAGTCCTATGTACCCCTTTCTAACTCACGCTTTATGAGTATTTGTCTCCTTTCTTTTTTCTTTGATTGATGAGCCAAACCCTTGAGAGTCAGTGTCACCAGCTGGCGTACACCCTGTCCACCACATCCCCAGCAACACACCTTATCGACCAAGTGCCGATGCATGGGCATCCTCCGGTCCCTCTGTGGTCAGCGTGAAGAGCTGCAGCCGGGGAGTGTGGGTGCCCAGCAAGATGAGAGGGAGGAGGTGAACGGCTTGGCCAATCCTCGGTGAGGCGGGGAGCCAGTAGGGCCAATCGTGCCTCTTCCCTGGAAATTGGGACACCGCAGGTGGGACTCTCCTGCCCAGCTGGGGCGATGACAGCACGCACTCCTCATGGGTGAATCATGCCCCCTTTGACCTTTAGCTAGGCATCAGGGACAGGTAAGGCTTCTGAAGGTTGACAGACCAAACTAATATGTTGATTAAAATCTACAAACTTGTGCTATACAAAAGCCTTACTAATATTTCATGAGCAATTTGAGTAAAATATTCTACGCTAGTCTATTTAATTTGACTTCAGAGTATCCTGCTGCTGGCTTTTCACTTTTTTACTCTTTTCATTGCAAAAGACATGGACAATTCAATTCATGGTAATGCTGCCAAGCATTTTCTCATAGCAGAGTTAATGAGGCTGTTTTATCTCATGTACCTTGTGGGTAGGATCTGAAGTTCTTGCACCTGACCTGCATTAAAAATAAACATTTTATTCCCTTGGAAGTGTTTTCACAAGCTCTCTACTGAAGATTAGGAATAAAGTCCAAAAGCAGAATGACATGTGAGGGAATTTATTTAATCAGGGAATAACAGGAAATCCGTGAACCAAAAACTGTTCACATGAAAATTCTCCAACTTCTTGATATTTGGGCATTTAAAACACACTTAAAATTTTAAATGCCATCAGCATTTGAAGAACATTATCTATTTTAAAAATTAAGCAGATTTAACTAACAGTATTCTCTCTCAGTTAATCACCTTTAATTATTGAGTTGGATTTTATTTACAGTATTTCATTATGAAAGACATTACTTCTTATCTACTATTATCCACTGGGAAAGAGATGATAATCTTCCTCTCCTTACTGTACCGCTAAACTTACCATTGATACCAAAGTTATAAACAGTAGTGAAAATGCATGCTACACACCACAGATACAAGAGCTTACTGGCAATGCAGTCAAATAAATGACACAACAAGGAATGGCAACTGAAACAAATAAAAAGCTGGGATCTTACAAATGCATATATGCAAAACCTTTCTTGTATAAAACACTAGGGCCTCTACAAAGACTGAATGTCAGCAGAAAGATTGCCACATCTTCACTACCAGCTAGAAGATACGGACAAGTAACCAGAACCATCAGGACTATTACTCCTGGCAACCACGCATGGGACTGAGCACTCCATGAATGTTGAGTTTGGCAGGCAGACATATAAATGTCAGACAATGAATTGCTGTGATCTTGATAACATTATGATTAAGACCCATAGATAAGACAAGTAAAATGCTTTTGTTGGCTCTAACACTAATAAAATACTATACTGAATAAGTTAGTAAAGGCTCAGACCATTATTTATAGTCTGGGAGTTGTAAACTCAGTGTCCCAGCCCATATACAACATTACTGCTTGTGGTTTATTTCAAAAGAACAGTATTTACACTGCATCACAAACATAAGGCA
>CM021772.1:3077611-3197384 GCA_011076525.1 Nettapus auritus | reverse complement strand
AATATTTTGTTTCTTCCAAAAGCTCTTTACATCAAATCAGACAAAAGAGCCTGTTTTCTTTTTCCACACTGATATCAGGACCTCCAACTGTCCCCTTCATGACACTCAGCAGCCTCCAGCTGGCTCTCTGCAACTTCTGTGCCAAAGACAATTTTTTGCCGGTAAAATACATTGCAACTAGAAATGTTAGAAAGTGTAACAAAGCTTCAGCTAATGTCTACATACATAAATAGTAATGTAAATGATGTGAGGGTTATTTTTGTTAGGGTCTGGTATCCTTATCGAACTGCTTTGATGCTTCCAGTATGCTGCATTGATAAACCACTGAGTCTTGGACTTTGCAGCAGATTTGAGAACTTGTTTGCATGGATACCTTGGTTATGCTGGGAGACGTTGCATGGCAGCACAATAACCACTCCAAAATGTTTCCAAAGAAAATGTGTTTAAAATTGTAACTTCTAGGATGCGATCTGTAAGACTACAAATGTGTACTGTGCCAAGAGTAAGGCTGTATACAAATGCATAAATCAAACAAAATATTGATCACTTAATATACATTATATCACTTATTGTACATTACATTGTTTAGGGCAGGTCTGTGGACATGAAGATGTGAGATTACAACCAGTCATCCTTCACGGAGACCTCCAAACTGAAACAATAAAAACAAGTGAGAAGGGAGAGAAACTGTTTCTTCCACACATAATTTGGACCAAAAAAAAAACAAGTATGACTGAACGTCTATGCCTCCTCTCACATGCCAGATGCTTTCCAAAGATCTCCCAGTCCTTCTCTTTGTTTCCTTCTTGCTCAAAGAGGGAAGGCCAAGTAAAATTCCTATAACTGTTAAAACCAAAATCTGCTTCCCTAATACCTACTTTGAAAATCAAAAGCAATTTTCTGTAATTTAAATGGAAATATCCTACATTTCTGCTCCAAATAAAAATGGTTTGTTCAGTGTACAGTATTTATGCTATTAAGACAATATTTTAAGTAACTGGAAAGTACTCAACTGAAATTTCAAAACACATTTTGTAGTCTAAATTTACTGCTGAACCTTCTTATTAGGCTTTGTGAATTATATCATTAGGATTATAAGAAGAGGGATGTTTACTTTTCCTTTAAAAACAGTCTTTCTTCTGTGTCAATATTTATATCCTATTTCCTTCATGAATTCCCACATTTTTGTTTATTTCTAAACATTACACTTCCTATGTCAAATAATTCCATTCCCTTCTTAAAAATATGCCACCACATAATATGGCAGAATCCCTTACAGCTCAGAAGAATCCTAGCCTATTTGTCCCATTCTAGCTAATACAGTGTCTCTCTTCAAAAAAAGGATTACATTATTTTAGTGCATTATAAGAGCCAAATACATATATTTTATTTTGCACTTCTAAGGAAGTATATTAAATGTACTCTCGAAAAGCGTGTAACTGATAATTTAGCAAAACAGCAACATACATTATTTTTCTAGAATATAAAAAGATATGAAAATGATCCTTTCTCTCATATTAAACATTTTCAGTTCCTTGTCATCTTTAATTGCTTGTCTGCTCAGGTTAGCACTTTTCTTGTCTGATTTAAACCCCGACAGAATTAATGTAAAGACTTGTTCTCTATAAATAACAATAATGGCCCACACCCTGAAAGTCTTAGATGATGTCACTGGGCGCCTAACTGGAGAATCAGTGGGTTTTTTAAAAAAGGGGTACCACATCTACTCATTTTTATTTTATTTATTTTTTTATGCCACAGTCAAAATGAGGGTGAAGAAGATTGTGCTTACTGATGCCATACACTTCTGTGTTGCTCAGGAGAAACACCTGTCACGAGCAGTATATACAACAGCAACGACATCCAAACGTTGCGTCATCTTATCTTGCATTGTGCAAGCTAGCAAATAGCGTTGTCCCTATGTGCTTATAAGGTGAGTGTTTGGGCGTAGCTGCAAACATACGCAATACTTCATACAAACCACAGTGACTACCATTTGTTAGTGCTTTACCAGACTCTATATTCAGATTGACGTAAAGAATTTGAACATTGCTCATGGAATGGGAGACATAGGAAAGGGATCTGACTACTCAGATACACAGTCCAAAAGAAATCTAAAACTTTAATATTAACAATCAGAATTCATTTTTTCCACAATCCCAGAGAAGCTAAATGGTCTCTCATACACATACCACCTTCTGGATTTACTGAAATATTATGTTTGTACGTAATTTTGTATCTGTGGATCTAGAATACTTCTGGCATGGTTAAAATAAGAAAATTGTTTACAGGCTATTTGTAAGGCCCAGATGAATCCTAGAGGATTCATCTGTAGTAAATGAAATGCACATATATACTTGATATATACAAGTGTGGCCCATTCATGAGTACGCAGTTAGGGTTCAGTGATATAGGTTTAATTTAGAATGTCTAGTAATCCAACAGCACTGGGTCAAAAATAACACAGCTACATTGTGCTAAACGCTGGTTACTATAAACTCACTTTGCTGATGCACATTCATGCATTAAAATAATCTTAACTAGTTAACTGAGTTACCTTAACTAAGTTACCTTAACTTAAATAAGTTAACTTATCAGGTATGTAGTTGCAGGTCCATAACAGACACCCTTGAAATTTGTACCGCTACGTGACCAGATAGTGCACAGATCTGGTATTGACAATCGCAGAACTCCAACTAAGAGCTTCTGTTCAGTCAGAACAGGGATGTTCCTTTGGATTTCAAAATCAGTGTAGACTGATTTTGTCAATCAGTGTAGGGATCCATTTCTTCAGAACCATAACCCACTAGGAAGGTTATTATTTATATCAAAGTGTAATACAGTGGGTTTCCTGATAATGGAATACAATTTCAGCTTTGGGGGTCTCAGCTTTATTATTTGTAGCAGCCAAAAAGCAGTTATTGAAGAAACATGAGTATTTTTTGTTAGGCAGAGAGGCTGACTTTTGCCTAACAATGCTTGCACAACTACTTGAATACAAGAACATAAAGGAAATATAGGCATGAAGGAAGGTGTGATGGGCTCATGGGGTTTCTGATACTATCAAATTCCCAAGCAATAGCTAGTTAACAACATATATAGCCAGGACTTGATCAACAAGTTATTTGATATTGTACAGGTTTCCAGCAATAAATAATAAGACTTCCCTTACATCTTTCCTATTTCTCTGAACACGCCTTAAAAATAGTAATGAAGTAATCCACACAGCTCCTTTTGAGGCAGGGAAGTGTTACTACTACTTAATTTTACATGTGAGAAAACCAAGTCACGGAGGGATTAAGTGACTTGGCCAAGGTCATACAGAAAGTTCGCTGCCATACGTGGTATGCGTCAGCCCTTGTCAGCACTCAGTGACACTCCCTGAGGAGCTCACTCACCCCCTTTCTCTGTGTGGGCTAGCATCTTTAAGATTTCTTAAGAATCATCTTCTACCCTAACCCTGACTGAGAGAAGAAACATCACCAGCCCAGGTGAGAGTCAGGCTGAGCATCATCCCCAGTTAATGGCTTTCCTGTTAATTCATTTAGGACTCCTGATTATCTTCTGGATTGTACTTTATTTTCACCTCTGCCAGGAATTCCTCCTAACGGACTCCTCTAATTTAAAACTATGTAGCTAGGCAGGATACTATTGCACAAATAGACTATACAATAAATACATGCAGTAATTATTTTAAAAAATATATATGTATTTCTCTCAGAATGTGAGTAGAACATTAAACTCCCAATTTCTACTGCACTAAAGAACAAATTAAAATTAAACTTTTCTTCTTTACTTAATATAAATTTGACAGCCCAATGTTTCACAGATTTTGTCATATTGTGTACACTTGCGTGTACACACATACAGACAAAATGCAGCATAATACCTCCTATATAGACACTGTTACATTACAGATGTAAATCTGTAAGTGCATAACCCTCATAATGATTAATAGCAGGAATAATATCAAAAATTAAAAACCACATGCTGAAATATTTCACTTTTACAGCAATGTTCCAACAAAAATCTCTGATGTAATTTTATGTGTAAGCATTTATGCATGCTCCCGCTATAACTAAGATGATGCATGTCACAGATTACTATTTCATTGTATGCTTGTATGGTCAGAATATTTACTGTACTTCACGTGATGCCTAAGGTGAAAAACTTAGGTGCACATCAGGTCCCTGTCTTCTTTCTGGTTAAGCAGAAACTCATGCTTTGTCTTAGGTTTCAGTTCTCTAAACTTCGCCTTAGTTTATGAAATTTCTTCAGATCTTCCACACTTTAATTCTTCTGTTCCTACATTTGAACAAGCGCCCTGAATCCCTCTTCATATTCTTAGATTTTTTTTTAACTACTTATTAAAGTTTGTAAGTTTATTCACTTTCAAAATTCAAAAGACAAGAAGATCCTGCTAGTTGCAATACCTTTTGTGATTTAATTTACTTTTAACTTTTATTATGTTAATTTGCATTTAATTTGCATTTAGTCTTTTCACTGAATTATGACCTTTTTATAAGGTCAACACAACAGATGACAAATAGTGACCAACTCTGAAATAAAAAGAGGAGGTAAGTACCAAAACAGTCCATTTAGATTTTGGAGGTTTTTAAGTGGTTAACCTATAAGGGGAAGTTAGATGTGTTGGACAGGGTAGGAGAGAAACATTACTCTTTTATCTACGTTAAACTGTAAATTAAGAAACTGGACATAGCCAATGAGTTAAGTATTAGTATTGACTTGAGTATTGGCCTCCTCATATCCAGCAAAGGAATGAACACGGATACCATTTCTGGATGGTCAACAGAAGTGATCAGTGCCTTTTTCTCCAAAACAGGGAAGAGAAAACACCGTTATCCCCTGTGACCAACACAGTGAAGACTGCATCTTCCTCAGCTGAAACAGGAATGCTGAGGTACAGCCACAGTCAAATCGAGCAGCTCAGGAATTAATTGTTATGTTCAAGACACCGGCCAAGATTAATAGCTGTTCTGTCAATGCTGGTCATACTAGATTTCTGGAGGCTGGTCCTGCACAATACTGCTGAAAGCCCCCTTCCTCTCCCTCACTTTGTTCAAATTCAGGTCTGTCTCTTGCAATCTTTACAACCTGTTGTAAAGCATCCCTGTGCCAATAATAGCTCAATTCCTCTATTATATTAGTAGAAGAAAAGCAGAGTTGATGTTGTTTTACTTCTGTCACTGACTCAGTAATCCACCTTTTCAGTTCATGCATTAGCAGTACTGCTACAAGAACAGGAGTGCCTTTTCTTTGGGGCAGAAAGAGTCATTCTGTGAACAAAACAATAGGCGTAAGAGCTGGGGGGGCTGCCATCTATTCCTTGCTCTGTCACTGATTTCCTGTGTGACTCTAACAAGTCATTAATCTCTATGTGTCTCATCGAGAAAATGGGATAATAATATTTAACTATTTCATTGGGAGGTTTAATGGTTGTGAAATGTGCTGAGCTCCTTGGATAGAAGGAAGTTGCTGTCAGAGTAAACAGTAATAGCATGATTATATTTGGTGGGAAGGTTTTAGGAGAGTCACTTTGTAACATCGATATTACAATTCTACATTACACAGGCAAGCCTGGCTAAGCAAGTGAATCACTCACCAAGAAATTTGCGTTTTACTTCAGCTGAGGCATCTACGCACATTGTATGGAAACCAAAATTAAAGAGAACAGTTAACACCTTGTAAGCCCGTGGAAAGGTACCTTCTTTAGAGAACACCACATAATTATCTTTAGTCTTAGAATCTAACTGCAAGCACCAGCCTACAAAAGGTTTAGAAACATGTCTAGGGGCTCTGAAACCTGCTATAAACAAGTATGTCCCACCACATGACAGATCAGTTATAGACAAAAGCACACATATTACTGCCTTGTTGATTTTTCCTTCAATATTTTAGAAAACACTGGGTCTTGAACTAATCAGTCTTCCATTGATATATTCTTAGATGAGAATGCTGCTGTGGATTCTGAACACATTTATGGAAAAAACATCTAATCCATGAAGTCAGCGGGAAATGCAGATGCTTGGCATTTCAAAACAAACAAAACAACAAAAACAACAACAACAACAAAAAACACAACAAACCAACCCACAAAACAAAACCAACAAAAAAACATTTTTTTTGCAACTTCTCTTTTTGTAGGTATTTAATGTTAGACACATACCAGGTAGCTCAAACTTCCCAAAGCCTTTCCTCTCTCCAGTGTCTCACTGTCTCTCTCATTTTTCTCTCATTTTCCGTCTTAGTTTTTTTTCTTTTTTAAGGTTTTAGGTTTAGATTCCTTTAATTCACAAGAGGGTGTAACATCAAATACTCTTCTATACTTCCTTTTGCCAGCATAACACAAAAAAAAACAATGGGTATTTATCACAAATTCAAATAACTCATTTTAACAAAGTGACTGGTAACTTATTTTTGGGCAACAACTTGAAACTGATGCTTCTGCTTCCACCATACCAATCCTCATTTCATTTGTGATAAGGCATTAATATCAGTCAGCTAAATCCTGTGATGTTTTAATGTTGATACATCAGCAAACATATGTTGTTTTCCTCTCCAAATTAAAAGGCAAATAAATGTTTATATACACTGTTTGTAAATATCTGTTTTCCTACAACTAATATCTTAATAAATAACGGAATGAATTGATATCTACATCCAGTACCTTGACTACAGGAAATAACATGCAACTTTTTTACTTGGAAAAGAACTTAATCAAGTATTCACTTTCACCAAATGCATATTACTAAATAATAAGGAATTAGAACTGCATTACGTAATAGAGAAAACAGTATACAAGAGACTGAGAAAGCTATTCTTGTATCATTTTCTGGTGAATATATTCTCAAAGGTTCTGATGGCATTATCATGCCTCTTATGGGATTAGCAAGAATGTATAATCATTGCAGAAAAAAAAGTCTGGTAATAGTAGTGGCTTTGTACCACTAGTCCTAACAAATTGACCTGATTCACAATGCTTTAGAAATTCAACTGAAATTTCCCTAGGAAACATCTGTCCCCAGGATACCCATTATTTCAGGAAAAAAAAAATCTTGGGAAAAACATGATGTTCATGTATTTTGTCAAATACAGGGCAACTAGCTATCTAACTGATTTAATGAATTACACCGTTTTGCAACCTCTCCACAGCAACACAGATGAATAAACATCCTCTCACACTTCAGTTACATTTCCAGGTTTCATTTTTTAATGATCTGGAGATCTTACAATGTCAGTGTAGTGCCTGTTGAGCTGTTGTCTGGTTGCAAAGTAACCAGTTCTGAGTGGAGTCAAGAGACATCATTTAAGTGGATTTGTAGGTAGCAGCACTTGTGAGTTCCATCACCAAATAACTTGATTGAAGTAAACCACAGTAGAATCAGAGCCCTGTTATGATATACAAGTCACCAGAATACATATATAGTAGGTCAACAGGATAGAATATTCATTCTACAACTAGCACCTTGGGAAGCACCCATGAAATAATTACCCAAGTCCCCAAAATAAGAAACATTTAGCATTTACTAGGGCAATTTTCAAAAACTCAATTGCAAAATGACTGTTGAAATGGGAATTAGAAACGCAGAACCACTGTGCTTTTTCTGTTTGGCAGTATCTGAATAAATCTCACTCTTTTAGCAGCAAGGTTAAAACACTGAGTAGATGAAAACTATGAATTATGTTAAATGTACAAAGACCTGAAGGGACTATTCCTGGTCTCTTACTACTTTCTGTCTGTTTCTGTACTCTGAAAAACCTTTGTGACAAGCATATTTTTAGTGTATAAGCTTTTTGAAGTGCTCAGTACCATCTGTTGTGTGACAAAAGATAGTAGATATGCTACAGGAGAGAACACTAAACCTCTAAAAAGGCCTTGGATTAAGTTCAGTCCAAATTTTAGAACAGAAGGAGTCACCTGCTTTGCAAATTGTTATAAAATAGATATACAATGACAAGTCCTATCCAACACCTATAACTGATCGTTCACTAAAGCTAGGGCTTGTCTAGTATGACTTTATACTCTAGAATCTGCAGATTTAAAATGAAATCAGGTCATGTAGGTTCCAAATACTCGCTTTCAGCACGAGGAACGCACCAACTACATTGTATAAACTGACATCACTGACAGGTCTGTACAAATCTACAGTTGCTCATAACAACAATAGACATTTACAACTGAGAACGAGTCCTACTTTTGACTCAGAAGGCAGTGCCTGACATCAGGAGCTAATAATCAACACAGAAAAATGTGAGCTTGGCATGACTGAGGTAGGCATTAAAAGATGTACAGCTGGGAGTGGATAAACCAGAATGGGCAAGGTGGAGACTATTAAAATCTGGCCTATTTCTTCTACTGAAATGCTCAATGAAGACCTGTACAAGTAAGTATAAGGCACCATACAATTTGTATGCCAAACCTGTAAAAACAAACAACTCTTCAGAAAAAGAAGTAGAATGTATATGTCAAGTTTAGGCAAACTAGCACTGAAGAAAACGGGAAAATGTGAAGAGGCATTTAAAACACTAAATGAAGAAGTTACAGATTACTTATTTTCCTCTGAACATTGTTCTTGACATTCATATTCAGCTGTATTGGTGGAAAAAAACGATATTGTGTTTTATATACTGCCCAGCTCATGCCCAAACTCCCCAGTTGACTCTGTTCCTATCTAACTGGAATTGTGTGAACTTGTAAAGAATGAACCATACCCATGCAGCTACAGAAAATACTTTGTCAAGATTGCAGAGTTCTTAAATTGCATAAACTCTTCTTCCTTGCTCAAAAGTATGAAATAGCTGTAATTAGAAAAGGAGAGAAAGGGAGTAGGAGAACTGAGAAATCTATAAGTAAGAAGAGTAAGAATTGCAAACAGTGTGGAATTTACCTAACACGAGCACAAAGTAGCAATAAAAGACTGCAAATACTAACCATGGCCTTCAAATACAGCTCTTTTGCATTCAGTCTGTGGTAAGAGCAATGAGCAGGTCTCTGAAAGCCAGAATCTTTCTATTTTTCTCCCCATGTAAACCCCCAATATAGATGTGTACAAGAGCAAGTCATACATAAAGAACAAAATGATCGATGACCTAGCTACTCTTTCAATGGAATCTGCTCCTTTTTTCTGTATCAACATTAAATGTTTAGTAGTTAAGTACAGTAAGTTAATAATATCAAAGCATAAAAAATAACTTTCATAATAAATCATCTTTGTAATGTATCAAGTTAATTTTACAGTAGAAAAAATTACTTTCTTTAAAATTTAAATACATAATAAACCTCAAAAGGTAGTGTTTATGTGGTTAGGTTAGCTGCAAGGTATTTAAAGTTTTATGTGTTTACAGTTTATACTCTGAAAGTGTTTATGTGTTAAGTGTCTTTTAATTGTAAAGGGTTGCTTTGTTGGAAGGGTGCAACCCAAAGTTCAAGGGCTGACCATGACCTGTGCGGTGATGACTTGGAGCCCTAGGGAAGTGGGATGTTCCTTAATTTATTATGACGCTGGCTAGAACATCACAAGATTTTCTGTCCTCTTGGTTAATAGTAACCTTGATCCTCATTCCCTCACTACAGAAGCACAGGCTAGTTAAGATATACACTTTCCTCAGTATGCTGTGGCAGCTTTATAAAAATAAAATGGAGAGTAGAAAAAAAAAAAAATAGAAAATCTGGGCAAATAAATTCATTTGGAGGCATACAACTGATAGGCTTTTAAAAAAAGGCAATTTTATTTGAGCAACACGGTATTGTCAATTCCTATGATTCAATAATGAATTTCTTTAGGCTGAGAAGAAATAAATGATTACACAGGAATATTGGCTTTCTTCTTTTCACTCTAGTTTTGCAAAAAGCAATTGACCATTTCATCTGTATTTTAAAGAGTGAGGACAGGAAATATTATTTATTTAACCACATAACTTTTTAATGTTAATTTTGCAAATTTGCAATCCTAGACTGCAAAAAGATGGGAGACAGCTAAGAATACCATCGGTATAAGTCTCACTCTCCAGTATTTAACAGCCACAGCAATCCAGAAACTAAAAAGGAAAGTGCAGCATTAGTGGCACTCTGATTCCAGCTAGCCCCAGCTATTTATTTTGACAGAAAATGTAGACATATGTTGGAGGAGGAGGGAGGGATTTGAGAGGGAATGCTCTGTGTTGAAAACAGGATATGATGAAACAGCTTCATTAGGCTTACCCTATCATTAATTTTAGGAACATACCTTGCAGCACCCTAAGGATATCTACTCTTTCCTGGTTTTGTGCTCCAGAAGCTCACTCTGAACTGATAATAATTCTAGACCATAAATTTTTCTAACCTCATCCTGGGTCAGTAAAGCAAATTATTTACTGCCTTCCAAAGTTCTAGACCAAAGCATTAGTCTTGAATTGGACTGTTGGGGAGTTGGCAACACACGTTAGTAACCCGAGTTACTTTCTAACTAATGACCTATCACCTATTTATATTATTCTGGAGCTTAGGATAGAAAAAAAATGAGACCTCAAGAAATAGCTTGCCAGCCACAAACAAAAAAACACTGGATCCTACAATATTAAAGTGCTAAAGAAGACCAAAATTTAAAAGCATAGCATAAGGTGGCCTAACATACTTTCAGTTAGCAGGACTAGAAACCACAAACAACCTACTGAGCAAGTTCAGTATATTGCAAACACTATAGAAGCAAAGTTAATGGTACAGGATCTACAGATAGTTTTTCCTAACAAAACAGTTTTTAAAAAATAACAAAAGGTTACATAGATTGTGAGAGAAAATGTATTATTAAGTGATCTGAAATTTTGAGTAGCTGTTTTTTCTGATACTGAATAGAAATTATTTCCTAAAAATGAAGCGTGAGAACCAATCGCCACTGCTAGTACCAGCAATGGTAATTATCCGTTCCACTTATACACGTACCAAAGTGATACCTAGTGTTACGAAAATAGGAGGGTGTCTGCTTCGATCTATCAGCCAGTCTAGAGGAAGGACCCTTTCATGCTCAGAAATAATGAAACAGGAGAGGTGTGGATACACTTACATATACGAAGAACATTATTTACTGGTAGGGCCTGGGAAACAAGCAAGTTAGGTGCGACAGGCTTGAGCAATGCCTGTCACTATTTCTACAGACAGCTTGCTACACTGAAATCAGGCCCGTGATACATATTTCTAGGGGCTTGATTGGGTGAAGTTGCATCATAACTCCATTTTCAACTTTGTACCCAAAACATTTTTGCAGACCAAAAACTATTTTTATCCCCAAAGCCTGTTGTATAATGACAGGAAATGTACTTAAAAAAAAAAATAAATAAAATAATAATAATGATGGGGAAGAACACAAATTACACAGGAAGAGGCAGGCAACTCTGCACGTGATTCTGTATTGATCAATTTTGAGAAGTGTGATGCACACCAGTGTCTGTACACAGTTAGATCAGTAACTGACAATAACAATCATTTCAACTCCATTTATTTGTCTCTTTTAAAGCAGCAGAAGAAAAAACTTGCTATGTGGCTTAACTATCTCATTTATATAGATTAAAATTTCTGGATGACTTGGAACAATTTCTTGGATATGAGCTACTTTATACTTTTATATTTAGACATGAGGGCCACTCAACTAAGATTTGCTATTGCTGACAGTTGGTAATTTCCTTATATCCTCAACTTGTGAGCTAGTGATCTACCCAAAGAAACATTTTTTCACAATCATGTGACCCTGACACTAATACCAATTGGTTTTAAAACCAATGTATAAAATGGTCAGTCAAGAAATACAATTTCTATTTTAAACTTCATCAAACTTTTAAAATTCAAACATTCAAACCTGTAGATATTAATATATATATATATTTGCAGTAATTATTATTGCACTATTCCTAGAATATTTTTGATGCTTAGGTTATATATCCTACTTTTTGTTATCTAGCTTCAATTTCAGCTCTAATATCTTCAATTTAAATATCTTAATTAGACACTTCACAGTTAAACAAAAAAATACTTAGCAGCATTAGTCTTCATCAATTAAATTTCCATTAAGAACTTTTACATTTTTCTTCACTCGTTCCCTTTCATCAAAGATTCAAAAACCATACTTGCTACTCTCTTATAAATTTATGCTGGTTGCTTACTCAGTTATCATACGAGTAAAATATCACAGAGAAAAAAAAAAAAAATATTGTAATTACTTTATCAAAAAAACATATATTCTCCCTCAGAATGATGCAGTAGATCCAGTGCAGTGGCAAAGAAAGTACATACAAATTTTGAAGAACAAGTGAGTCCTTGTAGCTGAGTTCGAGGAGTTAGATACGAATATTCCTAACATTAAAGAAATTTACAGAGGGTGTCACATATGAAGCCAAGGAGACATCAGGGAGTGGAACGGAGAAACTTGAGTGGAGTGCAGCAATACGTAACAAGGTTACAAATGAGTTAGGTCAAACTTGTGGGCGTAGATTTAAATGCAGTAGACAGAAATTTGAACTTAATATAAATCATAGCACTTCACTTTCTTCTCTGCCCTTTTTACCAAAAACCCCTCTGCCCTCTTGTTCGAGAATACTGCAGTGTCATTTTTTATCTACACTGCTTTGCTGCTCTCAAATCCATGAAAAAAATACAGCTATCAAGGATCTTTTTTCAGGTCACTCCTTTCACTCTACTTAGAAGTGAGAAGTCACCGCAGAATGTTCTCTCATGATGCTAGGTCATTAGAGTTGTGCTGAGTTTTCACTTTCAAAGGCAGAAGCAAGTGAAGTCCCACCCCTTCAGAAACTAACACTAAAACATATACCCATGTGAAAATACCTGTTCAGAATTCTTAGTATTTTCTTTAGGTGAATTTGAGATCTCTCCACTAAAAGGGAAAACATAACTTACTTTCTAGAGACAGCCAGTTCCCCAAGGCTGGAACAATCTTCCATTTTGTTTCAAAATACTAAACGTGCCTGGAATAATACCTGAAACAAATCCAAAATAAAAATGAAAAATGCATAACAGCAATTTAACCCTAGCACAGATTAATTTCATTTAGAAATTCCTGTGGGACACTCTATCCTGGGATATGATGACACACCTTATTTACCTAACGTAACAATATAGATAGTAAATATATATATATATATTATAAAAATACTTAGTGCATCTAATACTGTATGTCTTTTATGTCTTTTTTTTTTTTTTTTTTGTCTTTTATTCGTATTGCAATAGACAGAAGTGCAGTAGTGGATGAATGTATTACAGAATCATCAGATAATTCAGATGGCAAGGGATCTCAGGAAATCTATGGTCCAACGCTGTTCTTATGTGTTGGATTACAGATACAAGGTCAAACCTCATATAATCCTGTCAAGGGTCATATCTGGTCAGGTCTTGAACACCTCCAATGACAGAGACTGTGCAACATTTTTGGACAACTTGTTCCAATTCTTGAGTATATCTCTATCTTTAGAAGAGCTCAGCTTCTTTTCCAGATTTACATGACAAAGTACATAATGAGTTTTTCTTGTTGCCTACAACATAGAATCTAGTTAGATTCAGAAAATAAGTACTTCCTCTAAGAAGGGGAGACATGAAAGAATACAGGAAAGGGTAATATAACCTGGGACATGAGCTTGACCCAGATGCTTTGGACCAGTTTAGAAGTTTGAAAGTAAGTAACTATCAAAGTTCAATCCAATTGCAATTAAATGGTAGCATAAATGTAGGCTTAATTGATTAGGCACATAGAATTAATTTACGCTTTTCTTTAAACTTTGCTGATTTACGACCTTTTGTATTGCTGAAAATGTTTTATTACTGTTGCAATATTACTCACTAAAATGATAGCAGCTGGGTTCATGCATTGCAAGTAAGGATCTTCATAAGATATTTTTTATAACCATAGTTTCAAGTGTTATACCTTTGCTTTGATTTTTTTTGATCCAAATCGATCACAGGATTTAAAATAACATGCATGTCCAACTGTGTATCTAGCGCATACTGCATTTAGCATACAAGCTAGCCTGCAATTTTGCCAAACAACATGCACAACCTGATGGCATTTTTGTCTCTCTATAACACAAAAAGTGTGAACTTTGTAACTGCGTTATAACCCAAATTCCTGGAAATGCTTAAGGCACTGATGGCTAAAATCCTACTGGACTAGGGAAAATTGCTGATGGAGAGAGAAGGCAACAGTACTCCCTGCTTTATTTAGTATAGCTACTCTTTCAGGCACAGCTGTACTTACCCATCTGCAATTGTTTGACTGGGGTATGGTCTGTTAATGCCTACCAACACAATTCCCAGAATGCCCACCAGCTGATCCTCAGAACAAAAGCATCTGACTGCTGTTCATCCTTCCCATTGAATGGCAAAAGGTAGAAGTGCAGTAATGATAAAAGGTGTAATGCTTGGAGCCTTGGAACAGCTAATATACTGTATATCCTGCAGTACCACAAGTAGCTTATAGCCTGATTTGCAAAGACTGCTCATAACAGCATAATATCAGACAGAAGTACTACAGGCTGAAGGCAAAGCATTAGTACAACCTGAGGCCTTTTAACCTTCCCTTTTTTTTAACTATTTTTTTTTCCTTCCTCATTCCTTATCACTTTCCTGCACCATCACTGACTCCTCTATCAGACAGAAAGAACATTGTCCTCGTGGGAGCTGTGACTTACACCAACTTCCTGGCTTGCAAAGTTTATTTGTAAACCTTCACGTCCCGCTGGCAAAACCTTCAGACCTGAAGCTTGATCAACAAACTAGGCCTTGGAACATCCAAAAATCCTCCACTCTGGAGACCAAACAGAGATGACAATGTTTGCTAGACTAAGATACCTTTTGTTTTCTCACGTACTCTGCTGTGAGATACTTTGGCACCCCATGTAGTATTCAAAGTATGACAAAGTAAGTGACACCAACAGTGATCTCTGATTTCTGAGAAAGTCATAACATGGGAATAGACACAGCTCTCAGTATGGCGAGGGGGAGAACCTGTTTTGGCAGAGAGTGGAATGGAATATACATGGGAGTCCATTTCCTAGCAATGTTTCATTAACTCATAACCCTGGGTGTAAAGGAAGGTGCACATGGAGACCCAAGCATAGAAGAAAAGGCAGAAATGAACTGCAGAGAGCAGAGCTCTCTGAACGGGGGAGGAACGGGCATGTGAACAGACCCTGTTTATAGGGTAGTACAGCTCACAGGGAAACTTCCTGTGGAATGGAAGAAGAGTCCCCGGAGTGTGCAAATCATTCCTCTTACAAGAATGGTGGAGCATACATGCTCTCTACATTGGATAAATACCACTGCCCTTAAGATTTAAAAGACCGTTTTCAGAAATAAACAAATAATGCACTTCACACGAGTAGTATTCCCTTCCATTTACCAGTCATTCATGGAAATACTTTGAACTCAGAGTTCACTTAATTACAAACACCTAGCAAGTTAACTAAGACAAAGATCGTGCTTTTTTGAAGTGGCCACTCCAGTCTCTTGCTATCACTGGCGGTGTTATGCTTAATGAATGATTATCACCTTTTGGAGGCACAGACTGGGTATTATGCCTTTGAAGCACAATGAATCCTAATTAGGTATAATCAATAATAATTACAGTTATGTAATGGAAAATAAGAAGATGAGGAAAAGCAAACAGCTGAGATCATAATAATTACTGTGTATTACGACTGATAGGGAAACTAGTGTGAGGAGCTGGTCAACCAAGGAAACAGATAACTATTTCCTCGGTTTTAGAGTTGAAAAACCAAAGCTAAAGTGTATTAAATGGCACACTAAATGTGATTTATAACTTAAGCTCTGGAAGTGAAGCTATGCTTTCTTTTTACCTGAGGTACATGCAACTCTGAGGGTTTTGCTGAGGTAATTTCTTTGGAATGAAGCAATTACCACCTACGTGGCAAATTGGAAGTGTTACATTCCTCTGGTAGTAATCCTCTCCTCCATTTAGCCAGAGGACAGGGAGGAGGAGGAGATGACTTGAATGGAAAGAACAGTCAGAACTACAGAGCATTCTGCTGCAAGAGTGCAGAAGCACTTGGTGTTAATCTCACAGTACATGATTTAAAAGCTCTCCATGGGGAGTGTAAAAGCCTTCTACACAAATGAGATAAAAGATAATTTGGTCAAAAACTGAAATTGAGCTCAATGACACTTCTGATCATATGCTTTATGTTCCTACTGAGCATCGAACTCTGGCATTCCCAGAAACATTGCACAATGCTGCCTTGCTAACCCAAGATGTATGTATCTATTTCTTTCACTGACAGGTTCACATTTAAATGCTACACACCCAAACGATAATTACATGCTACAACTATATATGTTTTCTTGTTGTTTTTTTTTTTTTTTTTTTTTTTTTTTTGCTTTCCAATCCATAGAGAAATCATGCTACAGCTTACAGCTGTGTAATAGTAACAGCACACACACACATATGCATATATGCATACATGTAAATATTTATGTAGGTGTATTTATTGGGAAGTATCAACTAGCACTTCAGAAATTGAGTTTTATAAACAAAATAATGTTTTATCTTCCAACCAATTGTGGATAAAAGGCAGCATTTCAGAACAGGTCAGTACTTTAAAGAAAGAGAAAGGAGTATTGCACAGATCCAGGCTGCTGAAGTTAAGCTTCTTAAGAACAGCTGTGTTATTCTGAACAAGATGGGACAACAGTACAACTTTCATACACGCTTATGTTCTTCTTAGTCCAGTTAAAACAACAAACAAAACATGGAAATCTCAACCTTTTGATTGCAGTTCAACAACTGTATTATGCAATCTATGGCCAATCAATAGCGCTTTTAGTCCTCTACCTAATTGGACAACTGTATTTTAATCACTGTAAAAAAAAAAATAAAATCCTGTCTAAGCTATGTTTTCTCAATTGCCTTTATTACTGTTGGTTCATATCCAGTTCTTATGCGAACAAAGAGCTCATGTTAATCTTAAAAAACATGCTTTCTATAAGCTTTCCCTGTTGTGCAAATTCCTGCTCTTGCTACAACCTGTAGTTATATGAATGTCAAACACAGCACTGTGAAGACCCGAAAATGTCAGACTCAGTTCTGAGTAGGTCTAAGATGACACCATAGTTTGCAGCTTGTATTAATGAAGACAAAATTGTATTATGATGGTGCTGAGTGCTGAGAAGTAAATAGTGCAAAGCAGGTGTTTTAGTACAGTGACAGATTGCCCTCTGAGTGCAGGTCTTAGGCCACATCCAAGCCTCAGCAAACTTCGGTTCTGACTGCTCCACAGAGAACCTGCTGACCATTGAGGCTGTCCTTGGCACAGGGTCTCATGGCTGTGCTAGATCTGTAGCAATTCAGCATACAAAAAGACAGGGCAGTAAGTAATACGTTATCGTGTGGCAACCATGGCAAATTAAAGCTTTAGATCTTTTTATTCTTCCAACACTTTTTTGTATTTTTGCTCTGCAATAAGAACCCACTGCCCAGCCTTCTTCAGGCCATCAGGTCACTGCGATCAGCTGAAGTTTCTGTTCAGCTTTCTGGAGTTCCTCCAGAGTGATGTTCCATCCATTAAATGGATTCCTTAGAGAGTACATTATTTTTTGCAATAAATACAAATGCATTTGTAATGTATGGCATAAACAGACTACCTGCTATCCTGAATGAGCTCTCTGATGCTTACAATGGCCACATGATGCTGAATACGAGGTGTAACTGTATAACCATCCTTAGGAAGAAACATTCGTTTAATCTAAACCATTAATTTAAAGACTTTCATTCTTAATAGGAGTATGTCTTTCAGACTCTGGATAACATATCTATTAACGTCTTATCGCCTTTCCACAAAAGGACAGCATTCTTTTAGCCACTGTAATGATAGAGAAAGATTTATATATCTATATATTTAATGTGTCTTTTAATTAGGTTTAGCAAAGGAAACTATTTGTGAAAGTCAATTCCAGGTCATATGTCTAAGGACCGCCTGTCAGTGATTTACCACCTTGCAGCAATTCATAGGTTGAGAATTTCTGCAAAAACTCAGGAAAATGCATTAAACTATTTGCTATAACTGTGCATTCATACCTCTCTTCGTATCACCTAAGCATAAAAATGCCTTTGCATGTCTACTTTAAAAGTGTTAATCCATGTCCTAATCCACAGGCTAAGATATTAATTACATACTTGAAACTAGGTCACTGGGTATAGTTTTCAACATTAATTGAAACTAAGCAATACAATTAGGAATAAAAGGATAATAGAAGTGAAAAATGGGATATGAAAAGGGAAAAAATGAAAATATAAACATGTTTCAAGTCAGACAAGTAGCTGAGGTAGTACATACATCTTGCAATTAGGCAATCCACAGGATTCAGCTGTGGAGCCAGACACTCTCAGCTTCACTTTTGTGTTCTCAAATCAGCTTTAATTTAAGGAATATATTATTTTTACATTTCTAACCCTTCCTCTATCAATGCCAAACTAAAATAATCAGGATGAGTTTTTAGCTTCCAGTAACATTAATTGCACTATTTTATTTCTAAATCATAATCTACAAACCTGTAGTCTACAGACGTAAAGATGTAAATTATGGAATAATTTAAAACAAAACAAAACCAAAGAAACAAAAAACCACCAGCCATCCAGCCGACATTAAAGTATTATATAGATGTAACTTTCATGCATCAGTTCCTTACATGCCATGTAATTTTCGACAGAATGCTGTATGCTGAATAACATCATAATACATCTGATGAATATTTGAGCCGTTTCATTAGGTACAGCCATACGATGGTCAAAAGAAAGACCTATCCTGGGCCTTTCAAAACCTGTGTGATACATTTCAGGATTCACTTGGGAGACTGTGCCTGAAACAGCCCAGAAAGCTGCGCGCAGTTAGGTCAGAGCACAGGTTGTGAGGTTTCCTGATGGCTAAACATGATATGACATGACCTTTGCCACAGCCAAGGAGCTGTACATTGTAAGAGATAAGGTCTTCATTCTGCAGAGCTGGCTAAGCTCTTACCTATGCGCAGTAATCTAAAGACACAAGTGGACCTTTGAAAGTAAAGCTTGATGAGATTGGGGATGATATAAACTGCTGTGTAATCCCTGGCAGATGCAGGTTAAGATTACTTGTGAAGCACATATGAAGGGTGTATCCAAGGCCTTACCATTCCTCACATCTGCTCTATCATCACGACTGTCTTAAGCAGCTCCCGATGAGTGCAGCTCACAGACAAGTGTTGTGTTACTGCTACACTGCTGGAGTGATATGAGCAAGCAGAATTAAAACCGCGTGGACTAGAAACTAATTCTCGACTTCCTGTTTTCAAATGTTTGAGTTCTGCTGAACTTGACAGTCTGTGAGAATATTACTTATTACATCATTCATATTTCTTTTTATTTTTTTTTCCCTGTTAATTGTACCACCAGCAATGGAAGCAGCAATATTTAGAGTTCCCATCAGCAGCAGCAAGGCCGATGGTTCTTTGCTTAGAATATGCCTGTTTGGCCAAGTAGAAGCTTAGTCAGGAGCATGCTTGTTAGTGGCAGAAAAGGATTATTGACTATGTGG
Organism: Nettapus auritus; assembly: GCA_011076525.1. Lineage (NCBI taxonomy): Eukaryota > Metazoa > Chordata > Aves > Anseriformes > Anatidae > Nettapus > Nettapus auritus. The sequence goes on along the minus strand of CM021772.1, from coordinate 3,177,803 downwards.
GAAGGACAGTGAAAACGATGGAGCTGTAGAACCATATCAAAGCTACCCCAGAAGTGTTTGAATCAGCTAGCACTGTTGCCATCCACTTCCAGATGTCCCTGGGATACAAAAAGTTCATAGGGGGCAGCAGTCATAATTTTCTGAGCAAGGAAACGTAGGCCACAGAGACACCTCCATACTGTGCAAATATCTCTAGTTAATTTAGGTGAACCCTAAATTCCTAGGGCTGGAAATAGACTTTTGTGAATGGTGCATACTAATTACTGTCACAGATGTTTGGTATTTCTAAGCATTCTCACATCTGAGTTTCATGCCAAATTTATAACGTAATACAGCGTTTAGTAAAGCATTAAAACTAAAATAACAATTACAGTGTTGTGTTTGACTTCTGCTGCTTTCCTCCATGTTTGAAAACAAGTGTACATCAAACATGGTGAAAGAGTATGTTTATTAGCAGTACATTGAGTTTATAATCATAACAAATAAAATAGCGAATGCTGAGAATTAACTTTATGGGACAAAAGTTACAATTATAGTAATTATTATTATGAATCACTTTTGTGCATGACATTAAGAGACATTCAAACCTGAAGTCCAAGCACATAAAACCTTAGGGCTTGATGTAGCATTTATGTTTCCAGTGAGTTCAATAATTTCGGAGTGAAATTCACAGTAGTATGTTAGCTGTACTGAAGAAGGGTGAAGTGCAAAGAAAATGAGTCCTCTTTAAAATACCACAATGAACTAGCTAAAAAGCTAGAAATAGGGCTGCCAAAAAAGCACAGAATGTTGACCACATTCAGCTGGAAAACGTCTTTTCAGCTTTTACAGGAGCTCCTTTCCCCTGAGATTTCAATGTAAAAGAAGTGTCTAGTTTTCAAAAGTGAAAAACAAGTGACAATTGAAATAAGTTTGGAAATGCATCTGTGATTACAGTTAGTTCCTCCAGGCACTCTTTCCTTCTGTGATCCAAAATTCCTGGTCAGACGACCATTCGATTTTGGTATATTACTAGAACCCGATGACTTTGATGCCTCTTAGGACATACCGTGCAGTCAGGGAGACAAAAATACAATTCTCACCAGGCACTTGTGAGTATTTCCAAACCAAACTACATTTCCACCACTACCACCACCTCTATCTTCAAAGACGTGGAATTACAGTCCACAGATAGCTGTATCCAAAAGGACTCGTCAATTCATACACCTATTAAAATCACGGTAACAGAATGCAGAGCCCCTTTGCTCTATAGCCCTAGCCCAGTCACTAACTCTATAAGACCTTAATGCTCTTTTTCTTCTACATTTTACTGACTTTTTCTTGAATATCATACATGTGTTACTTTACTCCAGGCGGAATGGTGTACTTTCTGTTGAACAAAACAATATCTGTATTTGCTTACAGTATAAGTAAAACTAGAAAAAAAAAATCTACCCATATTAAAAAATTAATCTAGGTTTTTAAATTGTTGAAAAAATTCCATTGTAAAGGCCTCCCATAAGCTGTAAACAAAGCCCCCACTTTCTGCATTCATCTGCCTTTCAGAATTAATCTCTATAAAAAATAAGATAAAAGTGATTACTTCAAAGCAATATTAACACAGGTAATTTAAGCAGCCCCATTTCAATAATTTCAGTGAGATTATACAGGAGTCCAGAATCAGAAATGGATACAGATGAAGAGTTCAATATTAAAAGATAATTTACTTGCCAAAATCTTTCTGATGAAAACTTTTAGAGCACAAAAACAATTAAAAGCAGATTTCTTGTTTATCTAACAGAAACTCTGGTAAACATTTTTTTAATGAATGAATGTTATTTCATGAATGCGACAAGCTAAAACATTACTATACAGTTAAAAACAAATAATGCTTAAGATTAAATGACCATTCCTATTTCCTCTCTTTCATGTTTCCTCTCTTTGAAACACTCTAGAGCTAAGGAAACACCCTCCTTGACCCTCTTTGCTGTCGTGATAGAAGTCCTTCTCCCTTTCCCTCATATCCCCCCCTTAAACCGTCACCACATCTGTGACCATCCAGATGGGTTCACTGAGTGCCAAGCAGAAGGCTGCTCTTTAGTGAAGCAATCTGGAGTCCAAACTGAGGCATGGGCTGAAACTGAAACTGAGCTTCCACCTTCCCAGAGACTTAAACAAAACCCTTTCACTTCCAAACAGCAATTCTGCATCTCTCCCTCTCAACAGATATTTAAGTGGTTTATAATTTAAACTCTGGCACCAAAAATAGAACACACACACCCCTCAATTAAATAAGGCCTTTTATGTTAAATGAGAGCAGGGAGAAGGACAGGAAGGAAGATGAAGCAGAGCTCTGGAATCATGCTCCGAACAGCACCTTTCAGGTTAGAACAGTTGATCCATCACTGACACAAAATACACATCAAAATTTGAGAGAAAGGTTTAGTTACTAAAAAAAGCTCCTGAAAGCTCCCAAGCTCCCATCTCAGCTGCTAAACTAAAGCATTTACTTATTTTTTTTTTTTTTTTTTCCTTTTTTTTTTTTTTTTCCCCCTCTAATATTGTAACTTGCATACTTCTCTAGTCAATCTTCCAGCACAAACAGAAAAAAACTTCCTAAAAACAAAAGGGCAAATCCTCCAAACGTTTCAGAATGTTAATGTATTTCTTCTGCAGAAGTCAGCTTTGAAACCAGGACAGAAATAATCAGATGAACACCTGTGTACTCCTACTAACACTTACACCTCGTTACCAACTGGCTTTCAATATTCTTACAGAGAACGTTTGCTCCAGTTTGATAAATCCACAGCACAAAATCTTCTGGGAATACAGCAGAATTTAAAGTCTGCCCTGCTAAGCTCCCCAAAAGTCTGAGCCTTTATTTCACAGGAGGTAAAAAAAAAAACCTACATACACCTGATTTAAAGAGCCTACCATGACTATATATCCAAGCACAGCACGGGCTCCTGCCCTGGAGCAAACAATAGTGCATAGTCTTAGTGCTTCTCTTTCCTATTTCAGCTGCTGTTTGTAAAGGTGTTTAAACCACCTAAAGCCAAAATTATGCAAAAGGAAATCTGCAATAACTGAAGAGGTGGAAGTTAAATTACCTTGTGTTTACTCTGGTGCAGCTGATAACAGCATCTGATGCTTAAATTTAACTGAATTTGACTGGAGGTCTTGGGAATAGTGCTGGGGAACCAAACTGTAGCCAGTGCATTAACACTGCCCTCACAGGGAATGGTCCTAGAAATACACAGACAGCCATTACAAGGAAACAAGTACACTTTTTTAATAGCTCTCACTGTAGGTCTGATTATAGGCCTTACAAATTACAAAATTATCTAGAAAATGTGGTGTTCCCATCCATCTTCAGCAATTCATTCAGTTTTTCACATGATGTGCTGAAAATGGCTGCGACTTCTTAGTATATAATGACAACAGAAGACCTGTGTTTGTTTCCATAACTTTACTTTTATGGTGAAGTCAGTGGAAAAATAAGGAGATTTGACATATTTCTAAGTTTACTGCAAGTGAACCATTTTCAGTTACAGTTTCACCATTTTTGGCCTCAGTGCTTGCAATTGATTGTCCTAGAAAAATACTGCAGGCAAGCTGAATGCCTTTAAAAAATACATATACCAAAATATCTAAGTTAGAATAACCACAGCTATTGTGAAAGATTGCCCAGGTACACTTTCATTTTCTGTATTGAGTTTATTTATACATAAACAAAACAAAAGGAGACAGACACAAATGTAAACAGTTGCAGAATCATTAGGTGAACTAAAGTGGAAATGATGAAATGCATAACGTATACCTGGTTTCATACCCTAACATGGCCCATTCTTTAGAAGGTAAACCGATTGCCAAAATTTATAATCAAAGGAAAACTGTTCCCAACTTCCTCAATACTGAAATCAGCCCATGAGCTTCAATTACCACTTTAAAATATCAAACTGGCACAGATATAGTCCTTTTACTTTCCCCCATGTGGAAATGTATTACTGACACATTTTCTATTTTTTTAATTTTTTTTATTTTTATTTTTAAATATCTTGACATGTGGGAATAGGATTCCAGCCATCAAAATACCGACCATCACCTGTGGCTGTACCGAAATAGACTTTCTCAGGAAGATGTGGAGAACGAATCACACTGAGAGTAACGGAAAGTGGCAAACCGGCGCCACCCTCTGCTATCAAGACGGAATTACTCAATTTTCAGTTCAGATAAAAATGTAACTCTTCCCCAATCATACCCCAATTTCCATATTTATCTCCAGTCAGCCCACAGTCCCAGACTCTAGGTTATCGTGCTTCCAAGTAAGATTCTTTCTAATACGTCCCCCATGATGTTTAAGTAAATTATCCATAAGCATCCACAAAAATTCAATGTCAACTTCTTCAAAATTACACTCCAAACTCCCCTCAGGAAGAAATCCTCTCTTACGAAATCTTGACAATAGTTAAGCTAATAATGCCCTCTGATCACTGCTCTTGCTAAGACAACATTACCTCATTACTTCGGTACACTGCAGGGTATCATGGAAGAAGCCATGAAGCTCCCCCCATTTAGAACCAAGCTTTTGGTGCGTGTCATTATGGTCGATAGCCCTCTCCAGGTGTGGGCTATATGCTGGGCTGTTACAGACAATGCCCATAAAAACAAATTACGACAAAAATAAATAAATAAATAATAATAATAAATAAATATATATATATATAAATAGCTCCTCAGTGTACTCTGCTAAAGAACAGATTACTCATTTTGTAGAAATCTATTTTGACTGTATTCCACGCAAATATGCATGCTATTTGGAAAGTCATAGGATGGTTTTATATAAACATATTTATTTTTCAAAGAAGCCTGTCCATACAAACAGCCAAGGAGCTTTCAATAGAGCTAGAAAATACCATAAATTGTAGTAAGTAAACCTGTTTGGAAAACAGAATTTCTGTCTCATTAAGAATTTCCGAAACTGTTTGACATCAGCCTAAAGTCCTAACCCTAAAAACCCTAAAGCTCTAACCCTAAAAACCCTAAAGCCCTAACCCTAAAAACCCTTACAACCCTAACCCTAAAAACCCTAAAGCCCTAACCCTAAACACCCTAAAGCCCTAACTCTAAACACCTAAAGTCCTAACCCTAAAAATCCTAAAGCCCTAACCCTAAAAAAACTAAAATCCTAACCCAAAAAACCCTAACACTAAAAGTCTGGAAGGCCTAACCCTAAAACCCTTACTGCGCTAACCCTAAAAATCCTAAAGCCCTAACCCCCCAAAAACTAAAATCCTAACCCGAAAAACCCTAACACTAAAAGTCTGGAAGCCCTAACCCTAAAAACCCTTACAACCCTAACCCTAAAAAACCTAATGCCCTAACCCTAAAAGTCCTAAAGCCCTAACCCTAAAACCCTTACTGCACTAACCCTAAAAACCCTAAAGACCTAACCCTAAAACCCCTAAAATCCTAGCCTGAAAAACCCTTACAACCCTAACCCTAAAAATCCTGAAGCCCTAACCCTAAGAATCTATTCCTAACCCCTAATCCCTAACCCCTAACCCTAACCTGAAAAGTACACCTCCCAGCATGCTCTGGGCACACAACATGGACGCCCGGAAGCCCTCTCTGAAGTCTGACACTGAATGCAGCTCTAAAAACCGTTCCTCCTTAGCTACTACAGATAGATGCCAAGATATAAAGGATGGGACTAAAATCTGACAAAGAGCATTACCAACAAAAGAGCGAACGTTCTCATATTGAAGAGAAGGAGAGTCAAAAAGATGGTCACTCTAGCAAGAGAAGGTGCTCTCGGAGTGTGGGAGGTGGTAAGCAAAAGTGTCACAAGCAGGAGTGTTGTGAGGGAGGCAAGTACAGATCTTTCTGTAGTGAAAGAAACAGCCCCGATAATGGCAGAAGAGCAGTAAAATATTCCAATTACAGATCTCAAAACAGAGGAAGATCAGAACAAGATAGCAATAGATATTGCCATTCCAAAGGGGAAAGAAGTTGGAGCAAAGAAAGATACTATCAAGATGAACCACGGAGATGGGAAAGATGTAGATACTACAATGATTGCTATTCACCTCATGCAACAGGAGACAGTAGAGAGAGAAAGTTCTCTCACGGTGATAAACACTGACAAATTGACCAGGGTCCTATTCCAGGGTCCTCCTCCACCTGCCCCAGGCCCCTCTCCCCAGCGCGCCAGCTCCAGCGGCGACCAGGTGCCTGGAACGTCCAGAGACGGCCTTCGAGGGACTCCCAGCTGCCCTCACTGCCCCCCTGCTGCAGTCACCAGCGAGCAGGCAGCACGTCCAGAGGAGCCGCAGGAGGCTGCGCCAGGTCCCTCCAGCACCACGCGGGGCACGGGCTGCACACCTGGGGGGCCCCGGCGAGCCCCCAAGAGGACCAACACCTCCTCGCAGGCCTCCGCACCACCAAAGAAGAGGCCACCCCGCCGGCAATAGGGCACATGTTGAGACCAGGCCCTAACAGCAGCTGGGGGGCACGCCGGCCCCAAAGGACCCAAACGGCACCAGGGTCCTATTCCACCACACAGTACAAATACACTTGTGCTGTGTACAAGTACGCAGAGAACAAATAAAATCCGAAAATCACAGAAAACGTGTCAGTGTTGCCAACAGCGCAGTGGTCGTTGCCATCCCCACCCCTGCGGCTTTCCCCTCCCTTTCCTGATGCTGTGCCCGCTCTTAGTACAAACTTGGCTCATTTTCCGTAGGCTAAAGGTATTTACAGTTCTACAGGCCGACCGTAGCCTGGGGTGGTGTGGGAAGAGTGCTGCCAGCGGGGCCAGGGAGGGGATCCTGCCCCTCTGCTCAGCCCTGCGGACGCCGCACCCGGAGCGCTGCGGCCAGTTCTGGGCTCCCCAGCATGAGGGGGACATGGAGCTGCTGGAGTGAGTCCAGCTGAGATGAGGGGACTGCAGCATCTCTCCTGCGAGGGGAGGCTGGGAGAGCTGGGCCTGCTCAGCCTGGACGAGAGAAGACCGTGAGGGGATCTCATCAATGCAAGTAAATGTCAGAAGGGAGGGTGTCAAGAGGCTGGGTGAAGACTCCTTTTGGTGGTGCCCAGCGACAGAACAAGAGGCAATGGGCACATATTGAGACACAGCAAGTTCCAGATGGATATGAGAGGGTATTTGGTTACCGTGAGGTGACAGAGCCCTGGAACTGGCTGCCCAGAGAGGCCGTGGAGTCTCCTTCTCTGCAGATATCCCAAACCCCCCTGGATGCCATACTGTATAATGTGCTCTGGGTGAGCCTGCTGAGCTGGGGGTTGGACCAGGTCATCTCTAGAGGTCACTTCCAACTTCAGCTGTGCTGTGATTCTGTGATCCCTTTCCACCGGGCTGCTCTCCAGCCTCGTGTCCCCACATTTGTACATACACACAGGGTTGCACTGTCCTAGACGCAGAATCTGGCACGTGCTCTTGTTAAACTTCATGGAGCTGGTGATTGCCCAGCATCATAATTTGTCAAGATCTCTTTGCAAGGCCTCTCTATCCTCAAGGGAGTCAACAGCTCCTCCTAATTTAGTATCATCTGAAAACTTATTTGGTGTGCATTCAACTCCCTCATCTAGATCATTTATAAAAACATGAAAGAGAATGGGCCCTAAAAATGACAACCCTGGGGAACCTCACTGGTGACTAGCCACCCATATTCATTGCCAGTCTCAAGTTTCATGTCAGAGTGGGCATCTTAATCAGAACTTAACTAAAGAAAGAATGTATTTGACATAATTATCAGCCAAGACTATGAAGAACCTTTGGAGAAAATCAGCAAAGATTGTTAAGTTAATCTGAAATGTGGATGGGCAAACTAACAGCAGGTAGAAGCAGTAGACCAATTCATCCCCTGAACAAGAAGGGGAGCTCAAAAAAGCCTCAGTTACGCACACCTACAAAAATGTGTTGTCAACAGCAAACATAATTCTTGGTGATAACATCAGAAACCCTTAGCCCATCATCCATGGTTCCTTTTATTTATTTATTTATTTTTTCTCTAATATCTGTGGAGTTAGTGCATAAAGAAACAAGAGTACTCTCAACCACTTTGCAGCATTATGGAAAAACAACCTCACTATCTGCATCTAAAATACAAAGGTCTTTTTCAACCTTACAACTGGCCTTTCTGCTCTTCCATCATCACAGCTGACACAGCTGACAAGTTTATCTATCTTAACAGTGCTCTCCCTAGCTCAGCAATAATTGCTGACAAGCATCTCTGCTTTCAAAACAAGCTGAACACTCGGTTTTCTGCAAAATCATGTCTGGAGCAATCACTCACCCTGAATCTGTGTTTGAAGAGTCTGGTTTTATTTCTGCTCTCCTTCATGGTCCTCCGCAGAACTCCCGTCTCTGACGGTGAAGCCTGCGCTGCCTGCACACGAGTCTGGGAATCTGCACCATCACAATAAACCCAGGACTTTACCCAAAGGTATAACCTGGTCTAAAATCTGCATTTTGATCCCCTGCTCTTTCAGCTGCCCTCTCAGTTGCCTGCCGCAGTTGGAAACTTTGTGGAGTCCGGGACAAAGGCTTTATGTTCTCCAGAATTCTGCACCGGGTATGTCCTATATTCACCCTGGAATCTTTTAGGGGGTAAGATCAGTGACAATATTGGCATAACAACAAAGTGGTAACCAGTCAGAAACAGATTTAGAGTGGATATTAAAAAAAGGTTCCCTGACCATCAGACAGATGTACTTTAACAGCTTTCCAGTTCTGAAGTGATTACAAAAGAGCAAAACTATTTGTAAATGGAGGTTGCTAAGCAACGGAAAATGACTGCAGTTGTATCTTTTGCTGCCTAGTATAAAAAACACCCCCCAAAAATTGCCCAACAGATGCAAAGCCAAACAAACTAACAGATGATTAAACAGCTCCCCGGCTGGGCTTTGCCTGCCAAATCTCTGCCTGGAGAGGACTTTTATTATGTCCACGTAACAAACCCTCAAAGTTATGGACTTACAAAGGAAACAGCTGCTTAACCATAATGGCAGTTACTCTGGTCAGATTGCAGGGAACCCGACCTTGCGGCTGTGGCTCGGGGTGCCCGTCTCGTGCACCGCGAGACAAGGCAGAGATGGAAGCGAGTCAGCGTCACCGCACTGAGCTTGCGGCTGACTCATCCGCACCGCTGGCCACAAGGCAGGGTGAGGAGCACGGCAAGGCAGTGTGGTCGGCTGGCTGTGGGGCCAGGAAGGATTAAAGAGCGTGCCTCATACACACCGGCCAGGTGGCTTCATCCTAAGCTGTTAGGGGATATTTGGAAGCGCCCCATCATGGCACAGCCAAACCCAGCTCATACACCCTACGCCTTGGGGCAGCTTTTAACCTACACTGGGTTAGTGGGGCCAAGCTCCTCTTCCACTCTGAGGCTCACCCAAAAGCCACACTGAGACATTGTCTTAGGCTCCAAAAGCAGAGATCTACCCTGGTACACGCAGTATGAAGGCTGAAACTATCACACAGCACTGCTGGCATCCCACTGGCCCACAGACGGTAAAACAACTCCGGGCGCGCGGCTGTTCATCTTATTGAACCTTGCAGAAGGTGGTGCAGGCCCACCTGCTTCAGCACAATTGGTTATTTCAGGAGTGAGCAGAACTTGTCCTGTCGTAAGACTGTTCTCTAGCAGACAACATTACAGCTGGGGCAAACCTGGATGCAAACCACTGGAGCGTCCTTCTCATGGTCATTGGGTAGTTGGGAGTGTCCAAACCCAGAAAGCAGGACACCTGACTTGGTGTTATAGCTTCCATAAAAACACTGCTTCCTACAAGTGCTGTTTTCCATTATTATCTTGATTGCCTACATAAATATGAATAATCTCATATACAATACTCCCCAAACTCTGCTTCTGTTCACGTTATCCCACAGATGGAGGCTGATTCTCCAGATGGAGGCTGATTACTATAGATCCCACTCCAAGTGGAGACACCAAACTGAAACGGTGCTCTGGCTTGCACAGAAATGATCAGCATGAAACATATGCACCTGTATCATCAACCGTTTATTCGGCAGCTGACAAAGGATACCAGTGGCTAACAATACCTGCCCTGTAAGTTCATACTGGCACGAGCATTTCTGGCTCAGTGACCTGCAGCGGTAACTGCACAGCACGACCTATGAAGTGCATCCATGGTACTGGGAAGTATTTATGTATAAACTGCTCATTCCAATTAAAACAGGACATAAAAGTTACTTCAATACTTAAGGGCACAATAGGATGCTGTTCAATGTTTCATCTGCCGAATCCATTTTTGATGGAAAGTGATTGCTGATACTATATGAGATAATTTCTCTATGAATTAAGTTAAATACAGACCTGGACAGTATTTCAAGAAACAGCCTGCAGATTAGAGACAAGTGACAAGACTGATCTCTGCAGCTGCAATTAACTGTCTTTCCTTCGGTCTCTCCTGCACAGTTCTAAGAAGGGCTACGTTTTCCTCCTGCTGATGAAGGTTGATTAGCAGTCAGGTGGGGAGAGGCTCCGGGGATGCCGTGACGCATTAATTAAATCACTTCTACCAGCTAAGTGATGACACTTTGATTTATAGCAGAGCTCATTCAGCCAGACACTGGCATTTCCTGGGCACTGAGATGAGGAAAAGCCAAGCTGGGAAGCTGGTGGGAGAACAGGGGGATGTGCACATAAAGAAAAAAAAAAGCAAACTGAAGTGAATACCTGCAGCTGACAGAGACTATTTTCAAAACAGAGTGCTTGATGGTCAGAAATGACCATGAAACGAGCTGAAAATGATTTAATCCACCTTTCTTATACAGAAGCTATTTCATTTTGTTTGTGTCTACACCAAAAGCTGGTTTAGGATAGGGCCTTTTAAAAATCTCTCCAATTAAACATGATACGAATTATTTGATAAGGCACATTTCAACCTAACACACTCCAAAATAGCTTGCGGCTGTTTTGTGCCTGGAGGTAGCACAGACTCACATCTACAGTTACAAGCTCAGAAAGAGAAGGTAGAAATCTCCAGAAGGCAGAGCAGGACAGCAATCCAGGGGCCAGGTTTGGATGCTATGCTCAAACCTGCTCGTGCTCCATCGCCTGTCAAGAACGATGTCTCCTAAACATCGTGTTTCAATTTCTGCCTCTGCCAAAGGGCGATAATATTATTTCACAACCTTTGTCAAGGGTTACCTTTATCCAACTTTATCTATTTGGTTTAGGATTCTGACATTTGAAAAAGCTAACTTAAACAACCTTCCTATTAGAAAGCTTTTTGGTGACAAGGCTACATACACTGCTGGGGTGGGGAAAAAAAGCCAGCTCGCTTTTAAACACATCTACATGCATCTCCTTTTCATCATTAGAATATATTTCCAGAGAGGTGAGCAAAGGTTTAGCTGCATGACTCTCATTAACATTATTTCAGTAATGAGGTGAAAGCACAATCACTGGAGCTAATATAATCACAGCAATGAGACACAAAGTATGCTGCAGGAAATACGGCTGAAGAAGGTGACACTGACAGTCCTGATAGGTTGTATCAAGGATGGAAAAACAGGCATCGGAAGCAAAATGATGCAGTGAGGATAAAGACCTTGCCTTTGCATCTGGTAGTAAAAACTTTAACAGGAAGAAGCCCATTGATGTGAAGGAGAGGACTGACACCGGTCAAAGGACTGTCCTTCGAGGTATTCAGCACACCAATGCTCGCTCAGCTGTGCTAGTTCCTAGCAAGAACTGAGGAAGCAAGGGGCTAACAGTACTGTGCCCTTAGAAGTCATTTAGGAAAGATGAGGAAGATTACTGTAGCAGCTAAAAAGGAGCGCTGAGATAAAAAGAAAACAGCAGGTGTGGAAAATCAAAAGCTATTGGTGACAGCCCTAGAAGACAATCCCAGTATTATATTGCACCAGAAAAACCTCGTATAGTGAAAAGTGTGAGAGTCATCGTGCCACTGCACTCCATTACTTTAGCTAATAGAATGATCTGAACAGAACGAGGCTGGGAAGAATTTTATAGTAATTAGCAAACCTGTTGGTGTCCATTTTTCTTCTGCACAACATATGAACAAAAGAAAAGTATGTACAGCTATTAAGGGAAACACACAAGAAAAAGTGGGAAGACTGACAGCGATTTAGATACCTCTGCAGAAATAAAAAGTGTAATTACTGGTTTTATTACAAAACCAGCATACAAGGATTTTTAGCTTTGCATTGAAAATACACTGCAATATAAAAACTACTACATATGTAGCACATAAACATCCACATCCAAGTACTACTAGTACAGAAGGAGCAGAGGAAACATAATGTATACATCCACCCCACATAATTCTTGCAACATTCAGTACCTCTGTAAGCAGCTCATGGCTCTTCATCCAGATGCCATAAACAGTTGGTTTTTTGTTTTTTACAATCACATGGAACCGATCCACTGCAAGCTGTTTGTACAGAATCCATGAGGTTAACCCTATAGCTACAAATGAAGCGTACTTATAATGACATGTAAACGTGTCCTTTTCACTTGAATTTAGTATCTTACAGACCCTCTGAAGACTGGCACAGAACTCCTCAAGAGCTGCTGATGCTCAGCACTGAAGCTAGGTGGTGTTTCACTGCTGCTCACAAATAGCTTAATTTGTTTAAATAGGCTGGTTCCTTGCAGCATTTTCACTGTAAGCCCTGTTTTGAGGACAGAATGTATCGTCTCTTCATATGGAACCTACCTGCAAGCCAGCTGGCAGGAAGTCAAGGAGAATCCCGACGAGGTCCAAAGCTCTCAGACTTTACCCAGCTTACAGCACTTACTAAATTTCAAAGGAGTTCCACCTGCCATCATCATTCTCTGAGCTGTGGGACTCAGGATCAGAAAATTTGACTTTATATAAATTATAGCTCCTTTACAGATTTTCTGTGGCTGAGTATAACCTGTATACAACCCAAAAACAATGAAAGAAAGAAAACCACCACTACAGGCTTTTCCATTTGATGTACAGAAAAAAACAAGCAAACACCTTCTGAATGGTTTAATGAGAAGAGAGCTTGCAGAAGCAGAGCATGTGGGCATAATTATATAATATCCACTCCTCCCCCCTGCTTAAGCGTCCAAAGATGCTCCTTGAGGGTCTGGTGCGCCCGTTCCACGATAGCCTGGCCTTGACTATTGCCAGGAATACCCCTAACGAGCTTGATACCCCATGCAGCACACCACCGGACAAAGGCATGACTGATGCAAGTTGGACCATTGTCAGTTTTCAAGGTGGGAGGTGCGCCTAGGACCGCAATAGCCACGTGGAGCATGGCAATACATTGTTTTGCTTTCTGGCCGGTACTGGCAGTAGCCCACATGAGACCACTGCACGTATCGACTACGACGTGCAAATATCTGAGTTGCCCAAAAGGTGCAAATTCTGTGACATTCATCTGCCATAACTCATTAGGTCGGAGACCCCGAGGGTTAACCCCTGCGGGCATGGGCACTGCAGTGTTGCAAGCGCGGCAGGCTGCCACTATACTTCTCACCTCAGATAGTGGCAAATTAAATTGCCGGTGCAAAGCGAGGGCAGCCTGATGGAACTGGCGGTGAGATTGAGCTGCCGCCGCTCAAAGGTCGAGCACATAGCAGGCGGCATCTGCTACCCGGTTTCCTTCCGTGATAAACCCAGGAATCTCAGTGTGGCTATTTACATGTTGAATAAATACGGGCCAAGGTCTCTTCGAGAGGGCATTATGTAGCGGTTACAGTGCGGGGGTCATACAGGAGCGACACAACTGCGCCGCTCAAAAGCAGTACTGGCTGTCGGTGATAATATTCAAGGGCTTGTTCGGGAAGCGTGTTAAGGCAAGCAACACGGCTCTCAGTTCCGGTTGTTGAAGTGACGCCCCCGGTTCTTGCCTGACCTCCTGATTCCACATGACCCCATCCCACCACATATTTGTGTGTCGACCCCGTGGCATCTATGAACACTGTGCGGGCCTTCAGCGGTTGCTGGGCAAGCGGGACCACTGGCAGTATGGTGATAAATTGTGCAATTACCAACCAAGGGGAAGTCCACATCGCTTCCATGTGACCAGGATACCTGGCCAGTGCAGCCTGGATTGACTTACTGTTCCTCTGAGCAGCGGGTGTCGACTGTCCCCTTGATGCAATATTTCTGACCGCCCCCTCCTGCTGTAGTAAGATGTGTGCCTGAATTCCCTTCCCCATTTCCCGCCCCGCGAGCCCACCTGCCTGCACACGCGAAAGGAAAGACTGCAACAACTTTTGATGTGTAGGTAACAATCATCGTGGCGCCGTCAGGTCCGTGTCTCCCTGCAGCAGGTCCGTGAAGGTCTTCATCTCGTTCGGTGTAGGACTGAGAAGACCAGTGATCGCCAGAGGGGGTGGGTATTGACCCCAAGGTCAGTGCTATCAAAGGCACATCCCCTGTCTGCTGTGTAGGCATTGTATTACTGACTGCCAAAAGTTGCCCATCCTCCAATTGTTGAGGAGGTATTTCAAACCCTTTCTCTAATGCTCCGCTCCCCACTACCCATTTTCCTTGGGGTGCAGGCCCGTCATACTGACAAGTAAACACCTCAGGGCCTACTGGCGTACTGCACCCCTCTACTCTTCTCCCTGATCGAGTTCAGGCCATGGCGCCCTGGACCACACCCGCGGGTTTGCTTGGGAGCTCCAAGTTGCCTGCTGGGCAGGTGCTCCCCCCCCAGCACGAGCCCGCCCGTTTCCTGGCAGCTGTGTTGCGCCTTTGGGGCTGGGACAAGTTCTCGCTACGTGGGGCCCTCCGCAAACCCAACAGCGGATGTTTCTCACACGCGCGCCCTGAGTCAACTTCCTCTTTGGGCAGTCCCGCTTGAGATGTCCTGTTCCATTGCACTCAAAACAGCGCGGTTGGCCCCCCACTTCCCCCGCCACCACCTGTAAAGCTGCAAGCAGCAGTTGCTGGGCAGCCTGGACTGCCATAACTCCTTTCAAAATACACTCTCGTGCCACCGTGTTCCAGCCCCCTTTCTGACTTGCCTTTTCCCACTCCTTTGTCTGTGCCTCGGCGGCTGCTGCCACAATTCCCATTTACACCTGCATCTTAGTGAACCCTTTCAACAACCGCTCCATGCGCTCCTGCAGGTCCTCCAACTGTTTCTCCGCTCCCTCTTGCTGTTTTCGCATCAATACTGCCTGCCCCGACAGGGGCGACTCCTCCTTTTCTCCTCGAGGACGCTCTTGCCTCTGATCCCGTCCCCGATCCTCCACTTTCTTTTCAAGAGGCGCCGTCAGCTCCGCATACGGCGGGGGCAGCGACGCCGACAGATCTGTCCCTGACATGGGCCTCAGGTTTTATGTGAGATACCCTTACACTGTGTAAGACCATCTGCCAGGTACTGTGTGCTATGCCTTGATGGTTTTCTGCTCTTTTTTGCTTTTGAACGATCTTGATTTTTAAAAATGTAATGTGTTTGAGGTCGTTGCCCTAAAATTAGTCACTTGAAAGCAGATATTTAAATAACTAACTAAAGAATTTTTCTCATTGTCCTAGTAAAAGGTCCTGAAGTTAACACAATTTCAAAGCTCACAGCCCTAACGCTAAGCAGAGCTACACCTCCCGGGATGCTCTGGGCACCCACCACGGCCCCCGGGAACCCGGTGACCACGAACTACATTTCCCAGCATTCCCCAGAAAATGGAGCCTCGCTGCTCCCTGTAGGACACCATTTCTTTCCCCACCCCTTTCACCCCCCTCCCTCCTCCCGTATTGTGTTTTTTTTTTTTGTCCCCCCCCCCCAATTTGGGGGTTATCTCCACAATACTGGGGTCCCCCACAATCCCTTTTTGGCCTCAGCCCATCATTAGCTGAAACATTAGGCTTGTTTAGCCCCTCCAGCAAAGCTTCCCCAGAACACACTCCTGAAGCTCTACCTGTGGTCATGGCTCTGCTTACCGTCTGTGATGAAATTCTGAACACCTGCTTCAGAAATCCAGGTTGAAAAGCACAAGGTTAAACCTTGCACTGAATCCCATGAGCACAGCCTAGGCCTTGGCTTGGCTCCTTGTGGACAGACGGTCCATAATAAAATCACGTTGCTGACTGAACACATTTTTGCAATGCCATATATCAGCCTTTGTTAATTTAACTTTGGTTTGTCTGCAAAAAGAATGACTACAATATTTACGCTTCTTGTTTGAGAGAAAACAGCTAGCGCAGACATGAAAATCTGGCTCTGGCATCACCCCCTAACATGCTAACAAGCTGAATCTAAGTTGTTTCACATTCTGGGTCTGGCTGGGCTAGCTGACTCTCTCCGTGTGGTGCTGGGTTTTGGATTTGTGTCCCTAAGGTTGTTGATAACACCCGTTTGGCTGTCGCTACACAGCACCTGCGCAGCGTGGAGGTCTTACCTTCCTGCCCTGTTCTGCCTGCCCAGGGAGATGGCTTGGGGTGGGCTACAAGTTTGTAAGGGACACAGACAGGATACGTGACCTGGACTGACCAACGAGATATTCCATAGCACATCATGTTACGTCCAGCAATGACAAAGATGTGGCTGACAGGCTCTGTTTTCCAAGGGTGCCGGTGTGCTGGGGCCGGCTGCTCACACCCCGAAATCAACCCTCCCTCTTCCTAATTCAAATAAACATTTATCCACTCGGGCAGCCACACCTTTATACAAAATTCAGAACTAAGAAGCTTCAGACATATTTTAATAAGCACCTTCTGTGAAGTACAAAATAGAAAGGCAAGTCTTAACAGCGTGCGAGCAACTCTGAGGGTCAAGCTCTCACTCATTGCTACATGAAAATGACAGGCATAGAAGCTTCACCGTTTGCACAACAAACCAAATTTTCACAGGCAAACTCATTTTCCTTTCGACAGCTTACAAGTGGAATAAAAAACCAGAAAGCTTACGGGCAAGCCTCACCAGGCTGCCTGACTGACCGCCGCTCGCCGAAAAGCAGCCGAACGTGACGGCTGCGAGGAGCAGCGACCCCCGGGCCTCAGCCCCGCAGGGGGACGGGGCTGAGCGGGCACACGCCGGGCGCTGCCCCCGCTCCTGCCTCAGAAGCGGCGCTGCCCGGGGGCGGCTCCCGCTCCCCTCACGACCCCGGGCGGCTCCAGCCTGCGGGGAGGCCCCGAGCCGGCCCCGAGCCCGCGCTCTCCTTTCCCGCCGGGCGCTGAGGTGCCGGGGCCGGTGCGTCGCCTGCGCCCCAGCCGGCTGACACCTGTGTTAGCCGTCTCCCTGGGGCGCCCACAAGTACCTCGGCAGCTCGGGCACAGCCGAAGTTCCCCAGATAACGCTGGGCTATGCGCAGTCTGGGATCTCCCGGGGGAAAGCTGCCCGGGTACCATAGCACCCGCTGCTCCTCAGCATCTCCGCTCGAGCTGCGGTGAGGGCTCAGAGGGGGCAGCCCTGAGGGTACCTGCTCCTCCCTGCCTTGGCAGATCACTTCAGCATCGCCTTAATGCTTTTTCAGTTTGACACATAAACACTGTACAATAGAATAACAGAAACTTTCTCAGAGTGCTTGAATTAAAACCACTGATTCAAACAATCCTGATTTTATGAAGTATGTAATGAAATAGGGTTATCTTAAAACACCAACGATGTTCTGACATTCTATCACAAAATTCCCTGTACTGTGAGACCCCTTTTTTTTTTTTTTTTTTTTTTTTTTTTTTTTTTTAAAGCAGTGCAGGAAAATGCAATCCATTCACTACATTCACTAGTGACCAAAATTTTGCGCAGGAAGCTAACTAATAACTGCACCACTTTACAGCTGTAAATCAGTCTACATTAGGACTGTTCCCTTGGGGAAAGGTGCAGTACTGTGACTTAAATTTATCTAATTTTATAGCAGGAGGGACACCTGGAAATCTAGTCCACTCCCTGCTCAACAGTAGCTGAGACAGCTGACAACTATAAGAAGCTGGGTGCTGAGCTCAAGCTGTTTTTTGTTGCTGTTGCTGTTTTGTTCCCCCCCCCCCCCCCCTTTTTTTTTTTTTAAAGTTTGTTTGATTATTTTTAGTGATGCTCTTTATTAATTGTTGACCTGAGGAGCTCATGATCTTCTCTCTCATCCTCTCATCTAAGTAAAACTGAAAAACAAAAACAAACAAACAAACATCATCATCTCTACTCTTCAGCTTTTTTCCAAACAGCCACATGAAAAGATTAATTTGGCTGAATTAGGGAATTTTATTTTGTGCATTTCAGAAATGAAGAACTACATTTGCTAAACTCAGTTGTTTCTGTGCTAGACGTGTAAAATCCAATTATGCTGCAATCTTTCCATTTTACATTACAACATGCAGTGCAAGAGTGATACGTTATTTTACTTGAATTCCCAAGTTAATCATTTCTGAATAAATCAAGTGCTATCAACTGCACAAGAGACTGGCAACAGTTAACATTTTTTCAGTTGGGAAGAAAAAAAAAATCTCAGTACCCCAGATCAAAAAACATCAACTGGAACATAGTGGAGCCAGAGTTGTTACCAAGTTCCTTAATTTATTTCCAAAACAAATTTTATTTATAGCTTTGCCTTACTGGACACTTGAGTGTATAATATAAATGGTACTAATGAATTAAAATACAATTTGAGATCAGTCAATATTTCAAAAAGTACAGTTGGCTATTTTTAAGAGATTATCACTTCAGAGTTTATCTAGATTACCACCAGCTCATATGATCTTAGACAGCTCATATAATCTTTAACATTGCTTTCTTTCCTCTTCATTTTTAAACTGTCCAGTTTGATGAAATGTTGAGTAGGTTTGTTAAAAAAAAAAAAAAAAAAAGAAAAAAAAAAAGCTTAGTCATAGCCTAACATCTTACTTTTCCTGCTACATAACAGTAAATCAATACTATACATATTTTTCCTATATAAAACATTTATCTGTCACTAAAGTTATATTTAACTAATCAGTGCAAAAGTAGCATCATAAGCAAGCATAAACTCCATCATATGTATTTGTGTACAGAGGTGATTTTATCTTTTAAAATATTACTATTAAATTAGAAAAATAAACCAGCAGTGACAGTCACACTGTCAGCAGTGCAGTTTGCAAAACAGTGAAACGTTACCTGTAATAACGTAGGAATAATTTGATGAATCATTTTTTGTCATTTTCCCCCTGATACAAAGACTGTTATTGCCTTTATCTATAATTTGACATCTTTTGGAAATCTTTTTCTGTCACAACTCTTTAAGATCCACTTCCAATTTCAAAGTATTTTCACCAAATAAGAACAATTTATTGTTATATTGTTCCTGCTTTCCATAGGAGCTATAACATATGCTAAAATAATAAACAAGAAATAACTGTCTAGGAAAACAGTAAATGCTAGTGACACAGTAGGACATAAACCTCAATATCATTACCAAGAAATTTGGAAATTCACTTTTCATTTTTTTTTTTTTTTTAATGTGCAGGAGGCATATAAATATTTTTCATAATCTGTTGCTGACACTTTGATCAAGTGACACCTCTCAAACATTATGTCATGAAAGTAAGTCTCCCATACCACATATTGCAGCAGTTCAAAACTTGAGGTACAATATATTTCATCCTTAATTGGAACTTTTAAGTACTGAACATTTAGCAAGGGAGTTGATCTACTTAAGCTTATTAACCTTTCAAGTAACTAGTGCAAGTATAGCCGCTTCTTACAATTATCTTGCCCCTAAATACATCTGTAACATCTCCCTGAAAAAGGCCGCACACTCGCGCTACACTTCAGACTTTAAGAAAAGGGTAAGAAAACTTTAAAATACTGGTACAATAAAATATTGACCTATGCGTTACTAGTGTGTTCTAATTTCATCATGCATATATTTCATTTTCAGCATGTTGTTTGACATTAAGAAATGCACCACCGGTTTTGCTTTTCCCCCTTGTGATGCAGGAAGCTGTCAGCATCACTTTCTACCTCTTTTCCACCTGTTTTACCACTAAAATGGAAAACCCACGTGAATACAGAACTGGGAATTACTACTGCACTTCTGCCAAACGCCCTTCAGTTTGGGAACACTAAACAGAGGTCAGTAAGGGCATGCAGGTATCTATATATTAAAGAACATACGTGTTTTGCATTTTGTTCACTCGATGCTGTTCCCAAAGAACTACACAGAGGTAGCCTGCTTATTCCTACTGCTGTAGTTTCAAAAGTCTTCAAAACCCCATGTTCACCAGTGGTAGGTTAATTTATTTTCCCCACTGATATTGTTTCCATTTGCTTCAACAAAGCCAGGATTTTATTAAGAATAAAGGCCTGAAGTGACCATATGATATATGATAGATATATGGCCTCCCCTAACATGTAGGTAGTCCATTTTATACACATGCACGTTTCTTATGAATTTCTCATAGTGAAAAATCACATTTCAATGAACAAATAAGTTTGCTGCAAGACTCACTGTATTTAAACAAATTTATAAATGTATTAGCACAGGATATTGTCTCATCAGTGCTCAAGAATTAACTCTAAATAGTAGTTAAAGGTTTTTGAAAATATTATATGTAACTTCAAAGGTTTACATGTTTTGTAAACTTATTTCTGTGTTTACTTAATGGAGTGTTTGAACACATACAGCTCCCCCCCCAGTACAGTTCAAGACAAAGGACTCTGCTTTTATTAGTGTATGTAGCTGTATGTTCGTCTACTACTCTTTAAGCATGCATTTGCAAATAACCATTTATTCTTAAAGAGACAAAAGAAACAAAAACAAAAACATGAGAGTTCTTCATATGTTCAGCTCAGTAAAGAACCACCCCACTTTGTTATATGTATGATTTTGACTTGAGATGTCTCAAGTTCAAAGCTACCTAAAATAAATTTGTGCATATCCTTAAAAATGCTCCTTACTAAAGTTTCTGCATTACATGTGCACTGCAGTTTTATTTTATTTTCTTGGCCCGGTTTTCAAAAGAAAAACAAGCCCCACACAGTTACTCAGCACAGGATCTGCTCTCTCTCCACACTTTTGAAAGTCAGGATGCAGTTAAAGTGATTGTGCAGAGCAGGACGTTTCTGTTGCAGTGTAAGCCAAGTGTTCATTTATGCCCAATAATGAGAAGACCCAGAAGTTTCATCACATCAGTCAAAAACTTTCACAAATCATAAAGGATTTCAAGGATAACACCAATTGACCAGGCCTGAGATTCACAGCTGAAAGGACAATATTGTCCGTTTTCATTGGTCAGTTCTGGAAGCCCTTTCCAGGATGATCTGATAAAAGAAAACAAAGAGCATTCTTGTTAGATTATACATTGAAATTAAAAGAATATTTCATTATAAAACTTTGAGGAGATTATCTCAGTAGGAAGCTGAAAACCATGACTAAAGGCCTGTTTTGCTATAGTCACAATATGTTATTTAATAACTAAGATTGGATTCAATTATTTTATCTGCAACCTGAAATTGTACTTTTTTGGGGGATGCCTCTCCTTCAGATAGATTCTCTGGTACTAACAATACCTGAACTTACAGTACTGGAATAATGCTCCTGTTTCCCATTCAGGTAGTTTTGCAGCTTGAAAAAAAGGAAGTGAACTCAGATAACTGGATGCTATTTGAGGGCCATATAGTGAGTTCCTCTGTCTTAGAATACCAACATTGTTAAAATTCTGAAACAGTCAGACTCATTTGTTCATTTATAACATCTAGAAACCTTAACAATATATTGCATAAAATTATCTGCCACGTTTTTATTCTGTCACTACTAGCCCTGTAATTTTGTTTTAGTTTTGCAGGCTGTTTATGAATACTTCGGTTGTTTTTTTTTTGTTTTTGTTTTTTAAAGCCACCCAACATTTTTTGCTGAAATTTGTTTTTTTTTTTTTTTGTACAAAATTAGATTCCTAGTTTTTACACAAAATTTATTTTCCCCAGTCTTTACATAGATAAGTAATTAGTAATTTTAAAAATCTATAAACAGCACCAGATCTCAGCTGCCCTTGAAACCTGACTTGAGATCTGCAATAGTGTTTATAGCACTGACCTTTGGATGTAGAAAACAGATGTTATTTATATGATAGACTTGAGACATTATAGATGTTATTTATACCACTATATCATACGATATTACATACTTCTATATGCAATTGGATAGTGGATCCCACTAGTTACTGAATATTTTGAACCTATGTTAGCTGGTGTATTACCTTTCAAGGTGAACATAGTGGCGAGAAAGCACGTTCTTTACCATAACTACAGTTTTTGCGTATATCTGAGGACCAATTAACTTCGAGAAGTACAATTTGGCACGAAGAAAATATCCAATTGGCCACAGCCATTCCTAAGCAAAGAATGATAAGAGAGAATTATTATAGCTGTCATTCTGAAAAATTGTCAGCACGTATTCTGAAATGGAATAAACTGGCTCTTACAGGTCCTTGGTGATAATTAAAACCTCTGGCTACATTATAGTTGTCATTGTCAAGAGCATTGTCGTATACTCCACAGTACACCATATCACTGCAAGACAAACAAGAGAAATTATGTAAACAAAGCATTAACTAAAATCAGGCATGAATTAGAAAGCAGAAATGAACAACAAATTTGTTACAGCATTTACAATTGATGGTGGTTAGGTCAGGGAAGTCTCCATCAGGTTTTGCTTTTACTTGACAACGGAATTCCAAATACTGTTTAAACTAGTGGGAAAACAGTTAAAATCTTGGAATGACTTATATTCATAATTCTGCCCTTATGTTTTTATTCCAACTGCAATGCATACACTGTATGCTTACGCTGTATCATATACGAGTAAACATTATAGTGCAACTTTGATCTCTTACAATAGTATAGTTGACTTGCCTGCTATGTGGCATCCAAAACCACCTGCCACTTGTCCACATAAATAAAAGCAACTGCATGGACTTTTAGAACAGGAAAACACTTGTTCCTGAAGTATTTATTGCAGCCTTATTTTACAGGTGTATGCGAGGATTTTAACAAACAAAACATTATACCCACACATTAAGTAATTCATACGGGCATGTTTTAACACTTACTCTTTACTATACTTACTCTGGGTCTAAAGTTTTCATGCCTAACGGACCAAGTAGTTTTTCCTCTGCTATCTGCAGAGCTTTCCAAGCTCTCTCGGGTGTGAACAACTCAGGAGCCTAGTAAGAGAATAACAATTTTCTCAGTAAACCCTGCACATGTACATACACAGGACTATGTATGTGAATGTAGAAGACCACAAAAGCCCTAGCTATCATATTACTGAATCAAAATACAGTTATTCTTATAGAACCTACAAGTCAGAGTAAGCAAGATGACAAAAGCTATTTCACTGTCTTGATTTATCTTAAATACACTTGGAAAAGACTATTAGTGAAGTTATTTACAATGAAAATAAACAACCCCATGCTTTTCAGCTAATCCTGCCCCCTCATCCTAACCTAAATAAAGAAACAAAAACCCACAAACACTTTGAATGCAGGGAACACTGCAAATTTATCCCAGTGATAAATTTGGACAGCCGTTTCATATAGGTAAGTCCTGTCAAGGATATACCTTTAGGGGATATTTAAAGACAGATCAATATTAAAAGCAAGGAAAAGAAAGCAAGCTTTGAAACTTTAGCCTAAGCAAGATACATTCCTGATGTAATGCCATGCAGATGAACCTTATAGGGCAAGTTAAGTTCAATAATAAAAAAATAGTTTTAAGTAAAAACACTTCCCCCTCATATGCCTCACTTACCACAACCATTGCTATTGTAAAATTTGGTCTGAGTTGGTAATCACACCACGGACTTGAAGCTCCATAGCTGTCTTTATAAATTCCACGTTTGTGAACAAGGTTTGGATGTTTTTCATTTGGATCTGCTGGGTTCTCGGAGACAAAGAAGAGCCTTTCAAAGTGTGCTTGAATTTTTCTGTCCCATTCATCATACGTGATAGTTTCCTCCTTTCCTGAAAGATGTTACACGCAGATTTTATTTTCTGAAAACCGCCACACTGGCAACAACAGAAGTGTGCTTATGCCTAGTTCTGTTTGTTACAGCATTACTTATGATATTCCTAACACAATAAAGGCCATTGAAGCATTGCAAAAAGGGTATTATTTAGAAGTCGAATTTTACTGCAGATCAACTCCAACACCTGCACAACTTTTTGCAAGACAAATTTTCTCATTTGCTGTAACTAGGTAAGAGTAAACGGCATAAGATACTATTATCTATGGTAACTAATTGAATAAGTCTAAAAATTTTTAATCAACGTTTTTCAGCATGTTAACATGCCATCTCTTTCATCTAAAGATACTTAGGTAATTTGCCAATATTTACAACGCAGGATAAAAGCAGATGTATCTTGTGTCATTTTACTTCATCTTCTGTAATGAATGACGTGTTTCATTGTGATAAATGGATATCAGTGATACAATTATGTGAGAAATTGGATTTAGGCTCCAAAGTTCCTTTGAAATCCACACGTTATTATACGGAACAAAATATTTGACAGGTTGACCAGAGAACATTGATTGTAATAAACTTTTGTATTAACTAAAGATTTTACCTATATATATATTTCCTAAGTTTTTCCATTTTTCCTCCTAAGCCTTCTTGAATAATTTTGATATTGATCCTTGATGTTACACTGCCACTAGGTTTTTCAGTTATATTTATATTCCAATCATAAAATTATGAGATATGTGTGTCTTTACCATGTCTTTTTATGGTGACTCCATGGAATGGAAACTCATTTTTCCTAGATAAATCCAGCAGCCAGCGAACAGTCGACTTGCACAAGCCAACAATTTCCACAGCAGAGCCATCTCTAAAATAATAATGGTAAAAAAGTCTAAAAATTGCTTTAAGAAGGCCATTCAAGATACAAACTGTTTTCAGTTACTTATTGAACTTTAAGGACAGATTATTCAGATACTTAATTTTTCCATAAAAAATTAAAAAAAAATCCATAAAAAATATTTCCATTAGTTTTTGCCAGTCTGTACATATCTGAATGCTGAAAATTGGTCTGTGAACATTTGCAAAGTAGATCCTTGCATGGAAGACATGAATTAATCAAACGAAACAGAGTACAAATCCTAGGTGATAATGGAAGGTCGAAAAGAAATAAGCTTGCCAAAAGCTTCTGTGATTTATTATTAAACAAAGGCATACATTAGAGATATACTGATAGTTGCTAAGATTGCCATAAGAGCTTATGCTTTTTCTACAATATTGTCACTCCACAGAACTGTTTCCTTGAGGAAACCTGACATATCTCCTTTATGAAATATCACAATTATATTTTACTGTTTGTAATCCAAGATGAAAATTTACAATTGCAAAAGAAAAACTCAACCAACCAACCAACCCAAAATGGGGAGACTCCTGCACAGGACACTTAGCTTGTCATTGTATCTCATTTTCTGGCCTGCTTTAAAATCAGACTGCCTAGGTTTATAACTTGTTGCAGAAGCATACCACACTGCCACAGTATTTCTCCTCATCTCATATAGAACTTTGCCTTCAGCACCAAGCAAGAAAATCAAACTGTTTATTTCACTAAAGAATACCCTAGTGCTGTAGGTTTGCAAGAAAAGAGCTTATTTTAAAAAATGTTTTATTTGGACTTTAAACTTAGATGTTGCAAATATGTTTGAATTCTAAATAAGAAATACTTATTGATAAATGTATGATTTGAATATCTTTTATAATAAAAAGTTATTTATAATCACTCTAAATAACATTTTTTTCCAGTAATCTAGTATTGCAAGTATCTAATTTTTCCTGTTATGCTTTACTACTTAAATTTAAAACTTTCGCTCCTGGCATGGAGTGAAGTCCATGAAGATGAGGGCTTCCCCTGCTAAAAATACACCTCTTTTCTTTAAATGGGCACAAATCAGAAACGTAATTGATACTTTAGCAGTCAAACAGAAGTTTGAAGCATATAGAACACCGAGAGCACCTCTCAGATGTGTTAACAGAAGGCATAATTATGGAGAAGAATGTCAGTTGAAAAAAAATCAGCCCCCCCAGAGAGGTTAGATTTTGTACCTCGGAGTAGCAGGAATTCCTTTGTTGCGAGCTCTGTCACTCTCCCCCATTTTATCCATCCAGGTGCCACAGTTGAAACGGTTTCCTCCGAAGACAAAGCCAGTTTCACGGTCAACACCCGCTGTTACATTAAAACCTGCCAAGCAAGAATATCATGTACGAAGTCTGTATGTTAACCAACACAAAACCCCAAATGCATGCTGAGCCCAAACATTCTAAATAGATGAAAAACCTCCACACAAGAGATCTGAAGTGGGTTTCTGAAGGCAGCTATACTTTTTGAGTGAACTTTCAGAGACAAATTGCATCACAACGTATGAACAGTTGCTGAAAGTAAACAAGCACTCTTATTAATACCATTAAACACTTTTTGAAAAATAAACTTAATAACTTGAGGAAAAGAATATAATCCTCATCTTTTGAATTGCATAGCAAGCATGTTATATTTTTGTTACCTTCATCTCTCATGTTTTGATCTATCTGTGGACCGGCATTCCTTTCTCGGAAATTTATGCCTTCCATATGTCGCTGCATTGCTTCCTGTATTACTTCATAAAGCGGCTGATCCTAGATTGATTGCATGTTTGGGCGATATGAGAAACACAAAATATGAAAGTGCTGAAAAAGCTCTATCTATTGTGCCAATAGTAGCAATTCTTAGCCTCTAGTTTGTTAGAATTCAAAAGAAAAGCACCTAGCATTTTCAATAGTGTCTTTATCAATGGGACACATTTTATAAAATGTTTAGTATTATACAATTATTAATATAAATATTTTTTCAAGACTGAAAGCAAAGAAAAATTTAGAAATAAAGCTGACGGATTTTTTCGTTCTTCATCCCCAGTTCCACTCCACGCTTTTTAAATCAAGTAATGCAGCTGTAGTAAGAAGTGCCTAAAATATGTAGTTCTTGCACTGCAATCACCTTTCACCATAGAAAAACAAATAGTGCCAGGTTCCTGCAGGCAGAAAAATTGCATCCTTTCATTAAAAATTATAGCTGCGTTCAAGACTTGTAAATCAGAAGTCATCTTTACCACGCTGCCGGCAGGTTGAGGAGAAGAGTCATCTCTTGGGTACATCCTGGAAACAGGGCATCTGAGAATGTCTAATCCATTTGGAACAATTTTGCAGTAGTCCTGGATACACTGAAGCCACCACCATACAGCATCGCGACAGTTGTATCTGGCATGCGTCCCCTGGCCGAGCAGGTTGGGAATGAGACCATGCCTTAAAGTCCCACCAAATGCTAAAATTATGTTTCTAGAACAGAAATAAAACACAGTCTTGATTAAGTTAATTTCAGGCAATGATTTAGTCAAATATTAATTGCAAAATGTGTAAGTTCATCTAAATAGCAAAGTAAGTCAAAGAGAAAAATAGGATCTTAAATACGGATTTGTAGCTTCCAACAGCAAGATTTTGGCATGGCTTCACTTAAATTCTTCACTAGCACAAAAACTTCTTTTACAATAAAAATTCATCTATTATTCGACAAATTCCTCAACATGAATAAATTTAAATACATTTGTTTTTATGAACCATACAACATTGCTACTATGGTAAAGGCAATTTCATTTTTCATAGGTTGTGATATTGACCCTAAACCCAACTCCAACTGAGGTCAGAGGAAAGGTTTTTACTGATGGTTACTGTTTATGATTATCCTTGTATCCTTTCTGATGGGGGTGGTCAGGGAGGGAGGGCAGGAGCAGATGATGATTTTCTGTTAAAATACAGAGAGGTGCCAGCAACTGAGATGTTGAGAATTTTCATCTGAGAACCTTTGCACCTACCTTGCAGAAAACACGGACTCCAACTGGTTTTAAAAGGGAATATAAACAAACTAGTAGACCGCAGATATTACTGTGTGAGGAAGGTAGCAGTTAGCTGGCCAAGTATACAACAGTGTAAACAATGCTAATTTAAACAAACTTTTTTGTTTGTGTCTTGTGGAGAGCTACGCTCAAATTGAAAGATCAATTGGAATACCAGCTCAGTAGCTCTGGCTTATATCTGACTCATTTATTGGGCTAAACATTAGCATCTCATATACAGAGATCAGATTGTAATAATCCCCAGTTAGCTATTTCTCGTATTAACAGAGTAATATTAGCAGTCACCTAAAAATCATGATAGACCTTCGTACCTTTCTGATCAAACTAGAAATCCTTTGCTACTTCAAGTTCTTAAATAATTTTTTAAATTACTGCTTAGTAACAATGACAATTATACTTAAAATAATCACTTTGTTTAAGCCCAAGCGTTACATGGGCTAAAACTCCCTTATCTATACAGAACCGGAACATGCTATCAATGCTAAGAAAACAAAAGTGACATAAGGAGTATTTTTCATTCCATGTGAAAAGAACTCACACATCCATCTAGGACCATTAAATTTTCATATTGCACATCAACTATTTCTAACAGGTTGCATGTTCTTCCAGGTTTTATGGGCAAGAGCATGCCTTTTTCCTAACTATCTGAAAAACTATTTCAAGCAACAGTAAGAACTAAGAATCAGTCAACTCTTACCTTGCTTCTAGGTAACGCCCTGTAACTAACATTAGACCTCTCAGCGCAATAAAGGTATCCCTTCCCCAGGAGCGAAAAATCCCTGAAGAAAAGTGAGGTAAACCTAAAAAGAAATATCATTGGTGAACTCATTTATTGATACGGCAGAGATCTCCAAGCACACATGTATGTACAAACTAAACAGAGGTAAAAATATATTCACAATGACAATATATGTAATGCTTTGCTTGCAAGAGTTTATGTATGAAAGCCATGCTATCTCAGTATCATGAAAGGAACGACTGGTGAGCTATGAATTTCCTCAGCCTAATAATACTCTCAGCCACGGTAAAAGGAATCCTGCTTCTCTTTTCTAGCAGCTTCTAGAGCTACATCTTACTGCAGACATTATGACATATAATTTTATGCTTTAACAGCAAGACTCATTCTTTATAATTACAGCAGTAAAATCCGTTCGTGTCTTTTCTTCTGTTTATTAACTTTCCAGTCTAACAAACAAGAAATTCCGTAATAAAGGCTCAAAACAATAGTCTGTTGAGCATGCTTGCTTGAACTGATTTGCAGTTTCTATTACTTACTTATTCAAAGCATTTGCTCAAATATGACCTCCATACCTCTCTAATTTTATAGAATATGGCAATAAGCACCATGACAATCCATTCAAGAGTTAAAAATTGCACAGACTCAACTATGTGAAGGGAATATTTAAAACGAAGCCCTTTCGTATAATTCATCTTTATGACTAAATTAAGGGGACAGTGCTTGTTTGTGCTTCTAGGCAACGCTAAAACAGGCAAATGGAATGTTACCAAAAAAAAAAAAAAAAGAAAAGAAACCAAAAGCAGTAAAATTCCAAGAGAGAAGGACAGACAGCAGAAGAAAGGGGAAACAAAACAAAACAAAAAAAACAGCCAGAGGCCATAGAACCTGCAGATGCTAAAAGTTTCTATAGTTTCAAAAAAGGAATGGACCAACTTAGGGAAAAATAAATCAGTTCTAAGTTACCAAACACAGAAGCTAATAATTTTGGTGTAGGGAAGTGCCAAGTTCAAAGACTGCCAGAGGCTGGCAGAACATTTGGAGGAAAAAATACTGTTTGCTGACTGTGCTTATGTTCTTTCCTAAGCAGCCATTGTTGCCCCTTTCAGGGACATGTCCAGACCAGAGGTTCTTCTAGTCCACTAATGGTTCTTACATTTTCCTGAAAACTTGTAAACACTAAATCCACACTTATAATCCATTACAATTCACTTCTTAAATTCACATTTAAAAACAAAATTAAAACCTCTTATGGGAAGCAGATATTTATCTTAAGTATGTCTTTTGGAAAAGAAAGAAAGAAAGAAAGAACATACTTGCCTATCTCCATACAGGATAAAATTGGATAGAGTTAAAAATGTCTCTAAATAAAATATTTACAAGTTGTTTTTTTTCCAAGAGCAAAACCAAAATGGTTGTCCCCAAAAGTACTGCTAGATGAAACTGCCATGTTTTTAAACAGTCAAACCTCTATCTTAACCACACGTTAAAACACAGGGAAGAAGTGAAGAAAAAAACTCCCCAAATTTTACATACAGATGCTGACATTTAGATCCCAAGCACAGTGGAGAAAACTATAATAGTTTTTCAAAGCAATTTAACTGTTTTGTGATTTTTTTTTAAATGTTGTCTTCACCTACCTGCTGCCAAAGAAACACAACACTGTTCCTTCTCATTTGTAATCTCATTCAGTCTGTAGGGAACATCATGTAAGGAAGGAGACAGATCGGGCAAACATGAGTATTTTCCTATCCCACACATCTGGACTGAGCCCAAGGAAAGGTGTTTCACAAATGTTGACCCATTCTGCACAAAGCTGTAATTCAGCATAATTAAAACCAAACAAAAACAAAAAACCCTTTGCATTCAGCAATAGCAGTCTACAAAGTGTACCTTTTTTCATTTACAGACAAGTATTATAGATGTTATGCACAATAAATACGATGGACTAACAGAATGAGTTATTCTGAGTATTATACATTAATTTGGCACATAAGCTTTACTTTGCATATCACTCTTTTTTCCAAAATAGGTGCCCAAAATTAGCCTCACATTTTTAATGTATTAATGCCAAGGGGACTGTTTATGCTTTGCATACTTTTAGGGAAGATGGCAAAATAGTGAAATTGCTTTACTTCATTTGATGCCTACGCACAGATCCAAGACTTCAGAAGTATAAGAAAGCAAAAATATTTTATCATTTTTTTCTTTAAATAAAAGTTCGTAAAACCTAGTCATAATTTTTAAAGACACATTTGTATATATAAAAATGTATGTATATATTAATGTAAAAATAAATAATTCATTAAATCATTTAGCACATTGTCTAAAAATAATGAAACTTGCATTCCTGACCAGTTCATCTCCAAGTATTTTTTAATAAAATATACAATGTTCCCCATGCTATCACATCCATACCAAATTCGATGCCCATTTTAACATCTTTGTTTTTACAAAATAATGGTGATTTAGAATATTCAAAGCTAGAATAAAGCCTCCACTAAATCAACCTTCTTTCCCTTTCCAAGAAATGACACTGAAGTTTAAACAATTTCCAGAAGTAAGCGAAGTACTTAGATATGAAGGACATTTAAAAGTCTTATAAAAGAAACTTTCCTGATTTCAGCTAGGATAGGGTTAATTTTCCTCCTAATGGCTGGTACAGTGCTGTTTTTTATTTAGGCTGAACAAAGCATCAACAACAAGTACCATCTGGTATTTTCTTTTTCCTCCAAACTTTAAGGAAGCATTGCAGTTTCACTAAGATCGTAGCAAGGAAGTTTCTGAAGCATTGCAGGGAAATTCTGGCTTAATGTTTCATCCCTTACATGATGCCAGCAGTAGTTATAAATTAAAAATCCAGGACAGACATCTGAACTCCCAAACTCCCAAGCCACTGCTATTAGAAGATTGATTTTCACTACGAATGTTACCATTTTCCATTGGATAGCACAAATATGAAAATATTCTAATGACATTCTCCAACAGATAAAACATAAAAGGTGCAATTTATAGATAACTCCACATATCTGACATGCCAAGCGTACCTAGACATCTGATGCCATCCCACATCCAGAAGCGTTGTGTATGCACCCACTAATATGGCATCAAAGTAACACGGGATAAGGTAACGTGGAATTTTCTTTAAATAGATAAACATGGCCTTCAACCATTTACCAACCTATTAAAATATAATATGATTAGAAGCTGATTACACTTGAAAACAAGGGGGTTCAAAACCAGTGCTTTTAGGATTCATTTAGTTAAAATATTTATCACAGATTTTGAACAGATTATATTATATACCCAAATTATGCTTGTCCATCACACAGATGATGTTATTTCCAGTTACTAATATCACCACTACCATGCAACCATTCATATTCAAGAAGCATTCCAGGCTAGATATTTGTAACAGAATGGCTGTATCCCCCTGCTCCAAAACTTCAGCCAAACTAAGAATGGTAGGGAAAAAATTTATATTGTTCAATGACAAATGGGCAAGAACAGTAATTACAGAAAGAAATTATTTCTTGCAAATGGTACGTTTTCACAAACAAGTTTTTAAAACTAAGAAGCAAAGGGAAGATGCAACTCAGAAGCTGTCACTATGACCCGAGTGTGGGAAGGAGGATTCTCATCGATTAAAAAAAACCCCTAAGATTGAAGAGATGAAGCTTGAGACAAGGGACTGAAAAATTATCAGACTGAATAATGTGTGGCCACTAGTGCAAATGGCTGCTGATCTGGGTCTGTGACTGAAGGTTCTTGAGCTTCACCATCTTCGTTTCATGACAAAGTAGTTGACACCTGAAAGTATTTCTTTTCTTTCCTTCCAGTACTGTTAAAGTAGAACATGACAAGCTACTATAAAGTCACTGCCATTAAAGATTGAAAACCTGCAGATAAAGACGGTGTAGATGCTGAAGTACACATCTTTGTATTACATAGAACACCACACTTTTAACCTAGAAATTAGAGGGAAAATTACTTGTGTAAACACGGAAATTGTAAAATTTAGTTTCACGTGACTTTGATATACTATTGCTACTACATATTTTCTGCAGAATGGAAAGAAACACTGCAAATTAAGAACTCAAAAAAAAAAATACAGACAAAATAAGCAACAGTCTTGAAAGAGCACTGAGTCTGGCTACTATCAGACTAACTTGCTTTCATCAAGCTCCTATCACTGAAGTCAGAGTCATGATTCACTTCAGTACAACGTTCAACAGCTTTATCCTTTCTTCCGCTTCATATCAGTACGCTTGGCTTCAGGACCAAAGCAAAGTAAGAATGTTACACTCTTTCTTATTAAAGTTATCACCTTGGTTACCCATATCATGTCTTTCTCTTGTGAAATGAATAAAGCAATTGCCTTGTTGGAAAGTAAAGGACTGAGTTATAAGAGAAATAACTTGAATCTTCGTAAATCATTGAATGGTTTGGGTTGGGAGGGAGCTTAAGGATCATCTAGTTCCAACCCTCCTACCATGAGGGGTTCCAACTCCCCTTCCACTCAACCAGGTTGCTCAAAGCCCCATCCAGTCTGTCTTTATACACTGCCAGGGATGGGGCAAATCCTATTTTCTCAGCACCTGGCTGTGCAATCTTACCATAACTGTATCACAATCACGTATGCCTGAGTGGTATTTAGGCTCTCTTTTGAAAGTAGTCACTTAAAAAGATGGTTACTTTATTTTCATTTGAGCGGAAGGTAGTAAACAAAAGGAACCCTTCAGGCCCTAAATATTTTCCATCTCCCTTTTGCAAGCTACTCTTAAGCAGGATTGAGAAGAGGGAAGAAAAACATTTTAATGGTTTAATGTCCTAGAAGAAATTGCCTCAACAATAAATACTTCACAGACAGACTGAACTTAAAAACATTGTAGTAACTGAAAAACAAGCAGAGCAGTCATTTGAAATCCCCAAGACACCAAATATATATTTTACTCACTTCCGCACAGGCTCCAGAACGTGAAATCAGACGATTGCTGACATAATCAATCATCCAATCTCCAGATCTTAAATTATCACAAAACGGGTGGCCCAAATCATTCTTTGGTCTAATGTCTGCCATTACTGACATTAACCCTGAAGATACAAACCCAACTCAGTATTAAAGGACACCTGATTACCCAGAGGAAAGCTACAGTGCAACAGATATATTAACTTGCTTTAACTATAATACTCCTCTTGATCTGCAGTGAGTTAGGATACAACTCAGTTTCCTCACAGTACATCCCAGACAGTCACAAAACCCACTGTGGAATAAGCAGCATGGCAGAAGTCATATGTCTGGTAAATATTACTTCTCTCATTAACTTCACATTATATTCATTTTCCTTTTTTTTTTTTTTTTTTTTTTTAATGACAGAGCACTGGTGTTAAAACATGTATTGAAAATTAATTTTGCAACCCCCACAGTATTAGAAAAAGATGTCTTGTTTAATTATGTTGTGATGATTTGATTTCCTGGGGTATAACACCGATTAGCATGGTCAAACAGAAACAACATACTGGTTTTTACCCAAGCAGTAGCACTAGCCATTAAACAGTACTAAGGTATGATCTAGATTGAGCTGCTCTATTTTACCCTTTCCATGACAGGAAAATGTAATGCTGAAACTATTACCTTGGAGGCCTGCATACTTCAGCGGTGACCAGTTTGGTATATTGTAACAGCCTCCACCATCTTCTTGTTCTTCTGCCTCACACCTATACAGCACTTGATTTAGGTCAGCCAAAGTTAGTTTAGATGCAATTCTGAAATAAAGATGAAAAAATACAAACCCCAAAGCAACAATTGCATGAAAATACAGAGAGGATTTTACAAACAATTCTAGTTGCAGACTTGCATTAAAACAATTAAATACATAAAACTCCCTCACCACTTAACCTTGAAAATTAAGAGCCTGAATTTTCAGATGTTCTGAGTAGTGCTGCTCAGATGTTTCTGAGTCTATTTAGAAATACCATATTAAGAGCTTAAGCACAAACCCTGTAACAATCATACCCCAACACTGACAAGCACTCCATGTTAGGAAGTCTACTTTAAGCAGCAGTTACACAGAACATGAACAAAAGAGCCTGGGAACCCTTTAAGTATTAACCCTGTTTAGTCTTATCCATATAAAAAGAGTATCTCAGAGTTTTTATAACAATCTGATGATCCAAATCTAGCCATAGAAAAAACAACAACAAATCATCCTTTTAAATGTACAGACCTTTGCTCTTACTGTATATTTCCCAGTTCTACTTCAGAAACCTAAAGAATACTTACGAAGAAAATAATGTTTTTAATACGGGTGCTGAATGATCATCGGGAAGACTTCCAGATTTAAAATGAGGACTGAACTGGATCAGATGACTACGGAGTACACCAACAGCCTCTTGTGCCTTTGGATCAAGGCTAACTCTGAAATATGAATGCATAATTTGTAGGAATGTAGCACTTGAAATAACTTTTCCTAAGTCTCAAAACAAAGAATCCTATCATTCTATTTTAACTAACACAGCTATTTGGCAATTATCATAACGTACCTGAATACTATTACACTTCCTGGTGTTAAATTTTCAAATTCTATTTCTTGAACAAATTCATTTGGCCCTTTTATGGCAGTTCCGGCTTGCTTTATAATTTTACTGTCTTTAATCTTAGAAGAGAAAACATATTTGCAACTGAAATTCAATGTATTTTTCTAATATAAAACATCACAAATGACAAAATATTACATCAGAACATGGATGAATAAGGCTAATTACCTGAATGTGCTCTCTGAGTTCCACTGTGAAGTTAGGCAATCCATTTATAAAACGT
This sequence comes from Nettapus auritus, assembly GCA_011076525.1. Classification (NCBI taxonomy): domain Eukaryota; kingdom Metazoa; phylum Chordata; class Aves; order Anseriformes; family Anatidae; genus Nettapus; species Nettapus auritus. The sequence continues at coordinate 3,142,412 of CM021772.1, read as the reverse complement.
TCATCTTTTTTGTAAGGATTAGCATTTCTCTCAATAGTTCTAGCCTCAAGTACTACTTCTTCAATTTTCCCTAAGAAAAGTTAAATTATGTTGTAGCTGTTAATATAGATTCTTTTGCAAACATGAAGCAAATCCTAAAACTAAAGAAATAACTATGTAAAATGCAACTCTCAGTTGTACAACTGAAGAATAACAAGGTGACAAAACGTGGGTAAGTGCTATAAACATCCCATAAGCATTCATTACACATTCATCATCTGGGTTGTATTTAAAACTGCAATTTTGTTATTTTATAATAAATTAACCATGAAATCAATCACCAATTAGAGCCTGTTTTTTACTGATCAGCTCTAGTTAGTTTGTTTCTAGTTAGTTTCCTTATTATCTTTTAGGAGACTTTGTATTAGACTAGTTTCTAACCTGCAGATACAGACAGTGTATTTTCAGAGTGTAAAAAGTGATATTAATATTTAAATAATTTCCTCTGTTCTCTAAATAATCTACAAACTAAGGTGTACAAGTCCTGTAGACACTTGTGCATGGTCTTCACATACAAATGTGACTGACTTAAACACAGACACACATACAGACTTGGAGAACACACAAAAAGCCAGTATGGAAAGCTGCTCCTCAGAAATATGGCAGAGAAAAGATGTATTCTTCACTGCTATTAAGCTGCAAATACCTTGTATATTTAATCAATTATCACCTATGTTTATATTAGCTTATGAAGTCCAATATTATTTCTTATTGAAATGTATTTTAAACCCACAGAAATAGTTGTAAATAAGAAAGTTAAATAGCAGTGACATCCACAAAGATGATGAGATTTGTCTTTTTTTTTTTTTTTTTTTTTTTTTTTAATCAGTGTAACGCTTTACGAATAGCAGTTTCCTCCCCTTACCCTGTAAGACCAATCACCTTCCTCTGTTAACTAGTTCTTACCATTTCACAAGCACATGTACATGGTGAACTTCCAGCAGAAAGTGTACTCAGTAAGAATGCCTTTGCAAACCCTAAGCAAGTTTCTTACTGTTTAACCACTTTTGGAGCATACATGTTAGTACATACATAAGAAATGTTGCATACTGAAAATTCTCATACTGATTTCACACACTCAAGGTTGGAAAATATGGAATTGGAATAACTTGACTTTTTTGTACACCTGTCATCTCTTGAAAAGAGATCTGATTACCTGGGATACACATTTCAGGTACTTCTTTACTGTAGAAGGAAGTCTTTGGATCCCTGAAAGCAGTTCTACTTACAGCCACAACAGACTGGTGTGTGTTAGGGCAATGTCTTGTCACTGCCACTATATCTTCATCAACTTGATCTACATACACCTAGAAAAGGCAAACCATTACAACTGTGCTCACTCAGAATGTAAATAGAGAAAAATCTCAATGTTACCCTCATATCTTGCCTGATTAAAGCCTTTAGCCCCTAGCTCCTGATGCAGCCTGTTTATGGCCAGCCTTCCCGCTAGAATTCCTGTTTGGAAATTAACTTCACCCGAAGTCAGGTGTGCTGCTGGATTCCACGTTGCATAAAATCTCTCTTCAGATACTACAGATATCTGCAAATATATTAAGATTTTAGCAAATATCAGCCACTCTGATAAAAAAAAAAACTGGAGGTTCCAATTATATAATGAAATTTGATGATCTTAAGAAATGCTAGCTAGTAAACTGCTTGGTAATCAAAAACTAAAACAAAACACCAAATGCACCATCAAATACAACACCACCACCACAAAACCAAAAAAAAATAACTTCCCCCCCACCCCCAATATTAAAAAAACACATTATAGGGCAAGAATCAAGTAATTTTGGAATTAAACTGTGAACACAGGCCTGGTGTGGTACAAGTTCATCATATCCTTTGGTGCTTCCTGTAGCACAGCATGCCATGGAAACAATCATTGCGCTGGGAAGAGCATCATATGCAGATCGGTGCTAGGTTAAAAAATAGAAAACGAATTAAATCCATAATTCATCCCTCCCAATTCACCATATGTAAGATACACTCAGTTTAACAAAGGAAACAATTGCTGATCATAATTTTCTTGATCACAATAGATTTACTGATAAAATTACTACAAATGCAGTACAACAGCAACTTAAGAATACCCCTCAAAAACCCGCTCCAGTTCACACCGCTGTCTTTCTCATCCTCTCCTGTAAAACAGGAGCTTAGGAGAATGGTGAACAGAGACAGAACTGCTTACAGCAGCTGGAACGAAAAAGTCAAAAAAGCTCAATACATAGCTTTGTACACCTTTTCCCTTAGAGGACAAGGCCTTGAAATTCAGTGGAACTTGTTAAAAAATGTTACTCATTGGATAAAAACTTGATCTGAAACGTTTTTCCTACATATCACCCAGAAAAAAAAAAAAAAAAAAAAAAAAAAGCATCCATTCTGCATCAAGCCCTCCCATGGTTCAGAAATATCAGTTTAGAAAAGATTAAACATAAGCTTTGGTTTCCAGCTCAAATGCTCACCTGAATCGGACACTCATTGTCATGTGTAATATCCATGAACAGTGCATGAGCAATAGCTGGCATCAGAGGTCTCAAACGTGGCTGAACAAAAGAGCCAACAGGTTCACCTCCAAAACGATAAACTAACCTTCCCTCCTCATGGCTATTATAAGCTGTCATTGCCTCTGAAGAAGAAAATAGGTAATTGTTTGCATAAGAATAACTATCATATAGTACAGCATGCACAGAGATGTTAATGCAGCATTTTACAGTTGTTGTTTGGGTGTGTTCCATCATAAAAAAAAATCACAGTAAAACTTTATTCTCCAATGTAGGTACCCAACTTTGGAATATTCTGTTTGCTATAATATGGGAAGGTAGGGAAGGGAGAAAAAAAAGCAAAAATCTGCAATGGTTTCCCCAGTGGGCTTAAGAAATTCATGCAACGAAAATCAGACATGATGCAGCACTTGCATAGCAGAACTGTGCTACAGCTTTTTCTTCTCTCGCTAGAATACAAGTGAAATATTTAACCTTGTGTAAATTAAAGTAGGACGTTTTTTCTTGATTTACTGCTAGAACAGTACGTTTTGCTGAGTATCAGCAAATACTCAATACAAGAACTGTGCTTCTTATTACAATGAGTATGAAATTAAAAGCACATAATCCAGAAGGAAACATTTATTTGGAAAAAGTACATCCTCTATAATCTCTGGTTGGAAAGACACCACATATACAGCAAGCCTACCTCTTATTAAGGAGGTAATGCCCAGCCTATTCACAAAGATATTGTCCAGCTCCTCATTTCCTGTGAACAGCTCAGCCACTACAAACAAATCTGCTCGCAATTTTCTAGCTGTATCCAGCATGTACTGCAAAAAGCACAGCCAAAAAAGCCACAGAAAGGGGAAAGGTAGACACAAAAGTGGACGAGTTTCAAAGCTAGGCAGGGATTGACAGTAGGAAAATGCCATGCAGCAAGGACAAATAAAAAGCCAAAATCAAGGGATTTAAAAAAAAAAAAAAAGTTGAGTTACACAGGACGACACAAACATAAGCAAAAATCAAGAATTAGGATACAACATAGAAATTAAATACAACACAAAGAAAAGAGAATTGCATAAGCAAAGAACATAAATATGTAAGAAAAAAGCATACCAATGTTAGTGTCACGTTAAAACTCTGAACCATACATGACAATCCTTTATCACTTTCAACTGCTTATTGTACCTCTAATCAGGCTGGTAATTCCCAGGCGGTTGACAAAAACATTGTCAATGTACTCACTGCCCGTGAAGAGTTCAGCTATCACATAAAGATTAGGTCTGACTGATCTGGCTGTTGCTAGCATCTCCTATAGATCATAATACATATTTAATGGAAGTCATCCATTGTCAGCTACACATACGCAATCATTAATGTGAATCTTAACCAAACATAAATGCAGTTTTAACACATGCAGTTCATAATAAATATTGCTACAGGTAGCATTCATAAAATTGTTTCTATTTTATAGAGATCTGTAGATTATCTGAATAATTCTAGAAAATCTTCTGAAGATTTTAAGCTAATTATAACTTTGTTTTTAAACAAAAAATTGACTCAAAATGCAAGAACAAAAGGCTGGATAAGAGAGATATCTGTTAAAATAAGAAATTATTGCAGGACTTTGGTTAAAGCCTTCAAAGTTACCATTCAAAAAACAGTAACAAGTAAAAGAATGGCAGAAGTTTTGAAAATGGCTGCATTTAAGAGTCACTTACAGCTTTGGTGCGGTTGCATAAACTGATTTAAGAGAGCTCTTCACAGATTTAGGGAAGCTCTGTACCCAAGCTAGGACTTTGCACAGCTCAAATCTATGTAAAGATATTTTACTAATTAAGTACAATTTCTGGATGTAGTCAGCTGTGTGGGAAACAATAAGTGATAAATGTTAGCAATAATCCTGACTGAACTTTTGGTAGGTGTTCTTTACCAACTTTTAAATTCTGGAATAATATAAAACACTTCCTGTTTATTTCATCAACAGCAAAACATACAGGAAAGTATCAGTGTTTGTTTGCCATCCAGGTCTTGGAAATGACCGAGTCTAGAACTGACATACCAGATACTGGCAGTGATTGCACTTCAGTCCAGATACATCATGGAAAAGTTACCCAAACCCATCAGTGTCTACAGGATCTCAGCTGATACGGAGAATGGAGACGTACAATAGCTACACCATTTTGCTAACTGTTCAAAGTAGCTGAAACCATACCTAAACATTGCCAGTCAAGAAACTTTATCCAGAAAATTCATTCACTCTGCCACGCAGATTTTACAGCTTTTGTAGAAGCAGTGCAGAACTTATTTCAGTCAGAAGCTGCTTTATCATAAGTGTGCTTAATTTTGCGTACCTCAGCTACATGAATAGGCGTTGAGTGACAGTTGTCAAGACGAACGCCATGGAAATATTTGGCAGTGATTTCAGTGTATTTTTTCATATGAGCCCAGAGATATGGGCAGTCTTCAGGTTTGTTCCCGTAACGCAGTTTCACACTGTCTCCCCAGCAAATAAGCTCCCTTCTCAAGTACACGTTTGAACCTGTAAGAGAAAAAAATTACTATGATCGAGCTATAGGACAGAATGTGGACCCAAATGAAGATGTGGCAATTCGTTTTCTACTTCTTAAGAGTAGGAGAATGCTGTGATGAGTAAAAATTCTAACAATAACAGTATCAACTCAAAATCTATACTTTTACTGATGTATAATTTCCAAGGAAATACAAATAGTGTACATCCAAAGAAAGCTAATTTTTATGTCCATGTAGCTATGCTGCTATTAGTGTAGAACTAGTTGCATTTGTTTTTCCAGTTACTATACACAAGTACGTCTTTACATACCATCTTTTCATGCTGCTTTATGGCACACAATATTCCAGCTGAGACTACAAATGTGGAACACAAGAACACAGCATTCAAAAAGCCACAGACCAATTAAGAGAGAAAACAGTAATGGAATTTAGATAAAGTAACTAAAACCAGTGACCTAAGGAACGAAAAAGCGTGCCCAGGCAACTCAACAAAAGCACCTATGAAATATTTTTACCTTTCTCCATGTGAAGGGGAAATACAACAACAACAACAACGAGGCATTGAAACGTCTGCAGATTATTTTGAAAACACAAGGCATTTGCCAGCACACATCACTCTGAATTACCAGATTAGCTTCTAAAGCAGACTCAGCAAAACTCTTGGATGGATGTTTTTAATTACAATTAAACTGGCCTTTGTTTGATTCAGTTTACAAAGCAAGTTGGAAAACAAGACATGCCAGCCTTGTTTTTACTGGATATCAGTGCTGTCCTCAAAATAGTTAGAATGTAATATTTTACTGCATGGCAAATTCACACCCTATTTTACCTTCACACGCAATCCACATACTTAAGTGGATTAATTTTCTTGACCATGCCTGCATACACAAGTGTTATGAATCACATAGTGAAGGTGTCCCTAACGCAGGGCCGACAAATACCTAGAGCAAACTTAGATGTCTACCTTCAGGGAGAAACAGATCACTGTTAGCAGTTAGCTAATCAATATATATGCAGCTCAGTCTTTAGCAACCCTTCCCCTTTGTGAGCACAAGAATGGGCCTTTCTATTCTGATGCAGAATACAGGCTACAAAGAGAAAAATAGATCAGTTTGGTCTCTGTGGAGACAGTTTTGTCCTCAACTGGAATTGAAGCTCAACATAGCATAAAATACTATCTAATCTCATTCAGCCCCCCCAAAAAACAAAGAAACAAACTTTTTTTTAAGTACTAAGACAAACTGACGAAAATAATTAATCCCCAGAGAGTAACTCTGTAATATTTGACTACTACTTTGAAAACTCTCAACACACTCCTTCTGCCCTGAAAAGAATCCAACAAAGAATTGGATTGGATAGGTAATCTTTATTCAAGTTCAAATATATTTGAGGGTTTTGAAGAAAGCACACACTCTCATTCCCAAAACAAAGAGATTATCTGTGAGCTAATTCAGAAATTAATTATATAGTTTTTCCTTTAGATAATAACTACCAGCAACTTTACAATAGCATATCAATGCAATTTTCACCATGTTTCTACCTACACAGTTATGCTGAGACTTCACCACGGTGCAGTTCCACATGTAGCTGAGGTGACCTACTTCTTCAATGCTGATGCTGAGAGGAGAGTTGAGAGAGTCCCTCTCTACTGTCTCTTTCCCTGTCCCATCTCAACATCATCTCAGGTGCCCACCTTTCAACTGCCTGACATGCACACGCTGGACTTTTCAAGAAAGCAGGTTTTGCTCACTAATGCAGCAAAATACCATTCATCTTTTTATCCTACTACTTTTCTGATGCCTTATGAAAATGCCAACAGGTAGTGGCGTTGGAACAGTGCAAGGTAAGCAACAATGACAGAAGTAGGTGAGGCAGGGTGTCTCCCTTTCACTGACAGAGAGCTGATAATTTCCCTCTCATATCTTGTGACGCTGTATCTCAAATTCCAGTTTTTACAATTGACCTTCTGTGGGCTGAATGGGAAATAGAAGTGCTATAAAGTGAGTATCTGCCTGCTATTCTGCTTTTTCAACTTCATAGGAATATATATGGGAAAATTAGACTAAATAAGATAATATTTGCTTCAGCTATAATATTAAAACATTTTAAAAATGATTCAAACTTCTTTTACAAACCTGGTTCTGCAAAGTTTCTAAGAGGATCATCGCCCATAACCCATCCATTATGGGCCATGAAATAGCAAGCTTTATCTGGGTGATGTATCATAGCTTCTTCTTCCTCCACAGTCAGGTCTTTGAATGGATAAGTAAAATACCTATGGAATTAACAAATCATTTTAAAAAAGATACATAAACCAAAATTGATTGTCTTTGAAATTATAATATCTGCTATGAACTGACTTGTAGACAACAGATACAAAAAGGCAGCTGTCAGACTGTAAATGATGGTGAGTTTTCTATTTTGTATCATGTTTTGAAGGAGAAAGGACAGGTGCTGCCACTACCCTGGTGCCAGCTGGTAGTGTAAGACTAAATCCTCAACCCTTCAGATACATTAATGGCATCAAGTATATCAGACTTTCCTAGTTCTACTCCTGTTCTATCCACTAGAGCAATTTGCACTATGTAAGGCTTCATTGTGCTCTGAGTATTATTTAAAGCCGCCTTAAGTCACATTTATTTAATAAAGAGTTATTATTGTTGCTTTAAATCTAGTCATCTCATTGATAAAGTGGTATTTACATATGGGAAAGAAAATATAGTTGCACTTACGTTGATTTTTAAGTAACTTTGGACTCACTTTCCCTGGACAGACTAATAGTTTTCAACAACAACAACAAAAAAAACAATACCTGGTAACTAAAGGATATTTTCTACTAATAGGACCCAGTTTAGGACCATGACCAGACAGTCGTTCATAAACCACAGTCCCCGCAAGACAATTGACTGCCTAGAAGTAATTAAATTATGCATTATTAGAATGCCTGAATATATTTGCAATTTAAAGCAATTCAACATTAAAACACAGAAATTATAAGACCTGCTCTTGATGGTGATTAATCTGTCTGTGTTGCTCAGCATTCAGTTCCTCGATCCTCTTGCGAAACCAGTTACAACACTCTTCTATTGCACCTGGTCCATTGCTTAGCAAGAAGATAGAAAGCAGAGAACAATTTAAATAATTTAGTTTTAAAAAAACATAATCAAAATGATTTTTTTTTAAAAGATTTTTCCTATCTCTGAAAAAAAATATATTTTTTTTGGTTTTGTAAATTTAACTTCACTTGCAATTTTAACTTCTGATTAATAATACAATACCTGTGCGGTATGAATGTTGCCAATGCTATATTCATATCTACAGTACAGCCAAATCGTCTATAATCAGGGTCCTGAACTATCTGAAGATGTTGATTTGGATCAGATTTAGTGCTCATTTTGCCTGAGAACAAAATAGAAAACTGTTGACAAAGTGAAAATAGAAATTACCCTTAAAAGACACACAACTTTTACAGTTTGAGCAAGGAAAGATATGGGTAGACAAAAGGTTATACAGGGGTGCAAAGGAAAAAAATATTTAAGATCTGACAGAGCTGGCTACTCAAAAACATCTGTGCTCAGTTACAATATTGAATCCTGGCAGAAACAAACAAACAAACAAAGAATTTTTGTTATTTATTTCCCAGACTATGAAGCACAGTCTTCAAATGCTTTACCATTCCTCAGAACATTCTTGCATGCTCTTACCAGCATGGTATATTTTTCATATCTCCCCCCAAATCGGATTATTTTTATTTTCCAGCTATTTTTAAGTTTACCTAAGGTTTATTGAATTATAAATAAAGAATCCACCTGTTCTGGCAACACACTTTCTTTACCTTGAGTTAGAAGGGTTTTAAATTGTTCCACAGCTTTATTAACATCCACTTGGAAAAATTCCCACAGTTTGATTTTTGGATATATCTCTTCCCAAATTATTTTACGGACACACTGTCAAAATGAAAATCATGTTAGTTAACGTTCCTGGTTAATATCAACACACAAAAAAGCAAAGTGCTTTGTTCAGAAAAAAAAATAGTGAAATGAGGGATTATTATTTCAATAAATGTATCTGCAAAGTATATTTTCTGTGCATTTCCACAGCCTTAGAACTGTTGAAGGTTCATTCAGCTATTTACAATGTTCATTACCATGTACTTAATTCTCATTTACTTACATTCAGGTGATGTTCATTTTCAATCAACGGAGGGACCCCTTTATCAATGCACTTTCCATCAGCCACCATACAGGTCAAGTGCCACAGAGCTCTGTCTAAGACCCAGGCTGGCTTCAGGTGAGGCGAATTTACAAGGTTATAGCCACATTCTGGGTGCATCCTGAGCCACTCACTGTTAGTAGCTTATTCGAGAAAGGCAGGAAGAAAAAAAAAAAGTACACAAGCTGAATACTTAGTTGTTGTTTTACAGAAAAATCTTCACACCAAGAAGCTAAGGTACTATGTCATGTTTAAGTAGTTCACATTTCCACTCAAGTTTTCCATGCTAATATGAAATAATGTCTTTTGCGTATCTGTGCATCACTGATAGCTATTTATTTTGCAACGTAGTCAATTGCAGAGAAAATTTTGGTTAGTTACATAAAAATATGTAACAGTACCACCAGTCCTAAAACACTTCACAAAAAAAAAAACACATTTGTGTTGCTGGAAGTAAATGAAATAATGGATGTGTAAGCCCCCTGTGTGCATTAAAAACAAAACACACATCCCAACCCAAGATTAATGATGGCCTAAGGTGTTATATAAATATTTATTCTTAACCCTATCAGACGCTACACACACAGAGAACAAGACACCAGGAGCACTCACATGCACTCCAAGAAACAATGAATGAACAATGTAGTAAAATGGACATTTCAGAATGGATTAGCTCTGGCATTTGTGTAAATGACGAAAAGGACAGCGGTGGGAAGGGGTGCCACTGAGGGTCACGTGGGAAGATGAGTACGCCGTCTGGTGCATGCAAACTGAACACTAGCATATGTTCACTAACTGATGTGTCTATTTTCTAAACTAACCCTGTAGCATCAACAAGAAGCAGATGATTATAGGTGCAGAATATTAGGTGTGAACTCAAATATGAAGAGCCTTTAATCGAAAATGGGTGTGATATTTGAATACAGACAATGATGTGCATACAACAGTATGAGTAAATACATATAATGCAAGGAGGACTTTAATTCTGGAAAAATAATAACAACAACAAAAGGCTTCAGTAGTTAATTTCTTTCCATTTTCAGAAGTGTCCCAAACACACAATTTAACTGAAACTAATTTCCATTCTTTTGAATGTAGCAGTTGAATAACTTCACATACAAAAAAGCATAAGAAAAAACCTGCTGCTTAGGTTTTACAAGCTTTTCTAGAAACAGTTCTTCACTGAACACATCTTAACGTTTAGAGTAACAGAGAAAAATAAAGTAACATCTAACAGAAGAGAAAAAATATCACAAGTTATTATATTGGAAACAGTGAAATACTAAATAACATGCCCAAAATTATAGCAGAACAACTAACAACTAAAAACCAAGTCTGCGTAGTTCAAAGTTCAAACTGAAAAATGAAAGGTAAAGAAAAGAGTGTAATCTCTCACTCTGTGGTATGAATAGCTCTTCTGAACACCCTCCTGCATATCTAAAGTCCATTATGACTATGGCAAAATTCCATGTTTATAAGGTCAAACCATTTGTGGAAGTTAAGAACCTCGTGGTTTAAATGTCATAAACAACTAAAAAGCACTTTACTTGTTTTAAAGTTGCATATAGCAATAATAAACACAGGCTGGTAAAGGCCATTCTAGGCCAACCAGATTGCTTTCCTTTCTCTCTCTCTCTCTCTCTCTCTCTCTTTTTATTTAAATGTATTCTTGTGGCAAGAACCCTGATTTACTATCCATATCCCTTCAGAAGGGAATGGCAGCCCCAGAAGTGAACATGTACCAAGTTACCAGGTGGGGTTTGCAAGTCTCTCTATGGTACTCCTGCTAACATGCCAAAGGTGCATCTGTGTTTAAGTTTAATGCATACATCAACGTTGTGTTTAACGTCAGACCACAGATGTTGGCTTTTGTTAGAAACTAACAGAGAGGTTAACATCAAGAACCGATTCCCACCATTCTCTACTCTACAAGCTTTCTCTGCTCCTTTCCAGTGTGTAAAAAAACAATATCAAAAGACTAAAAGCAATGCTTCAGCTTAACCACTTCACATTTAAATTGAGCTGTCTGACTTTATAGCAGGAATGGTGGGGAAGCATCGCCATTTTATACAGTGGTCTCAACTAGAAAGAAGAAACTGTAATGATAATGACTGCTGTAAGCTGGGGGCTCCTGAGCTGTTAGTGTCAGCAGCGTTAGAGGACTTAGTGGGAGACAACACAGTGCTTTAGGTTTTTAATGCAGATATCCTGGGGAATTCATAACCATGCACCTATATCCATAATCCACTCAAAATAACTGACTATGCATTTCACATCTTTTACATTCAAATGCGTGTGAAATATGTATTACAATTAAATCATCTCAGTATGCAGGAATTAACTGGTTTGCAATTAGAAATTTATATTCAATTAAAATGCAAAAAATAGTCCAATTCCCATCTTATCAAGCTGTACACAAAAAGAACCTGAAAAAACATTTACTAAATGTTCTTATTAGAGAAGCCCATAAAATATCTACCTCCACATGCAACACCAGGACTTAAGCAGACATTTACCATTTATATGCATTTCTGCTTGTGCTGAGTTTGGCACTTAAAGTTTGTAGCCAGTTGCAAATCAACAGTTTTGATAATGAACAACCCAAAGGGAAAAAAATCCAGCATTCTTATTGCAAGTTGATAAGTTTGAAAGCAAACAAAGCCATCAGCTTGATTAATGATTTAAGTCAGAATAATGGTCATTTGAAGATGCTTATAAACATCCTTTCACCATGGTATAACTTAAAAAATAGTTTACTCATCCATCCCCTGAAGATGAATTTGAGCTCTTATTATAACCAAATAAAGCCCTTCTGCAAACATAGCCAAATATCAATGTGACTTTTTTTCCTTATATTCGGGAGTATAATAATTAGACTTAGATATTTCTGTCCATAAAAACGTTTTCCTTGATAGCATGCAAATATAAACTGTAGAAGGGTGACGGGATCTCAAGAACATATGATAAAAGAAATGGACTTTTAGTTGGTAAAGTGCAAGAACTTTTTATCTGCTGGGAATGTTGAAAAAGCCAACTTCCCTAAGACATATGGTCAATACCTACACTTAGCGTAACATTTTAACAAACAGACAGGGGCAAACAACTGGGCCCATATTCCTTTGCAGATTGATTGGGTAGGAATGTTTGACAACAGTCAACACCAAAGAACAAAAGCAAATAACTCTTGTGATTCATAGATATCTATGTAACCACAGCTATTTATGTAGCCATTTTTGTTGGTGGTGGTTTTGTTTTTTAAATCTCAGAGGACTATGACATGAACATACACAGCCATTTGTTGTTTTCTCTGCCATATGTATACTAATTATTGTGATCTTCAGGATTAGAGTATAATCCAAATAATCTCATTATCTAAATAATCAAGCTTATGAATAATGGCGTGTTATCATTTAAACTTCCTCAGTCATACTGAAAAAAGCCCACTGTCCCTCTGTACACAACACGTACCTTTAGCTATGAACTGCAATTAAATGAAAAACCTTCAGTGCTTTGGCACATCTATGCTTAGAAAAAACCAACACAAAAACAGAACAACCCCCCCCCCTACTTCCCACCAACACACACACAGCTGTAACATTTCCTCCATTGCTTAATCCTAGCCTCTTGTCCCTATTCTGTTTGTTATCTGCATGTTAGAACCGAATTCGAGCAGCAATAAAAATGACCCTGTTTAACAAGAAAGTAGTCAGTTTATGTTCACCAAACAAATTAATTATGCAGACTCCGTTCATTTATGTGGGCGCTGCAAACCACAGATCTTAAAAATAAGCACGATATTATGAAAAATACAGATGCATACACAGTTTATTAATTCATCTCTCTGAAGGGCTCTATTCACTCAAGTTACAACACAAAGTTATTTTACATCTGTTACGGAGATGTATCTGTTGCAATAGTAAAGAACTCTCCTAGGCTTGAGAGATTCAAAACCAGAAAAACTAAGCTGCTTAAAACACTACTTAAAGATGTGTTACAGGGGGAAAAGTTAAAGGAAATGATGAAATATGGGACCAATTTGATTGTTCACACAGAAACCATACCAGTATGATTGTAGACTACATCTGTGATGCAAAGCATATTCCATTCGTTCTTCATTTTTTCCACAAGAGCTCCTATATCACTCCAAGTGCATTTTTTATTATGGCTTGAAAATTCAGGATTTACTTCTAACTGATCAGCCAGGGAATAACATGATCTGGACAGCCCAAGCTTCTGCAGTGGTGTAAAATGAATCATGTTGTAACCTATGTAATAAGAAACCATTTATTTAATAAGAAAATAGAATTTCAGTCAAAAAAGTTGATTGACAGAAGCATAACTTACAGGTATACCGCACATCTAAACCTAGTGTCCGGAATATCCCTTGTAAATGCAACTTAATCTTCCCCTTAAAATTCTGCATAATAGCAGCTTTAAAAACCATCCTGTCATTTCTACAAACTCCTGTATCTATCTGAAATCGACACAAGTAATTTCCTATTATCAGGAAATTCTGAATTTTTGCACTTCTGCAAATATCTAAGTCATTTCACTGACTTAATCTGTTAATTAAATTGAATCTAGTGGAAAATATTTTGTTTACAAACTAAAGGACAAATGAGCTGTTTATACTGAAGCTCTTCAGTGCAACTTTGTTTTCTCATCACAAGATTTTTTTACTACGTATATCTTAGCATTACCTGTTTCCTTTGCCACTTTAAGCCTATCTTCCCATTCATGAAATGGTCCCAGACACTTAGCGAGGAATGTCTGGAGTGTAACGCAATCCAAAGGTAACACGTGATTATCAGCTCCAACACGCAAAATAGGATCCACAACTATGTAACCTCCACCACTTTTCTCATTTCTAGGAGAAAGTGAGTTACATTGGTATAGTGAATGCATATGGTACTAGTCAGTTACAGAAGCAGAATCCAACAAGCACAGCTATTTCAAAATACAGTACCTTAACAGACTGGTTAGGGGGGTTGGTGGGAGAACGGACTGCAGGGAAACTCGCAGGAAACACTGGAGATACTCATCTAATAGGCACCATCTCTCTACTGCACTTAATGCCACTTGCTTACAAAAACACAATTAGGTTACAGAGCGTTAAACTCTGCAAAAGTGATACTTTTGTTACCCTGCCTCCTCCTTTAAGGATACAGATTGAAACAAAGACAACACAAGTGCCCACCATTCACACCAAGACCTCTATTTGGAGCAATGTCCTGAGAAAGAGACCGGAGCTAAATGCCCTAAGCCTGAGGGAATTTAGCCAGCAGCTCCTGTCTTCCAGAGCTCAGAATACTAGGCCATTACAGTCATTCTCCAGCTGAAACAAAGGAGGAAGTAAAGTATGTGAAATAAAGAATGACAGAACCTCTGTGCTAGAAAGATAGGAAACCATCCCAGGTCAATGAAGAGAACACATCTTACCCACTTGGATATTTAGAATACTGATGATTTTGAAATCTTGTAAAAACGTCTTGCCTTTCCAACATACGCAGAAAATTGATTATTGTTCTGTATATTCTGCAGATGACTTTGCAGAAAGTCTTAGCCACAAAAGCTGCTGTCTTTCACTAGCAGATTCGGGTAGATTCAATTCTTACATTTGAAAAATGCAGGGGAGATTTATGTTTTTCTTCTTAAAAGTGATTTCTTCAGTTTAAAAGCATAAACTAAGGGAGCAGGCTGCATTTGGCTGTAAGTATAGTGCTTCACTTACCCAAGACTGAAATAGTATTGATATGACCCAGAAATTTGGAGATCTAACTTGCAATATTTGTCAGAGTCATCTTCTTTTCCTGTGGGGTTGTGCCATGATAATGTCCTGAACTTGTGGCGATCAAATAATTCTCCAGAAGCTGGATAATTAGTGCACACGGTAACATGCTTGCCTTGAAGAGTTGGGCCCAATCGGAACTGGAGTTCAAACCCTCAAGGAAAAAAACAACCACAGACATCTCATCAGGAGTACTAGATATTTCTACTCTTTAATAAAAAATGATAATCTGCTATAAGGTTAAGAAGAAAATACACCAATATATCTGCCAAGAGCTTTTGCCAAATGGTCATCTTTTCTCCCTATTTTCCAAACCTTTTTCCTTGCACAACTCACAGAACTCTTTTTCCCTTTACTTGTATGGTACCTTTCCAATCTGTTCTGCTTTGATATATAAAAGTGTAGGAAACAAAATACAGCAGAAGATCATGGTCATTAGACCACATATATTTTTATGCAGATTTTGTTACATGTAGTATTGTTAAAAAAAATCTAAAAGGTACATCTGAAATTCATCAAGTCTATATATTAAGCTGATCCATGAAAATATCTAGAAAAAAAAAAAAAGGAACAAATCTGAAAACAAAATATTTCAAATCCATTCTCCATTTAAAGTTCACTTAATCCTAAATTCCTTATGCTTTCAAGTGCAAAACGATGCAAACTTATGTGTGATCTACAGGGTACGGAGTGTTAAACTGAGAGCTCAGCAAGTCAAAGGGAGCTTTGTATACGTGCTGCAGCTCACACACATCAGAAAGAGCAGTACTCAGACTAAAGACACCCAGAGAGAATACAATTAAGTCAAAATATTTGGACCTAAAATTATACTGTAGTTTGCTAAGCTGGATATGAAGAAATCAGTGTTGTCACGAGGTTTCAGAATATGTTTTCGCTTGCAGGTACGAGAGCCTCCATCATGTACCTGGCTAATTACAGAGCCCCTTCAAATGACTGAAAAGAGTGCTTGCACAATGGCTTTTACTAAGTTACATACCAGTCATGAAGCCGACTGTAGTAACATAGCTACTAGCCCTACAAAAATTCTACAAAATTAGAATTTTAAGTAAAAGAAACCCAAATATTTATATGGAGACAAAATTATTGATACACCCATAATTAATCTAAAGTCTAAAAAAATGGAACAGTGTCAAGTTCTAGCATCTAGAATTGGAGGAAAACAAACAACCATGAACAAACAACAACATAACACTCGTACTTGCTCATGAAATAGAACCTCAGCAACTCTGATCTGATATTAATCAGATATCAATGTCTGAGTACATTTAAAGGAAAGTCTCACCAAGCTTACAGCTTCTTTTATTAACATAATCACAATTACCCCCAAAACTCCAGCTATAATAGTTGTTTTAGCCAGGTAAAACAAAGCTCATTTGATTTAAAAAAAAAATAAAATTTTTACATTAGGAAAAAAAAACACTTCGGGAAGGTTAACTACACTCTCAACAGTAATGTCCTGACATTTTATTACAGCGATGACTAAAATTAGAGCACAGGGATATATGCCATCGATATCTTATTTCCTGTAACAGTTATACTGATATCAAGAATGCTGTGCTCAAAATTAGCTGTGCCCTCTCAGAGGCTGCCATCAGCAGGGACATTCTGAATGTCTGACAGCCTCGCACTTCTGTCCGACTCCTTCCAACAAAATGTACAGAACTGGGAGGAAGATTTAATAACGGAGGTTAGGGTCAACTCTGCACTTATTCATTAATGGCATTTTTTTAGATTACATTGCTAGAATTTTTTGAAATCAATATACTTGAAGAGAATTCTTATTCTCATGAACGAAAATCTCATTCCTCTACTAAACCCCTTTGACATTAGGTTCCTGGATCAACAACATAAAGCAATAAAAAACAGAAAAGATTTACGAGCAATAAATATTGCTGCATTGTTAAAAATGATCTCTAAATAGAGTGGCTTTAATTTTAGGCTGACTTTAATGACCAGCATAATAGCGGTCCAGTTCTAGTTTTTTGTTTGTTTGTTTGTTTGTTTGGCAAGCAGACTTAAGAACACTTTCAAAGAGAAACAACATCAAGTTGTTATTACTGTGCAGGCAGAATACCAATACAGCACAGCTATAAGAAATCGGACAGGCACGATAAGAAGATTTAGGAGGAGCTGGGGACCCTGCATTCTGAAATGTTATCTCAGACTTCCCAAGAAGTTAGTGTCATCCCTATATTTCAAAGCTGTTTTATTAAAGATGGGGTGTTACCTAACATGTTGCAGGTTAATACTTCAGAGTCTGACTCTTTTAGGACTCTTTTGGGTCAGTTTAGCACGGTTACAGAGAAGCTCTGTCCTGTGCAGGCTGTAAAAAACGCCTCACACGAACACTGACGGCCCGCAGGGTTTTTCGGGTTTCTCGGGTTTTGTGAACCGGGACCGGAGCCCTCAGAGCTCCGCAGTGAAAGCAACCGTACCAGAAATCGTTTCATATTAAAAGAACGGGAAAAACAAAACCAAACCAACAGCCCCCCCCCCCCAGCCACGACCGCAGGCTGACCCCCTTCCCCCGGGGAAGGCGGGGAGCTGCTGGCGAGCTGCCCTCGGCCGGCCCCGACCCACCTTGCTCCAGCCTGAAGAGGGTCTTGTCCAGCTTCTCCATCTCGTTGAGGTGCAGCAGCCGCGTCTCCTTACGGCTCGGCATGGCTGCTGCCGGCTGCCTGCCGCTCCCCCGGCGGCGGGAGGCTCGCCCTGCCGGGAGGAACACACACACGAAGCCAACCCGTCAGCGGCGGCCCGGGATGCAGGCGGCCGCTCGGGAGCGCCTCACGCCGCCGCTTACATCTTCCGCAGCCCCGGGGAGAGCGGGGATGAGGCGAAAGGGGAGGAGGAGGAGGGCGGCGGGGAGCCCTCAGCCCTCCCCCGGCCGGCGGCGGCAGCCCCGCGGAGCAGCTCCCGGCCACGAGCCGCCCCCGGGAGGGGCGCGCCTGACACCTGTCACCCCGCCGCCCTGTCACTCCGTCACCCCGCCGCCCTGTCACTCCGTCACCCCGTCCCCCCGCCGCTCTCCCTGCTCGCCCGCTGCCGCCGGGCCCCGTGGCCGCCATACTCACGGGCGGGACCGCGGCGGCGGCTGCCGAGGCTGAGAGGAGCCGGGGCAGGAGCGGCCCGCGGGCGGACAGGCGTCACTCGCGCACTCGCCGACGACGGCGACAGACCCCGCAGAACTCCCCCCGGTCCTGCCGTTTCCTCGCTGTTTTGCAAACAAACTTCATCGGCTCGGGCGGCGCCGGCAGAGCTCCCGCGAGAGCCAAGGGCCCGCCCCGGGGGTGCGGCCAAGCCCGGCCCGTCCGAGCGGGCTCCCGAGGGACGGCTCCGTCCCCGGCGCCCTGGGGCTGCGGCTGGGCTGAGCACCCCGCAGGGTCTGCCCGCCCGCAGCCACCGGGTTTCTGTAGGAGGCGGGAGGTACCGGCTTTAAAAAAGAGCACCCTTCCCTTGGAGGATGCTGCCCTTGCCATGGCTGTGCGCTGCAGCACCCGCAGCCGCTGCCTTAGCCTCCCGCCACCGCAGCCATTAGCTGCCCCCACAGTAAAGGTCAGACTTGCAGCTTCGGAAGGTCAGTCTATTTTTGTGGCCTAGAACTCTATAAGAAACGATTTTGCTTCTCAATTTACAGTCACTATGTTACACTGTTTATCATTCCCTCCCAAGGCAGTGTATTTGTGGAACTGTGAGAAGACCACAAAGCAATTTAGACTTAACCCTTCACTTCCAGTCATCCCATGCACCCTATAGCTGTGTCTTGCTGCAACATGTTCATCCAGTTAAGATGCATTTAGGGACACCTGAAGGGCTTTGATGTTTATGGAAACACTTCCAAACGTTTCAAACTAGTTTTGTTATCTTTTGGTAGGTAATTTTTTTTTTTCTCCCCCCTACTCCTTCTGCAGAAAATTCTAAGGCATCTGTTTTTCCTCATTACAGCTAACATTTTTGACATCATTGAAAAAGATTTTCACAGTGTAAGTGAAAATACCAGGTTTTATGCCCCAGGCATTGCCTAGACAGGCTGGGGGAAAATTCTTCAGCAAAGCTCCCCCTGCATGTTCTCCCAGCCCTGTTATGAGAACTGTGTGAGTGGATGATTCAGTCTGGATTGTCTCACGTGGATATTTCCAGGATGCCCAATGGGATTCTCCCTTCTTTGCTCTTTCCAGCCTCCTTATTCCTTACCCAGCTTGCTAAACCTGCATGCTTCGTATACAGGACAGACTTGTGCTCAACAGAAGCCCAGCTCTGTCAGTACACTACCTGTTTTCTCTGAATTGGAAGTGTCCTAGCAAGGAAATAAAAGAAGATCCAACAGGTACGGGAATCACAGGGACAAAGTCAACGGTAACTGAAAGAGATCTGGACTGTATATTTTCTATGGTCCTCAGCAGGCTTCAGTATCCAGAAATGACTTTGCAGCTGTGCTGTCACAGAGCCTTGCACCAATGCCTTTTCCTCCAAGCTAGCTAATGGCCTGGCGCATGTGAAAACAGAGAAGGATTTAGAAGTCTTGTAAGCTGCTTAAGCAGTGGACAGTTCTAAGAAAGGAAGAAAAAATAATACCCATGTAACTGAGTCCTTTGGATAAATAGTTACCCTAAAGTATGTGCTTGTGTAAAACATTTTAAACTAGAAGGGTATTTGTGAATGCAATTTCACCAGTGCTACTAAATTTCCAAATGTGGCTTCTGTTTTCCCTACTTGAATTTCCATTGTGAGCAGGGAAACTCACCTTACTCTAGCTGCTAGCTCAGCACTGACATGTCTTTGCTAGCACATCCATTCAGACAGTTTTTGAAATGTATCCAAGTTTATGTTAAAGGATTGTTAAGTTTCACATGACAAAGCTCAGTAGGAAACCAAACTAACATAGAGGGTCCTGATTCCAAACCCTAAAGCAATTATTTTGACCAGCATTTATCACAGTAGCTAGAACAGACATCAACAGTCTAAATGAAGGACTTGATGTGCTATAGAGCAAAGATGTTCATTAAGTATTACTAAATCATTTAATAATTAGAACAGTACAATTTCATTAACTTTCAATTCAACATGTTAAAAAGGACTATTACAAAGTTACTGAATGAATATACCAGATCCCTACATGAAGTTTAATCAGGAAAGCAGAAGAGACTGCCTAATCCTTTCTCCATCCATATCACCTGATATGCTGCCACATCTCCCAAAGATTTTGGGCCTGTGTTAATTCAGCAGTGGTAAATTAAACCAGCTTTCTGCATATGGGAATCACACCGCCAAAAGATCCATGTGCAAGTGCTACCATTTAGCATTGCAAATATCACATGGGACACAGTTAACAGCAGTCATGAATAGTATTTGTTACACTGGCATCTACATGGTGAATTTCGCAGTGCTGTTTCATCTTTAGTTTGCAGTTTGTGTGATACGATACAGCAGGAAAAAATCAATAGTAGCTTCAAAATAAGAGTGGATCAATGCCATCGATCAGGAAATAATTTTCTAGCTTTTTCAAACATATTCATACCAGAATATTTCAGTTCTTTTATATACATCTTCCTGGTACTCCCTCCCTTTCTGCCATCTGTTTTGCACCCCAGTATTACAGAATACTTATCCCAGCAGTGGCCTCAGTATGCTTCAGGTGGCCAATTTGCTAGATGTGAGATCACACCTAAGCCATATTGCTCATGGTTACTTCAGAGATTGACTGCAAAGTGTAGCAAAGTAGAGTACTTACTTGCATGACAGTATTATTATTATTATTTTTTTTAATATCAGAATAGCTTCCAATAACAACAGTAAAGGCAAATTAGCACAGAGAGAACTTAACTGAACTTCAGGCTAAAATTATAAGCAGATTCTTTTGGCCTGCATGCAGGAAATATTTGACTTTATACAGTTTAAAATGATAGCACAGTTTTTCTCAATGCCCCACACTTCTGACCTGTAAATCCATGAATTACCACTATACGATGATTCAAACAACATCAAGTTTCAAAGGTGTTGAATATTCTGGCTAGCTGTTGTCATCTAATGGGGAAATCTTCAGAAATGCCAACCTGATTTTGAAAGAAAGCTGAGTTTCTTTAAAAGTTGATCTTTGCAATTTGGTTACATTGCAGCCTTTTCTGTGAGTTGGATCATTGCCATGCAGTGGCTGGAAACAAGTGTTCTTAAACCATTACATGCCCAGCTGGAATTTACATGTGGCCTTGGACTTTTGTATTGAGAGGAAGTGTTGGCCAGAACATTCAACTGATCACCTCCAGCCCATTTTATCTCTTTCTTTGTTTAAATCCCCTCTAAATAACTAAATGGATTGCAATAGCCTGATAGGCAGGGAATAAACAGTAGGGTGAAAATAATATATATCTTCATAAGTACGAATTCATATGAGATGAAGGGGCTGGGCACTAGCCTCTGCAGTTTGTTCTTACTGAACATGTAAATGCCCTTTAGTCATTTGGCAGTATTGGTTTGACCTTTTGGAGATGAACTTGGTGTCATCGTGAAGTTTTGGACCACTGAAACATTTTTTGTCTTGTTTTTAATCCTAGATTTGCCACTCTTCTACTCATTGCCTTCAAACAAACCATGTTTTCTGCTTCAACTTCTGTGTAAAATTACACTGCTAATATATATATAAATGGAAAATCACAAAATTCAATGCATATATCTTTAAAGAAGTCCAAATATAATTTTATTATTATTAATATATATATTTTTTTTCACAGACTTTAAATACATTTTACTGTGCTTGTGATAAAAGCTTCACATAAATTTGATATTAATGGTCTTATGAGAATGGGGTGACCAGACCAACTTTTGTTTTACATGTGGGACATATTAGACCTGCTTACTGAATCGCTACTGGCATTTTTATTTTACTGTAAATCCTTCCAGTTAACACTTGTGAGATATGTTGAGATCTAAGACTTCAGAGATCCTATTCCTAAAGTAACTGAAGTAATGTTTTGTCAAGTGGAACTTGAGGTGGAACGGAGATCGGGTAGCAGAAGAACTTGCCAGTGTGTGGAAGAGCATTATGCTAAGTTTCAATTCATCCGTTTGCTTCATGTAACATTACGGCCCACACCTCATGAAGTGGGTAAAATGATTTTACTACAGCCCTTTGTCAGCTGATTTAATTATGATGTGATTTGAATGAAGCGGGGACTTTGGGTAAAGTGGCAGGTCGCTATTGCATCATAACACCTGCACAGACCTGGCTCAAATGGATACTGGCAACCACAATTCATTCATTTCAGAGAAGCAAGGGAATATTTTTGTATTTCAATTCTCTTTAAGTCCAAGTAGATGCTCCTTCTGGTAGAAAGTATCTAACAGGTGTACTTCAGCTGCTGCTGAGGCAGAATAGACACAAAAACAAAGTCGGTTTCTGTGTAGTGAGTAGAAAACCTTATTTTACTTGGTGGCTAATGCCACCAGCTGGCTATTTCGTGTAATTGACCAAAATCCGTACATTTCGCTTTTACCTCTGGGTGAGCAAATATTTTTGTTAAATACATTTCCCAGCCTTATTTGTTATACGTAATGTGAAAAAAATTAAAAATGAATGAAAATAGGGAAGCCTGATTACCAGATAGAAAGAAAGAGCAAAGGAAAAAATACTTAAAAAGAGTATTTCTTGAGGCCAAAGGTAAAACCAGTCGATAAAACTGGTAAGTTTTAAATAGTGTCAGAGCTCAAGGAAAAAGAATTAAGTATGGAGAAAAATATTTCATCCCACATTGTGACTTTTACCATCGTTTATTTCCTTTTAAATGGTCAGGATTGTTTCCATGACTCGAGATTCCCTTCTCACTGGGGGGGGGGGGGGAAAAGGAAAAACATGTGAAAATTGTGCTGTAGGAAAAAGTCTTCCTAAGATGATGTAATTGTCATTATTTCCCTAATACTTACTTAACTAAGCTAGCAAAGCCCGAAAAACTCAAAAATCGCTTGATTTGAACAGAAGTGCTGTCTTGCAGCGGTAATTTCACCAGTAACACGGAGAAACCATTTGCCTAGTGCACATCTATGGCACTTGAGCAAGAGCTGGCCTTACAGAATTCCAATTTTGCTGTACAGTTTGCTTACTAGCCAGGAGGAAATTTGATTACAAGGAACCACACAACAACACGGGGCCTGTTCAGACCTAGCTGCAATGGCTTATTGTTTTCCATGTTCCTTTGGGCCTGACAAAATAGCACAGCTATCAGTTCATGCCAATATTGGGCGGCATACTGTTTAATTTCCAAAATTATATGTTTTACTTGTTTCCTCGGTTCTTAAGCAACACCAATTCCCCTTGAAATACTGGGCACGCAGTCTGCTTTGTAAAATTGCTGTTGTTCTCAAAATTATAAGCTTTCAGCCACTTCTTTATGGCCTTGCCAGAAACCATGCAAAAAAAAGTCGTCAGGTTCTCTTTATATTTGATGGTATGTTCCAGGACACTGAACAAAGGAATTCCTTTGCCACTTGCCATAGTCATCCTCTGGTGTAGTTCAACAACAGATTATACAACTTTATCTCTCTTCAGGCTCGTAGCAAGATTAAAAACCAACTGCCACCCCCCTGTGTCTCTAACGGATAATTCGGTTAGGGTAGAGACTTCTGCTTTGCAATAAGCATAGCATTGTTATGAGCACGTTAACACAGCTGTAACTGCAGTACTTTTCACAAAGAAGATAAATCCGAGGGCTTTTTATAGTTCATATATCCTAACACATTTTTTCCTTAATGCAGCTTGACTGTTGGTACTTAAGAACAAATTAACGTGCAGTATTCTGGCACAAGAATATATTCATTAAGTCTGCATAACTATTGATTTTCTTTTCTCTCAGTAGAGAGACGAATATATTTGAAAAGGATCCTTCCAGACAGATTGGTGACTGTGCAGGAGGACAGAGGTACTTCTGCCAACGATTGTTGTCTCTCCCCTTTCTTGCTTTATCGCTCTTCAGCAGTAGCTAACACCTGGCTAAGTAATACAAAATGAGATGCAAAGCAGCATTCCTTTCCTTACCGACTTTACCTTTCACATATAAGCTAATATATTTTCCTAAATTCCCTGTGGTTTCCAACAGCATTGTAGCTTGCATTTTCATGCCTTCTTGCAGCTCTTCAGACTTCCATCGAGTTTCTATTTCTAACAGCACTTCAGAGGCATAGTCCTCGTTATGTCAATGGGTCCGGACCCTAACATCAGACCTTCAAAACAACGTAGAGAGGAGTACCTAGCGTAGTCTGCACCAACTCGGAGCGTGACTTGCGGGGCCCGTAGGCAGGGTTCCCACCCTGGGAACGCCTTGCTGGCACCAAACACACCCCTACCGCCGGGCTCGTAACCAGCAGCGCCGACGAGCCCGGCTCAGCGGAGCTCTCCCACGGACGAGGTCTCGGCCAAACCCGCGAGGCAGGACCGTCTGCAGGCCCCAGGGACCCCGCAACGCCTCGACCACCCGCACCCCGCAGAGCCCCCGCTGCGGCTGCCCCCGGGCCGGCCCCCGAGGCCCGCGGCGCCGCCTCCTCCGCCCGCCGCCGCCACCAGAAGAGAGCCCGGGGCTGAGCGGGCAGGTGAGGGGTGGCCTGGGGGACGGAGGGGTCGTGGGGTTTCTGGGGGTTGTCATTTCACCGGGTTTAACGGGCACCGGGGAGCGCGGCTACAGCAAACTGTTTGGAAGCCGCCCGTGCTTCACAGCCAGCAGCGATCGTGGGGCGAGCTGAGAGCTGGGGCCCTTCTGAGCACCTCCGGACTGTGCTGCGAGCGCTTCTGAAGTGCTTCACACGGAACTCTGACCTGTTTATACCCTAATATTTTTTAAATACTAGAAAAGACTGAAGGTAAATGCAGGGTTATTGCACCTGGAAGTCACCCTGCTCACGCGCCTCTGGTGTGTTCCTTGCTTCTTAATGCTATAAGAGTGTTTTTCTATGTTACTTCTTGGTTAATGTTCATATTCATGGTAACTGCTGCAGCTGATGATGTAGTTGAAATTGTTTGTTGAGTGTAACTAGACTTATACTACTCTTTAGGACAGCGCGCACCTTAAAGGGTTCTTTGTGTACTTACAAGCTTGCGGGGTTGGGGCCCTGACAGGTCGTATGCAGAGCGGGTGCCCCATATAAAACTAAATAATTAAAATACAATACCACGCAGGTTGAAATCCTTGCCTCCTGCTCATTCTTGGTGAATATGAGGGGAGGGTGGAAAAAAAAAAAGCTTAAGTTCCTCTTTAAGACTTCTTTCTTTTTCTTCTGAAAGAAAGCATCTCTTTGATATAATAAGCTTTAAAATCACACTGTAAATTTATATCAACTTATGATTTGAGTAATAAGGTATCAGAAGTTTGTCTTTTTTTTTTTTTTTTTTTTTTTTTTTTTTTTTTTAACTGCATCAGAAGGTAATTAAAGTAACGACTTAATGCAAAGCTGCTGTGCGGGACGTGGAAGTTGGAAGCAAACAGCTGTGGGGTCAGTGCTTCACGGTAACTTCATGCATTTCATCTGAAATCTAGGGTCTTGTGGGCTTAGCTGGGGATGCAACAAAAAATGTTTGCCTGAGGTAACGAACACTCATAAATATTTCCTTTTTTAGTGCCTGGGCCCTGTTTCTAGCTTCAGAAGAACTTCCTCTGATCCTGCATGTGATAAAGGTTAATATTGTGAGATGTGAACCAAAGACAAATTGTGTTGTACCTATAAGATGTCTTACTATAAGTAGAAAGCTAATGGCAATTGTATTTGAACTTCTGTCACTCTAACAGGAGGACTGGCTGTAAAGTTAGCACCTGCATTTAAGCTTGAAGTTAAATGTGAAGAAAGTTAAACCAGAAGCCTTAAAGTTATCTTTCAATGCTGTCAGAGTAGGAAGACCAACAGGCCGAGGTGTGTTTTGTCATTCTGTGGTTGTGTGGTATTTCTCCTTAATTTTGAAAGGATAATGAATGATTGTGAATGTGAACGGTAGCTGTGTGAGTAAGGGCAAAACCCAGATAATCTGATATGGCAGCTTTCAGAGGAGCAGGAGGAACTGACCCATGCTCCCTTTCTCAGAGGGAAATTAGCTGTTGAATAGCAAGGCTCTCTGCTTTGTACAAATGTGTTTCTAAAGGGACAGGGCACGGTATCATGTGGGCAGACACCTGTCCGTAGAACTTATTTTGCTTTAGACAGTTTTTCCTTTCCTGCTTGCCCTCTTCTCTTGGGTTGTTCAGGACAAAGGTTTTGGCCATGATGGTTTTTGTACCTTTTGCTGGGCAATATGTTTGTCTTTCCCGTCCTCTCTCTCTCTCTGAAACTAGTTCTAGGTTTTGTGCTATGCAGCTAGTGGAGTTCTGTCCAATAGCTGAAAGACAACTTCTGTGAAGAGACCCTTTGTGTGTGGGCATTCAGTGTTTGAGGAACTGGACTGCCAGGGCTTGCTTTCCTGTCATTACCTGCAGGGACCAGGAGCCTTTTAAACGCAGGAAGGAACAGATATTTAAAAAAAAGTACAAATTTAGCATGGAACTTCTCTTTGCCTGTGTTGTCCTCAGGGACATGCTGATAACAGGAAAAAAAAAAAAATCTTACAGATGGTGTGCACTTATAAATAATTTTCTCTTTGCAGGTAAGTACAAAAATGAGAAATGTCTCTTTAGTTTTAATTCTTCAGCTGTTTTGTTGGTTCCGAAGCCACACTGTAAATATCTAAATTAGGCTACTAAATTAGCCAGCTGGAGGCAGGTAACCAGGACGTCTCCCTTTCCCCCTCTTGGGAAAGAAAATATACAACTGCTTTTGGTCTTTGAAGTTTGACAGTGTTAAAGTTACCCACCTAAAGGACAGCTGAGTTTCCTCCCGGACTTTACATACAGCCTGCCTGGCTGACCCTCCTAGCAACCCAGTTACTAGCTGAAGCCGTGTGACCCATTGCAAACTTTCAGTCTTATTAGTAGCCTACTGTATGGTTGGTTCTGGCTCTTTCAAAATCTGTTTAGACAATTATAACACTCAAATATTCCAATTGCTTCCAATCTTTCCCTTATTTTTCTTCAAAGGAGAAGGAGGTGACTCCTGCATGAATGAGATGGTAAATTTCACATGTTCAGTCAAGATAACACAGCTACTCTTGTTGCTTTACAGAAGCTGGTAGGTACTGTTGAACAAACCTGTCTTTCTCTTTGCAATCGGTCTTTCCAGGCAGTCTCTTAAGGTAAAGCCAAAGACAGTTACTTTGATGAGAACATCTCTAATAGTTAAAGTTCAAGCCCACCACAAGTAGCAAGAATGCTAGCTACTACATCTCCGTTTCTGCTAGCTGAAAGGTGGTTTCTAGCTCACTCTTTGAATACTATCTTTTGTAGGTTTTTGGTGAGCTACATGTTATTAAAAATAACTGACCTGCATCCTGCATCCCACTACTGTTGGAGTAATGGACCATGCCTTTAGGACTGCACCCTGATTCTTCTGCATGACTTTCCCCCAGATTCCTTGTGACTTATGTGTAGGTTCCCCAGAAGGGTGCTCTCACTGGAAGCTCTTTCTCTTGGGTTCTGACCTGTCCACCAAATGCCAAGTAACACGTAATGCTTCTCTGAAACTCCAGTTCAAATTCAGCCAGCACTGTCACTTCATAAGTCATCTCTCAGTTCTTAATAGTGACTAATCTCTGCATGAAACTGAATTTTACAGTTATAATCAAGTTCTCTATGAAATAATCAGTAGCTGACATTCTCATTATTGGAGCCCCTTCTAATGGTAATGAAGTTTTCCTTTTGTGCCTTCCCTGCCAGGGCAGGGTGAGGGGGTGAGCTGTTGTACTGAAGCGGGAGGGAGGGTGAAGGAAGGGATATGTTTGTAGTCATGCTTCAAACTGTCGGGTGTTGGAATACTTTTATTTGAAAATAAAGGTACAGAGCATAGTGGTTTGGATAACTTCCATATAGTAATGATGCGATATGCTGTAGTATCTATTTGTCAAGGAGTTGTATTTCAAAGGTTTGTAAATAAGGCACTATGACCAAAGGCTCTCAAATCAACAGGCTATAATAATTTAGAGTGGAAACAGTATTTTCAAGTGCTGCAGGTAAGAGCAGACCAATCCACTGTCTGCGTGCCTCAAAACTTGAGTTAACAGAATCAGGTTCTCATTTTGAATCTAGGTTTCATGGCCATACATGGTGATTTAAGGGTTTCGCATAGTTCACTTTCAGTCAGACTTCTTAATTCACTTTTCTAGAGAATACAATCAAGCTGACATCTGCTGATTCATCTTTATTAGAACCTTTTTAATTTCAGCTATGTTTATGGGAGGAGTAGAATAACTGGATGAATGAGTTCTCTAAGATAGTTTTCATCAGCCTCTCAGGTTCTTTTTGACACAAGGTAGCGAGCTTATTTTGTTTTTTACTTTGTTCTTTGAAAGGCACTTATTCTTTCGTAATGAAGTTAAGCATGATCCACATTACACTTCAGCTTCCCTGAACCCAACCTGTCTGTAATGAGTACTCTATGCAATTAAACCTGACGCCTCTTTCTTGGTTGTACTTCTGTATGTAGCTGTGAGATCTAGTTGGCTTACCTTCCTGTGCTCTTCCAGCAAAGGGGAATATCAGGAGAAAGTTGCATATTGCACAGTTTATTGTATATACGCTTACTGTAGACCTTGATCCCGTTCCCTGAGTTTGATCAGAACATCTCACTGCAATTCCTAGTGTCACTACTCCTCTAAGTAGCAGTTCTGTGTTGTAGGATATAACACACAAAGCATCTAAAAATACAATCCTTTCTGACATCACTTGGAAGGCAATAACACTGTTATATCTCTAGATTTCTCTAGAGAAAAGAGAAAACTTACTGAAAGAAGTGATCAGTCTACACCGGAGTGACTTGTTGCTTGCCAGGGGTAGACTTGTTTTTTTTTTCTCTCTGCTGAACAGGTGACCTGTTTGTCCAAATACCTGGTGGTGATGGATATAATTGCGTATTGATCTTCAGCCTACGTATTTCTTTGTTGCTACTCAGAATTGCTTATTACTGGTTCATTAGCTTAATTCATTCCCGAGCTATTATGTGCTCTGCTTTCCAGACAAAGTCACTTTTTCCTTCTCTGAGGGTGTTATACTCAGGAGGGCATGACGTGCGATTTCATGCTCTTGCGACAAGTACTCCTTTAAAGCTAAAGGAGACATCTGAGCTTGCTTGAATGAGGAAGTGCTGGGCACCTCTTGGATATCCCCTCTTCCTCTCTGTGTGTTCCAGTTGTCCTTGCACTGCTCATGATGTGAGGCGTGTTCTGAACAGATCTTGGCCAAAGGCCAGAGAAGTGTGTGCATGTTACACAAGGGGTTGGGGAACACAGGATCCTAACTGTTGGGGGCAGCAGGTAAGTGATTATAAACTTTTTTTTTTTTTTAAACTTTATTCTTTAAAAGGCACATATTCTTTCATAATGAAGTTAAGCATGATTCACATTACACTTCAGCTTTCCTGAACCCAACTTGTCTGTAATGAGTACCCTCTAGTACATTTTTTTTTGCTTTCCTAAACTATTACTTAAATATTATGGAAAGGATTGTGTGTTATGAAAGAGGTCTTTGCTACGGTATTGGAATTAAAGCCTGGAGTTCTTCAATCTGAAGAAGCTAGTTAAGGAATAATCCCTTAAAGCTTGATTTCTGTAGAATTGTGACCTGTTATACTGTTTGGTCTATAATTAGTTTATGAGATGTTTTCTGAAAACATAGAGGATCGTTAACAGCAGAGTGATTGGTGTTATGAGAGCGCTGAGTGCTTCTGTGCTTCCTGGCTTTCTGCCTCTCTAGCTGTGTAGGCAGAAAATGCAAAGAGCCAGAATGTATTTCCAGGTTGAAGGGGAAAAGTGATAACTGTTGTTTGAAGCAATATCCTAATCTGGAAGGTGCTATTGTTTATAAGATCTCTTTGATTCTTGGAAGTGTATGGGGAAGATTGTTCCTCTATAGTTAACCCTATTTAAAAAAAAAAGTTCTTTGGTGCAGTACTTTTCTCAGGTTTTGGCATTTTGTCCTGTTCCTCCACTTATTTATTTATTTATTTTTTTCTTTTCTGCCAGCTTTAGAGTTGAGTGAGCCTGCTGAAGAACTTGTTTCACTTTAAATCCCTACCACATCCTCTGCTACTTAAACTAGAATGCAAACCTATCTTTTTTTGTGTCTGTGATATGCGGCCTTATCTCTTCTGGCAGCAACGTGTTTTGAAGATTTCTCTCGTACATATAAGCTGCTTTAATACCACTGTTGTACAGAAGCTTAGTTTTTAGCTTCCTATGCACTTCTTTAACTTATAAATAAAATCACATTGCTGTAGATTCATGGTAGCTTGGGGAGATATTGGAACTAAAAGACAACATTGACTAACCAGAAGTTATAGATACTATCATAATGTTATCTTGGGTGTTTGGAGGAGGAGTTGAGTGGTGATCTTTTTGTTCTAGTTCCTGAAATGTTTGATCACCACCCCCTAGATTTTGTTTACTGGTACGAAGTCGAGAAGGAGCTCTTACACTGAAAGATGAATGTAGCATTGCCCTGGAGTTTTTGGATGTTTAGCACTGCGTGTACGAGGACTTTGGAAAAGTTATTAATGATTACTCTTACAGTGTGTAAGACTAATGATGTGTCTTGTTTCTGTTTGCCTGCCTGCAGATATCAGAGTTGAGTCTGAAACATCTCTGTGTCTTGCTTATCTTCACAACCACGCGTGCTATCAGGGAACTTCTTAACCTGGTGTTTCTTATCACTTAGTGCAGAATGGACAGAAAGCACACTTATTTGCCTGGTCCATGTTCCACTAGAGCTGATAATTTTTTTGTCTAAGGATTGGAAGGATGGTATCTTAGTTCTCCCAGCCCCTTTGGACATACAAATGCTTTTTCTTGTTGGCTAAGTCTTTCTGCAAATACTGGGTGCAACTGTAAACCCTGCATGCTGCAGAACAGCAGAATTACCACGGCTTCCTTGAAAACAGCATTGTTTCAGAACAAATTATTGCATGATGAACGCTGAAATTTAGGGGGTTCTTATTACTGTATTAGGCTGGTCAGTCCTACTGCCTCACATGGTTTTTTGTCTCCCATTCCCTCAGAGATTATAG
The DNA here is from genome assembly GCA_011076525.1 of Nettapus auritus. Classification (NCBI taxonomy): domain Eukaryota; kingdom Metazoa; phylum Chordata; class Aves; order Anseriformes; family Anatidae; genus Nettapus; species Nettapus auritus. The sequence goes on along the minus strand of CM021772.1, from coordinate 3,111,221 downwards.
CAAGCAATGATACTGTTGAACTAATTGTCTGGAGGTCCAATACTCAAAAGGAGAAATTCTAAGGAACTCCCGTGTTTGTCTTAAACAAACATATTTCTGTTTAACCTTTTATGCCAAATCCTCTTTTACACGTATAAATTCTATTTCAGGCATCTGGTAACCACAGTCTCCCTGCAGAAAGGAGAACTTGTCACCTGGGAGTTCTTTGTCATAAGTGAAGAAATAGACACGAGTTGTGGAAACTCGTGTTGGCAGTCCTAATAATGCGCAGTTTGGAGCTATGATTAATAAATGAGTGGGAATGATGTTAGCTTGGTATTTTTTCAGTACTGTGGGTCTTTATGCATCAATTAAAATATTTTAAGATCCATCTGTCTTTTAGATGTGTTTAAGGGACTTAGATTTTTTTATTTATTTTTTATTATTTTTTATTTTTGTTTGTTTAAGAGAGTGGGAGAGCTGTAAATAAAATAAATTTTAAAAGATGATGTAAATGTCTGGTGGATCGAGGGGTCTATATTATACTTTTGAGCACATAAATGGCCCAAAACACAGTTTGTGAAAGTCCTTGCAAAGTCTGGTAGTTATCACAAGCACTTGCTAATTGTAGCTACTGAAGATGGGAATGGTTTCCTCATGCAGGCTTTTGTCTTCAATGTGCTTCTAAAGTTTTGTATTCAATGTGTTCTAAGAATGAATGGTGACCTCCAATGTAAATGTTTGTGGTATTTAATTGCCTGTAACTCTCATACTTTATTCAGATGGAGCTGCCTGGCCTGGCTTCTGGTGTTTGGATGCTTATTTGCTTCTATGCATCTGTGAACGGATATCCAAATGGGAGAGTAAGAGAAGCCTGCATGAGCATGATACCCTGCCATGGTAGCTCACCACAACCCTCACCTGTGCACATCATTACAGTTAATTGGACTGAATTTAAACCCGGGGACACTATAGAAGGTATTGTGTCAGTTTTAACTGAAGAGTTTAACTTACTGTTTCTTTGTGTTGCAGCATTTATTTACTTGGGTAGCTACAGCAGATCTATTTCAACAGTTGAGTGTTGTTCAGGCCATCATCCCTTCAGCAACCACTTGGTGCTTGTAAAATGAGCTTCTAGTGGTCGTTGCTGAGGCACTTCATTCGTCCTCTGGAGAACGTTCAACCTCCTTTTATTTTCATTATTGCTGCAGTTCACCTGTCTGGACCAGATTTTGAAGGATTTTTCATCCAAGCCCGGGATGCAGAACACTTGGATAGCCCTGCGGTTGGTTCCTTTACATTAGCTGACCGGAGACATTCTCAGCTTCTGACATGTGGCCGTACCAAGGTATAATCTAGTTCCTTAAAATGGAACATCGGGCACTGGGATGTTTGTTCTGCCCCATTACAGATGTGGTACAGTACAAAGCTATGTAATTTTTGAGCTCTGGAAGTCTCCCAGGAAATTGCTATAACTTGCAGCATGGAGGCATGGCTTACTGCAATTTTATTGTCTATTCTTATAAACTACTTAAATGCTTCTGGTGGTAGAAGACCAGTGACTACTGTATGTAGTAGTCATAATTAGTGATCAATTAATATGTTCTTCTGCATACATGCTTATTGTACTTCTTAAAAAGAAGACAAGCTCTATTTGCTGTGGAGAAGAGAGTAACCAATTGCTTGTCATGGTTGTTAAGGACATAATGTCTCATAGCAAGGAAACCTTCCACAATAATTGACTGAAAGCCAACACTAGAATAGGCCGTTATCCTTTGTGTAGCTGTGTCAATTAGTGCTAGCGGAGCTGGTAACAGGTTAAATCACAATCTCAATATTCGTTTTATTTAATTTCATCGTGCTTCACATGCAAGAGATCTGAACTGACTAGTGTTTCAGCAACCAGCTTGAACTTCGTGCTCAAATGAACTGATCTGGACAAAGTATCTCAATCTTCCTGGATGTTTTTCTCTCTGTTTTTACCACCTGCCCCAATTAATGTATGCTGTAATGTGTATGCCGTGCTGTAATGCCATGGGGTTATGTTTTGTGCCTTCTCTGATGAGGACTTAGTTCAGTGTTTTGCCTGATTTGTTTACCTTGTGCAGGTAACTCTGACCTGAACACTAATTTTTGGTCTCTGTAATATTGGTCCCCTTCTCTCTACACAGTCATTCTCAGTGTCAAGTTCTCAGTGTCAAGAAGTGTTATGACGCTGTTTCTGCATAAACAGTGCAGGGATCTCTTTTGTCACTGAAGTCTTCTGGACTAAAAGACCTCTAGTTTTTCCTTTCTAGGCTTTGTTTGGCATTATGTATGAATTTCAGTGGTAGACTTCATCTGAGTGGATCATGACTGACTGGGGAAAAGGTAGTTGTCGACTTTAAGTTGCTTACAGTGAATATGTGCAGTATAGCAGTGTAATATCTCTTCAGAATTTAGCTGCAGCCTATGTAATGTGTTAAATAAAATGTCTTTAGTGAATACCCTGTGTGTAACTCTTAATATGTACTTTTTCAGAATTCAGCTGTCAGTCACACAAGTAAAGCAAAAAAGAACTATGTAAAAGTTTACTGGATTGCTCCTGGAAATGCACCAAAACACGTACAATTTCTGTAAGTAAGTCCAGTATTAGTTTTAACATTAAAATGCAAATAAAATAAGCATGTACAATTGTCTGTGACAAATACTGACCAGCAAAAGTATTGTTGGACTAATGGTCCCGAAAGTCAACACTTGCTTACTGCAGAGTCTACATTAATATAGGTATTTGTTCTTTATGTAAAGTTTGGAGGTTATTGTTTGTTTTTTTGAGGGGAGAGTAGGAGGGAATTCTGAGACTGGTTTCTTTAGTAATTCCAGTTAACTGCTTAATTCTCATATATGTGGTATGCAGTGGTAAGATTTTTTCTTTTGTACCTAACAAAATGGCACATATAACTTCCCATTTACTGTCAGTTTTTTGTTTGTTTGTTTTTTGAACTAGTGGGTAAAAGCCAAAGTGTAAAAACATCACCCTTCTGAGGCTTTGATCTACGCTAGAGACATGAATGTGTTTTATATCTAGTAGGGCATGTAGTAGGATGCTTTAAAGTTAATTTTCCCCCTTGAAATGCTTTCTTATTTCAAAATGCTAGAAATGGTAGGGGCTGGCATAAAGATAGGTGTCTAGCAAGTATGTTGTAGAAACTATAGGAGCTCTCTTTTAAAGTAACACTTAACTGGTAATGTATACAGTAGTGACCAAGTGTGCATGTATTACTTCTTAAGAGCCACAGTTGTGAAGAAATACAAGACTTTCTGGGTGAAGATTCCTGGCCCTGTTGTTTCTCAGCCTAATACACCATTCCCAACAACAACCTTACATGTGACATCTGAGGTTATATCAACATCAAGTTCAGTTTCCTTCTTAACAAAGCCAGTAAGTAATTATAAACCTGAATAATCCAATCTCTAATGCTTGTGATGAATGAAATTTAGTAAGTCCCATTGATACAGTTAGACAGAAAAGGAAAGATGACAGGAGTAACTTACATATCGGACTAAGAACACAGATGTCTACCCTGTTGTGTTAGTTTAGTTGCTTGAACTTCTGTGGGTTGAATGTTACCATGCCTCATGTGGGTTAAGTTTTAAATGTTCTATCAGCCTTCTAAAGTCCAGATGAAGGTTTTGTGTACCTGGGAAGAGACTTACTCTGGTCTTGACTCCTAACTTATTCAGTAACTGCAGGCTCAAAAACTTCTGAGTACATCTGTGTTACTGACTTCTACGTATTCTTGACATTTCAGTGGACTAAGAAAGCATCGCTACTTGATTCAGAATAACATTGTGACTTCTAGTACATGTCTTGTCTCATTGCTTGTCAGTGGAGTTACTGCTCCAGAAAGGAAATAAAGCTCTTCCCTTCTTCCTGCCCTCATCCTGCAGCTGATTTTGACCTCTCTAAAATTAAACTGAAGGAAGTTTCTTTCGAGTTTTACTGTTTAAGGTTATTCTGCTATAATGTCTTTGACATGAAAATTTGACTGAAATAAAAGTACACCTTAGAGTTCAGTATTATTTTACTTACTACCTATCTGGTAACTATGGAGATGGGTTAAGAAATCGGTATGTCAGTGTAGATGGCACTTCTTTCCAGTTTCTTGTATGCTTTCTTCTACAGCAAATTACTGCTGTAGGGGGGAAAAGAAGAGGAATTCACATTGCTTATGACTTATTTTTGATTTGTTTTCTAGTTTAATGCATTGGGTTGTGGAATTATGAAGTTCTGCATTAGGAATCCTTCAAACTGTGATCCTGGAAGTGCTTCGTGCCTTTTCTTATCCTTCCAGTTGCAGAAGAGTTCAGTACTTATTGAAATGAGTGGTGCCAGTGAAGGGTACTTAGCATTTGCATTGTCCTATGACCAGTGGATGGTGAGTGTCCTATTCCTACTTCTCTGGTTACTTTTGTGATCCTGGTAGAGTTTCAGTGGTGCTTCAGGAAACATGAATATTGGAAATGGGTTAGATTCCAAACAAATTTCTTCCCTGTAGTGCTGAAAGAAGGCACAGGTAGCTTTTTAGAGAGGCTTGCAGTCTTAGCTTGAGACTGGCTTTCTGCAGTAAATCTCCCTGTGGATACCTGTTTTCACTGAATTCAGCCTTAGTAATAGCACAGTAGCTGACTGGAATTCCTGGTTGGATAAATGTTGCTTCGCTACCTAGGAAGAAGAAACACCACCTCAAACTTGCATTGTTGTTTTTCTGAAAACCACTTGCATTTCAGCATTGCTCATATGAGAGTGACTCAATCCTATCTTTACAAAGTGTTAAGATTCTTTTTTCTAATTGCTTTTAAAGTGAAGGGACAATGCTGAAAATATGAAATCCATGATGTGTTGCACAAAGATGCTTTTTATTCATGTTCCTACTGCAAGAGCAATTTGTTCTTAACAGTATATTGTACATTTGCAGTTATGAAAAACAACTTGTAACTAAAGGGTTTTAAAATACCATTAACATACATCTCTTTATTTAGAATTTTACTAAAACAAAGAAACTTATGATAATACGCTTGTTACATTGGAGGTGAAGGAGGAATGTTAAATCATAATATGCCTTACTGTTTGACTTAACGTGGTTCCCCTGTACCACTGAGGTGTTTGAAAAGCTGGGATATAGCTTAACAGCTTGAGATTTGAGTCTTTTGCTAGACTTTTGGAAATGGTCATTATAAGTTTTTACTGGTCTAGAAATATCTTTCTCAAATTTTTAGGGTGATGATGATGCATATCTGTGTATTAACGAGGGCCACCATGTTAGTGTAAGCACTGCGTACCTGAAGGGACGAATACCTCCTATGTTGGATTCAGAGGTATGCATGGAAACACCTAAACCATTCCACAAACGTGGGTTTGAAGTGATGAATGGTACACTGCTGCTATGTGCTTTTATTTTATAAAGCAAATGTAAATAGTCAATTGGATTTAGAATTCTTTAAGTTGAGACTGATTGGGCTCCTCCTCAAAAAAGAAAGTTAGACTTCTGAAGGTAACATTTACCAGGAAGGAAGTCATGGTGGGAATTTACATGATTTAGGAACTTTGTGCAAATTACTCATGCAACCCTACCCTTTTGCTAGGGCTGGGGTTGTGATCTATGTATCTTGGTTAGAGGGTAGAAAGGAAGCAAGAGATTATCACTGTGAGTTGTAAAAAACTTGGAGCAATAAATCGAAGCCTTAGGTTGCTACATGAACTTACTGACATACTTTCTAAGTTGGTATGCAAGACTCTTCTTTCCTCAGATCATTGCTGTGTCATTTCTTTGCAAGCAACAAGAGTCACTTGCACAGGGTTAATTTTAAACCAATTACTCTCCAAATCTCTTTTGATGTACTAGTACAGTAGAAAGTATCACAAAAAAAGTCCTGACATAAGCTGGGAGTTTCTGCTTAACTAGGGCCTTTAATACAGAAGAGCAGCAAGTTAGGGTCTGTACAGTACATCGTCGTTAGGATTGCTGTTCTTACCTTTATACCTCCTTATGATTGTGCTGGATTCCTACCTTTCAGCTGTTTTTGTAGAGCTTAACAGGTCTGTGAGAGAAGACTGTTCATTTATTTACTATAAATGTGTATTTTGAAAGCAGTTAACCAAAAATGTGATGATTGGCCCCTAGGGTCAGACTAGATGTTAGGAAAACTCTTTACTGTGGGGGTGACCAAACATTGGAACAGGCTTCCTAGTGAGATAGTTGATGCCTGATCCCTGTCAATGTTCAAGAAGCATTTGGATAATGCCCCTCACATGCTTTAAATTTTGGTTAGTCCTGAAGTGGTCAGGCAGCTGAACTCTGTAGGTCCCTTCCAACTGAACTTTTTAATATTTTGTGTTCTGCTATTGTACTGTCATCTGAATTGCAGGGGGGAAAATGACCTCTTGGCTGCGTTAGCATAAGAAATGTTTTATCTCGTGACCTGAGATATAGGATGCTGCTTGTGTTTACTAATTTGAAATTAGCCCAAACAGTGGCCTTAAAAGCAATAAAGAATCCTATTTTTCCGGAAAGACTGAGTATTAAATCTTCTGTTTCACAGAACGCCCTTGAAGATGTGTCATGGAGGCTTGTCGATGGTGTTCTTCAATGTTCTTTTAGAAGGAGTATTCGTCTTGCAGCACATAAAGAGAGGTTTAATCTAGATGCCAGTTATTATATCTTTCTGGCAGATGGGGAAGCTAGTGAAGGTAAACTTGACTTGCATGGTTGCTGTTCTTTGAACAGCTCTAAATGAGTTACTGTAATGTAAGTTACACCCTAGCTGAGAATTAGTATCTGAACTAAGGACTCTAGTTTCCAAATTTGAGAGAGGCATTTAGTCCTGTCATTTTTACTGGCTATCTGGATCAGGGCTTTGATTTTCAAAGTTAAAAACAACTTATACTTGTGTTGCATGTGCACTTGATGCTAGGAACTGTTAGCTGCTTAAGATCTAGCCGCACTTCTTAAAAAATGGAGTATAGCATCAATGGAAATTATTCTTCACATTTTGTGTGCAGTGGAGAAAGCTATTCTCTGTAGAGGGTTGAATAGGTTCTTGTATATTAAGTATGCAAAACAATTTAGATGACCTTCAAATTTTGATTCACATTTAAGTTCCTACCTTATTACCTTATTAGAGGTTTTGTATAATTACGTTCCATAGTTGTAACAGAACTTACATTCACGAATAAGGAATAGGCTCACTTTACAAGAGTGACTTGCATCTGCCTTAAATAAACTACTTTGTCACTGTTTAGGTGGGTCAATATACAAACATAGTCGTCAGCCTCTTATTACCAATGGAATCTACAATGTCACAGGCGTTCCTCAGGATATTGGAGGTTCCCGATCCCCAAGACTCATCAAGGCTCATGGTAAGTTGCACCTCTCAGCTTTAACTTCCAGTTCAAAATTAGCTAAGACTGAGTTTTCCTCACTATTGCTGAGTATGTATTTCCTCTTCTTGTCATTCACTTTATTTTTACTGTTGGGTAGCAAGATTTGAGATTGTCAAAACAGTTAAGCTATTAATAATTTTCCATTTCAAAACAGTTATAAGATTCTCCTTACCCAGGAAAATGAATCTGTATTTGCCTTTCGTCTTAAATTTTACTTAAAACTTGTTTCTCTTTGCATCTTTCTCTCTGGTTTCACTTATTTTCATTGCCTTGTTGGTGTAGATCTATCTGAAATGGGAAGCCCTTCGACTGATTGTCCAGAGCTGTTGGTTTGAAGTGAATTTTCTCTCCTAGTATTGGACTGTAAACTAGGCCCATAAGAGAACTATCACTCTTCCTGTTGATGAAAGCCTGTAATAAAGGTCACCCCTCATTCTCTGATGTATAAATCGGTAACAAGACAGTATCTCTCACTGTATGTAGGGATGTACATGAAAGGCAAAGTAGACAGAGTTGCTCTGTCATGCTGAGGGTGTTGTATAATCATCCTTCTTATGGATGATTCTGACCCCTAGCAAGATAAATGTTATAAAATTGTAGGCTCAGCCAGGTGATTAAAAACTTAGCACCAGTAAATTCTGACAGTATACGCACGGGCTAAAATATTATATGGTCTTTGAAGCAGTATTAGCATACTGCTAAATGACCTATGTTTAACTCATGTTTTTTCTTTTTTCTTTTTAAGGAGCACTAATGTTTGTTGCTTGGATTACCGCAGTTAGCATTGGTGTCATTGTTGCGCGATTCTTCAAACCTGTCTGGTCTCATTCATTCCTGTTTGGAAAGGAGATGTGGTTTCAGGTGGGCAAAATTTCCCCTAGCTGTATGTTTTATTTCTACTAGCAAAACTTAAACCTACTACATTCAAGAAATAAGAGGTCAGCCTTGGTGCGGTTTTCTTTTTTTAGTCATATAAAATGGAATTGGAAAATAAAATGCAAATATATAAAATGCAAATTGGAAATTCACACTTGAATAATAGAAGCCAAGTCCAAAGAGGCAGCTAAGAATATCCTTATCTGCAGATCATTACGTGTATTTTAGTAGTGTTTTAAGAAAGTCATAGTTTCTAAAAGCAGACTTCAATTTTCTAGGTGCATCGTATGCTTATGTTGACCGCTGTCACGCTTACAAGCATATCTTTTGTTTTGCCTTTTATATACCGAGGAGGTTGGAGCAAAGTAAGTGTGTGGTTTGTTTCTAACTTCATTGTAAAAATAGGACCAAATAAATGAGAAGTCTGACTCTAACGTTACAACTATTGTCAAGGGAATTGTTGTAAAAGCTGTTGAGAAGGCAAACTTGAAATTCTAGCAACATAGAAGAATGTTGTATCCTTTGTAACTGTAGCTAAAGGAGACTAAAGCTAGTGCTGTCTGCTGTTTAAATGGAAGAATTTCTCAATACAGCATAAAGGTGGGGCAAATCCTGGGCAGACTAATAAGTGTCTCCCTTCTTCCTGGGAGAGCCATCTCCATCCACCTTCAGAGCAGCTTGTTCTGCCCTGTCACCTCTGCCAGGCTAAATGCATTACTTTTCCACCACTGTAATTTTATAAGCTTAAATAAAATTAACTTTTTTTTTTTTTTTTTTTTTGATATCTTTACATAGATATGATATTCAACAAAAAATGTCTTCTGTTTAGCAAGCAGGTTTTCATCCCTATCTTGGCTGTGCTGTGATGGCTCTCACAATCTTTCAACCACTTATGGCAGGTTTCAGACCATCTCCTCATTCACCAAGGTACTCAACTCACTCATGTAGTTACAGTTACAGAATGTAAGGTTTTCACTTTGTTGTTACTGCTTAAAATATTTTTTAATGTTCTTTGAGTTTTATTTTAAATTACTTTCCCGATCAACATAATGCTTTTCTTCATTTTTGTAGGAGACAATTGTTTAACTGGTTTCACTGGAGTACTGGTATGACAGCTAGAATACTGGCTGGTAAGTTGTAACTCCCTTTTAAATGACTTGAAGGAACTCTCATTAATTATCTGGACTATTGCTCATCTATAAAGCATCTGAACATCTAGGTATTAAGTTTTGGCACGTGGGTCTTCTGTGCCATTTCAACTTTGAAATAAAATTAAACCACAGATGACAGTTAAATTCTTTTTTAACATGTTTCACTTGCTTGGCCCTGTTTAAGGTAAGTTCAGAATGGTTTCCACCTCTTCACATAAACTCTAGAGGTGCTTTTTTCTTCCACGTTTTTGCTGGTTATCTTCTGCATGAGTTTTTAAGTTACCATCAGCTGCAACCTTAAGGGTATCTAATACCGAAGATACTTCAGACAAATGTGAAGGATCTCTGTAGTGAGGAACTGTTTTTTTTATTATTTTTTTTAATTTTAATTTTTATTTTTTAATCTTGAGTCCTCTTTTCCTCTTTGAAATTTTTGAGGATAGTGTTCTTATCATAAAATATTTCAATAATTCACTTTTTAACTTAAATAACCATAATTTGGTCTTCATTCTATTTCCATAAGGTTCCACAGGCAGCTTAAACACGCGTTTGGGTGACTTTGGTCCTGTTGGTCATCACACATGCTAGTGACTATGTGACTGCACAGGGCACTGAGCAGGATGAAAACTACTCTGGCATCCTGGCCTTCTCCTTCCTTCCCTGTTTCCACACCCACCCTGCCCAGCAAAATCTTTAGTTGTAAGGATGCCTTTAACTTAACCTCATTCCCCAGGCAACTCTAGGCAGGTTATGGGAAATCTGTTTCCAAAGGTGAGAAACTTGTTTTAATTGCACTGATGCAGTACTGAATGTCTCTATCTCATTTTTGCTGACCAGTGGTGACTATGTTCTTGGGGATGGATCTACCAGCACTTGACCTACCAGACCCATGGGACACCTATACAATGATTGGTTTTGTAGCTTGGCATGTTGGTATTGATGTTCTTCTTGAAATACACAGCTACTGTCTCGTACAGAAAGGTACAAGCCCAAACAATCTCTTGTTTTTACCTTGCTTGGTGAGAACTGTGACAAGAAAATTTAAGTGAATTGAATTTGTGGAGGTGTTTTTTGGCTTTTAACTTAGAAGCTGAAGGGAATAACTGTCGAGTAATGGTGTGATATCTTCTTTATAAATAGATATAGGAGTAAAACTGTTTTTGAGACCGATGTGTTAAAGAAAAATTGTTTTTGTGCTGTCTCAAGTGGTAGCCTCTTATTTCTCAAATCACAATTCATAGGGCAGGCTGAAATGTGCAAGTGTTTTCCCAGAATCTATCACCTTTTGCTGTGGTCTTGATCCCAGGTGGGGTAGGACTAGCACAGATTAATTCACACAGATTTAGTCTTTTTTATTGTCATAATTTACGGGTATGAATGGATATATTGCGTGAGCAAAATGATCTGAAATGTAACCACAAATGCTTGCAATTTTGAGTGAACAAGGGAACAAAAGTGAAATTATGGCTCCAATATGTTGAAGACTGATAAAACTTCACTGGAAATTCTTAGTCTTGCTGGCTGCTGTCACTGATAGGAGCTCACCGTACACAAGTAGATGACCTGTACCTAAAGCAGAGAGGAGACATTTGCAGGGTTGAAGCAGCATGGTATCTTAATAGATGGTGTAAGGGGGCAAGTAGAGGAGTGATTAAAAATAACTTTAGGTTACTGTTTCATTCCTAGGACTAGATGAATGAATCTAATGTTTAAACAATCTAAACACAAAACAAGTAACAGTAAAAAAACTGTTCTCTTACTAACAGCTGAATTGATAGAGGATGACAGAGTACAGATATTGCAGTCACTCACATCTGCAGAAGCAGAGGTAAGGCAACATATGTAAATACCTGCTATGAGCTGGGAAATGTTTTTTTTGCTGACACTCATTTTTTTATTTTTTATTTTTTTTTTCCCTTGCAGGGTCATCTGTTTAAAAAGATTGTGTTAACAATCTATGTCTGTGGAAATATAGTATTCCTCATTGCCTTCCTGGCCGCAGTCTACCAAATATGAAACAAGTAATTGAAAACTCTGCAGTGAAGTACTGTGCACTTGAAAAGCCTGTGAGGAATACTTTATTATGTTTCCCTCCACACATCCCTGAAGATGTAATTGAAGAATAATAGCACATGTTAGGGAGAATTTGAATTCAAATCAGTAGAACGATGCTGGAATCCTGCAAAAATTGTCTTCTGATGTGATTTTTAATGTGAGTCTTTGCCTGAGTAAGGAATTAAGTTTCTATTTTTAATAAGTGCAGTAACTAACTTGATAGGAGTTCATAGGCTAAGAAGACTGAGATGTACTGAAACCACTGTTTTGATAGTTATAGTTCCCTAAACCTTTTGGGAATGTTACTGGGAAGCATGATCCTGAATCTATCATATCTGTTCACTTTACTGTGTTCTAATGATGTGAAACGTGACAATTTCTTGCTTGTGACAGTTGACCATTACAAAAACTTACTGAAGAAAACTGTCACAAATGCAGGTTAATGCATTGCTTATCTTTGCAGTTAAATGCAAAAGTTATTCTCTGCTCTAAGAGCAGTACACTTGCATACGGGTTTGAGAACTTCAGTCCTGTAGTTAAAACACAATTTACATCACTCAAAATACTGTTTTGTTCCCCTCAGTGCTTCTAAACCATAAAAAGAAAGTATGTTCACAATACAAATGCATTAAAACTAGTTGTGCTTATATAGCTCTCAAACAGGAAGAACCTATCAGTACATGTAAGTATTTGTTTATGATCTTGGGCAGTTATGGTTTCTGAATTACTGTTCTGTATGAATAAGAAGGGTTTATGCTACTTGATTCTTAAACTGAAATGAAAATACTTGTTTGATAATGTTGCTCAAGTGTTTGTACTGTTGAGTGAAACGGAGATTTGGAGTTGACCTGACTTCAGGAAAACACAGCTTCTGTTAATGTTAAATGAGTCCTTTGAGCTGTTGTACTTAGGAGACAGACTTGTCTCTGTGTGGATAGGGGAGAGCGTTTTTTAGTCAATAACAGATTTATCTGAATGATATGAACTAGGTAAGGGTCATGGAAAGAGATTGTTCTTAAATTCTTTGGTTCATGGTTTACTTAGATACGGAGGATCACTCTAAAACAGAATCTCAGAAGTTAACCCTTAACAAAGCACTGAACTGCATGACACATTTCTTCTAACAATTTCAAGTATACTTCAAGCGTAAGGCTATTAACCTAGGTAAGAATAAAGGTGTTGGAGTACTAGAATAGCAAATACTGGGGCATATCTTGATATCGACTGTTTTAGCAAGAGCTCTCTACTACCTGACAGCCAGGGTTAAAACACTCGTATGGGTCAGGAAGTAGTTTTCTCTGTTTACTAAAGCGGTCTAGTTTGGCCTCTTCTCCTGAAATCCACAGTGCAGTCTGCAGTGAGAAAACATTCAGAAAGCTACAAGTTTGTAGTCAGTTATCTTGGCTGCTCAAGAGATTTCTTTACCCATAAGAGCATATATATAGCTGAGATTAATCCCTCTGTCAGCAGCAGCAGTAGACTGAAAGGTGAGTGTAAGCTGAATGGTCCCTTTCCTCCCAAATGGGGAAGTCAGTCTCAGATTGACAAGGGGCAGACCATGAAGAAACGTGGCAAAACACAGGCTGAAGGGTAACAAGCACAGCACTTCATTGTGTGTTTTTTGATCTTTTTGATCTCAGAAACCTGGGAATCACAGGTCTATCTAATACTGAAATTCTGAGGGACTTTTGTATACTCTAAGTTTATAGAAGAATCTCTAAACTTGGGTGTGATTGGCTTTTTAAACTAAGTCAATGCCAAATTATTTCTGTAATACAATAGCTGTGTTATGTTGCTTCATTCTCATGTGAAAGTGATCACAGGATTTTTAAAACATGAATGTAGGTATCTTAAAGCTTTTTTAGCAAAGTGAAAACACTATCAAATAGAAACTAGAAAAGAATATTTTTGCCTAGCAGCAAAATGGATTATCCGTTTTCATAGTTTTAATTTATAAAATAAGCACCTACTATCTAAATTCTTCCTGGAGAAACTCTTATTGAAATTGAATGTTGGAATATTAACATGTTAATGTAGAATAGCTCTCTCCCAAGAGCCATAGAGCTGCAGATTTTTTTAGTTGCTCTTTGGATAACTCTTTTCTTTCCTGGTACTAGCAATATTGTGTAGTTCGTGTGAGGCCTCTGTAGCATATTCCATCATCTTTGATTTAAAGACTTGTTAATTTTGTGTTTCCCCTACATGACTAGTAAAAGGAAGCAACGTGTGATTGTATTCTAGTGACTGTCCCTACATTCCCATTATATTTAAAAAATAAGCTAGACGAGAGTTCAGTAACAAAAGGCAGGTGGCTGGAATTTTAATTCTAGAGGCACGACTGGCTGTACATGCCTTTTCTTTATTGGTGACTTAATATTGTTCGGAGGAAGATTTCCCTTTTCTTCATAAAGAAATTCCACTGAAGAGCACTTCATAAGAAGAGATCAAGAAGGTTTTAATGTTCTTTCAGACTCAGATGAAACTTGTGGTGACACATCAACAGTAGTATATTTCTGCTTGGATTCTTCTAGATAGGCAAATACTCCCTAGTGAGTGGAAATTCACTACAGAAGTTCATTGTTTTGATTGAATTGTTAAATGGAGTCTTCAGATACTGATCATCTGCTCTTGACAACTACAAATCGTGTTTCTTGTATATGTTAGAAGAAAACTAAGTGGTGCAAATTGCTTGAATGCTTTTTGAATTCTTTGCTACTTTACTTTCCTTGGAATCAAATTTTTGCTAGTTGATATGCAGGCTGTAGAATGAATTAAGAAATAAAACCGTTTTATGGTGAATGCTACACTATTTCCTTTTATTCCTTTAATCAACCCCCCCCTCCCCCCCCATTTTGGGGAGACTTGTATTGAGTGTAATAATGCCAATGTTTTTTTCCTTTGCCCAGGTTTGAAAAGGTTGGAGAGAGCTTGCCTAGCTTTTGTTTTGTATCTCTATTTATAACACTATGTGGCGCTCTTGTTTAAATAACAGCATTTTTATTTTGCTTTCAACAAAAAGTGTTGAAAATAGGAAGTGTTCCTAAAGCTTGAGAATTTCTATGATTACCTGATTTATTCAGTGAATTTAAGTTCACTTTAAAGCAGTTCATACAGATGAGAATAGATGTTTCATTATGTTTAAGCTTTTGTTTCCATAGTTATTACCTGTTTTGTCATGTGAGTAAATTGTACTTTACCTGTGTACATCCTTTTCCAAACAACTTAGGATAAATGGCAATCATGGAGGAGAAACCAAAGTCTGCATTTTGGTGCGCAAGTTAATATCTCGGTGATTCCTGACCTAGAGACTCCATGTGAACAGGAGGATGGTTAAGAAGGATGATCTGCTAAAACTGACATTCTTTGTTCAGCTCAGTTTGTTTCCAAGCTCTCTAAAGGGAGTGCATATGTGAAGGGGAAGCTGTTGCATACGTTTACCTGAGGGAGTGACACAGCAGAATCAGCCAATGGCAAATGCTTCAGAACATGTTTTAGCTTAAATATAAGCTAATTCAGCTCTTGCTTATCTTCTGCTTTTGGTCTTCCTTGTACTCTTCAGAAGTGACTTTAAATACTGCTTGCTATAAAAGCTGAACATCTGCATCACGCTGAACCAGGGATCTATGACAGTCATCCTGGACAAACAAAACTGCTTAAGACTCCAACTTTGGCTTCATTTCAGACTTTTTTTTTTTTTTTTTTTTTTTTTTTTTTTTTGCTGGACCATTGAAATTATTCAGCTATAATAGTGAATTGGGATTTTGTATGGTGCTTGTACTTCTTTTGCCTTCTTTCAATTCTGTTCTTGATATGGAATGTGGGAGAGCTCTGGGGCTGCACCACTCAGCTGATGAATATCTCTACTTCCCAAAAACACATTTCTTGAGTGTTCCATTTTATCTCTGTTCTTCCAAAGCGATTAGCTGCTATCCATGCTGCTACCTAGTGTTGTGGTTTAACCTGTCTAGCAGCTAAGCACCACACAGCCATTTGCTCAGGGGTCTGTATACAAATAGTGTATTAGTGTGGGGCAGCTCAGACTCCCACAAACAATAGTTTTAATATAATGCCAGAAGTGCCACAGGGCAAAGCAGATCTACTGAGCCTAGTATAGTCTACACAAGTAGCATTAATGTGTGCTTAGGGCAAGAGGTGTAAGGAGACTACAGTGATACTTTCTCTTCCTGGCAAGATCTCATTGCTGCTTGCCAGAATCGGTGTAAGGAAATCCTAAGGTAGACACTGCATTTGGACTGAATCTTTTTAATGATGGGACTTACCTATGAAATGTACAATGAATTCTAGAAAAATAAAATCCGTCAGTGTTTGTCTTCCCATTTAATTATTCACTGTCAAAGCATTTGCTTTTAAGTCTGTTTCTTGATATTGTGTAATGACCTGTACTTTTATCTTCCTGCCTTTATCGTGGTTCTGCAGACATCTCATATCAGTCTTACTGTTTTTCCTATATGATTGCTGTGTTCAGTCATATTGCACTACTGATTTTATCTTGATTGCCTTTCTCTTTCACCTTTCAGTGAAAGGGTGACCAAAACTCTACTTAACATGTACAAAACAAAACTCTAACAAGTAAACATGCAAGACCTTGCCCCAGTTTGGGTTTGTTTTCCATTTATAATGAATCCTGCATTTCTTTGTGTACATGAAGTTAATATTTTGCAAAGGCCTGTCTAAAATACTGCTATGGTGTTCCCCTCCTCCCCAGGAGGTTGGTAGTACCAACTCAACAGCTATTTGTGCTGTGAAGGGTTAAGGCTTTCTGTTTTTATGCTTGCATCTTTCAGTACTGAATTTCACCTGCCAGTTTACTTACATAATCACACTTGTGATGTCTCTTTTGCTTTCATTCTTTTAATCTACTTCAGCAATATGTAGGGAACAGTATTTTTACCCCTTTGTCAGCTCACTTAGCAGAGATCACTGGGGCAAGGCAGGGACGGATTCACAAACCAATGTGCCTCTGTTGTAAAAACTGCCAGTGTTAGTTCATGTCACTCTTCTCCTGTCTAAATTGTATCCTGTTGGTAACATAGAGGTCTTAAAGGTAACTCCCTCTGCTCACAGAACCAACAAGTAATGGGAGAACAAGCATCTTCAGTGAAAAGGGGAAGAAACTCACAACAAAGCAGCACAGGCTAGACATAGAGAAAATGTAATATAGTTTATTCATTTTTATCCACTATTCCAATCTCCAGGTAACAATCTCTCAAATCCTAAAATTTGAGATTATCCTACTTACTGTTCTACTAGAGACTAGGAGCCACCAACTGTTTAGAGGCTACGTGTCAGCTGATTACTACCATCCACCCTCAGTATGAGGTAGTAGTTTTAGTTTCCTGCTTTGAAACAAGGAAGACAAGCAGAAGGTTACAGTTGCTTTTAGATGGTACATAATTTCTGAGTCAGCTATATAAGAATAATACAACCTGAGCTTTGTATCTGCTTAGCTATTCAAACCAGCCTGAGACCTAACAATAAAGCATCATAGTGATTTGAATATAAGGATGTAGTGCTTTGAGGCACTTTTTCCCCAAGAAGAAGGTACTGGAAAAATCTGACTTGCCCATGACTTTTCTAGATGTGGTTGTACTTCAGGGCTGCTCTAAGCACCCTAGCTACTCCCTCATGGGGAAAGAATTAATATGTTGCTTGGTGGGAGTCATGGACCTTGCTGGAGAGCTAAGCCCAGCAGTGGCTGCACCTACAACAGACCTGTTGTGGCTGCAGGACAGGTCACTGGCAACTCAATATTTCTGAAAGGGGCCTTGAACGAATTTTAGCTCCCCTGGCCAACTGAAATGTGTGCTAAGCGCTACTCCTTAGTGCCTGACAGGTGCTGCTTGTTTGGTATAAAGCTTCCTGGAAACGTGGGGCTTTCTGTAGTGAGCTAGGAGGTGAAGCCATGCTTGGGAGATCAAGCTGTTTACAGCACTATGTGCAGGATCTGTGAGGCTATGGGTGGGAGTCATACATGGTCAGGGAAGTGAGCGAGGTCTTCTGATGGCTATACTGTCATATGTGAAGTAGAAGGGTGGGTAGACTGGGGTGCTCTAGAAGGTGGCTAAATATGTAAATGCTGAATTTGCTGGTTTTGGATTGTTTTGCTGTTACTTAAAAAGGAATGCTTTAAATTTTGGCCAAGATGTGAAACTTGGAAACTAGCTTTTATATTAACACTTCTTCCTGCTACTCTCTCTTATGTTTAGTTTTTTAAAAAACTTTTTTTTTTTTTTTTTTTTTTTTTTTAAATGACTGAAACATTTTTCAATCAAAAGTCAAAGTAGGTGTGTTTAAAACTGAAAGGATATGCTGTGAAGTTCCTGGAGAGGGATGTTTATCTACTCTGTGTACATGGCAACAACGTATTCCTGATTGTGCATACCTGTCCCCACATCTTCACACTTGGTTATACACCGCATTTACGGTCTTGGGTAACTTTCCGCTACCTTCAAAAGACAAGATTTGATTTGTGTGTGGCAGCTGGCCAAATATAAAAGTCTGTTAGAGTCCATTGGGTTATGCAATGGGCAAAATAACCCAGATGCATAAAACAGAAGAACAAAACATTAAGCGTTAAGATCCAAAAGGTATGTTGAAGAAAATCTTCATAGCTTTATTCTGCTTTGAGTAGTGAAATTTACGTCCATCTTACAGCTGTTAAATCACCTTTTTCCCCAGCTTTGCCATTCTCATCCTTAGAGCTGAAAAAAAAGAAAACAAACAAAGCCATTGTATTTTGTCTTTCTATCTCTGATGTTAAATCTTTCTATTTAGAATAACGAAGAATACACGTACCTCCAATGGTTAATCCAGCAGAATAAGCATTGTTTTAGTGTTACAGAAAGAAATTAGTAGAAGGCATTAGTTCTAGTAATTTGGCAATAAAGTGAGTAATAAGAAACGTACTTCATTATCACTATTTGAAAATTAGCACAGCTCTCTTATCTGTTTTGTTTCTGCTACCTTCACTAACACGTTACAGACAGATGGTACTGTCCTTGACTAGAAGCTGACAGATTAAAAGGATGCATGAATAATTAAACCCGTTGTTTAAACTAAACTCCTCAGTGGGCACTGTAACTTTTTGGAAGCCTTTTTCTTTTGTTGACGTGCAAAGCAAACTTCCCTCTTCCTGGTGCAGTGAGTCAGGGTGGGAGTTAGTCATATTCCTGAATTAAATCTGATGGAGTAATTTATCTGTATAAGCACCAGTATGGCTGTAGTGTGTAACTGGGTATAAGGTAGGTTCATTTGAAAGTGACAATGCAGGGCAGATGATTAAATGTTAAGGTTATTTTTAGAACAGCAATATAATGCTTTTGTTTGATATGTAAGAGCCTCCCCCCACTAAGCTCTTGATCTGAGAATGCAGTGGGAATAATCTCCAGCCCTCTGACCTGTTAGTTTGAAGAGTCACCCAAAATAGCATTTCTTCCCTCCAACATGTGTGTTCCTCTGTACTGGGAGATGGGGGGGACAAAGCAGCTGTTTACTTGATATATGCAGGTCAGACAAATGTCCAGTTCAAGTCATATTTTGAAGTTTGTTGCAAATCACAGAAGCATCTGAGCATAACTTTATTATGGGACCACTGATGTTAAGCTTAGCTCTTACAAGGACTCTACTGTTTGCAGACCAAGGCATTCTGGTCAATTCAAATCCTGGTTGTGGTTTGAGAGCATTTATTCTGTCATAACGAGTAGTGCAGGGATGTGTTTTTGTCTTTTGTTCTGCATTACAGAAACAGGTGTCATGTATGCATTTCCTTCTCTATCAAACAGTTTTGTTGTACGAGACATCCTTCAGCACAAATTGGGCAAGTATTGTTTTCCATCGTTGTATATCTTCCAGCGGTAAAGAAAAAGTTAGCTCATCTAGACCAGCTACCTGCCCAAAGTTGTACTTTCGCTTCCCGTGAGAGTATTCCGTGCTATCAGGAGGTTTTTCTGCCTATTGAGATTGTTTTTCCTTTCTTCATTCATTCCATTATGTCTAGCCTTTGTTACACCCCCAAGGACTTTATTTTCCCTAGTGAGTATTGAATCTTCAAAATATTTGCATGATTGAAATTTAAAGAAGAAGAAAATAAGCTTAATAATCCTGAATGCTAGGGTGCTAATTACAGCACTACCGTCCCTCTCTCTCTGTATTTCTGAAGGCATGTGCCATGAGACATTGATCTCCCACTAAGCTCACAGGGAAACAAAAATTGTTCCAGTATGGAAAGAGGTATGTCCTGTGCTGCTGTCAAGTTAGGGCTATGCTGAAAGCTCCTAATTTAATCCCATATTTCTCCATATTGGTTGGGACATGGAACACTTCCTCTGCATCTGAATTGTCTTTTATCATCCCTAACTTTTCAGTAACTTGCTCTGGAGTTTCATTTTGCTCTCAAAGCAAGACTGTAACATGATCGACCTCCTTCCTGGTCTGTCCTGTGCTTTCTTGCTTTCTGTTCTTTCAAAGAGCCCTCAGTGTCTATTTAATGTTCAAATACTGCCATTGCTTCCCAAGTCTTAATTTCAGAGAGGATTATTTTTCTTGTATGGTTTGTTGCTTTAGTAATGAGTGTTGAGATACCAAACTAATTTTCTGACTCTCCTCTTTTCACTGGTGGTGTTTATGGTTAACCTGGTAGGCTGAGGCTTGAAAAGAGTTTATTTCCTTGCTCTTTGTCATTCATTGTTCTAGATATAAGAGGCTTTCCTGGTTTTGTTTCTTTCTTAGAATTAGCAGTGGGATTACAGGGCTGCTTGGGAAAAAATGAGTCACTTCCTGTTTTTTTTTTTTTTTTTTTTTTTCCCACTGATGAAAATGTCCTAAGGAGTGGTAATAAATAGGTGGAGGGGCAAAGAGGAATATGGCTTAATTTCTTATTCTACTGGGCACTTGAAGGTGCTCACTTGGAGGCAGAGCTGAACATGGAGGTGTATTTTTGATTTTATTGGGGCAGTTAGCAAGCTGCTATTAATTGGAACAAGGATTTTTCCTAAATGACTATTTTCCCCTTAGTATTGTACTTGTAAGTAAATGAGTAAGATAAATATAAACGAATAGAACAGGTTTTCAAATGTTTTTGCTAGGTTTTCCACTTCCCCAAAAGTCGTTATTTGTTTTCCACTAACCTCAAAAGAGGGAAACCAAATTGCTCAGAGATTGTCAGGAAAAATGAAGCATCAGAAGCTTCTTTCAGGAGACAAAAATAGGCAAAAGTTTGTTACGGGCGGAGGTGCTCAGCCAACAGCTCAGGAATGTGGCCCACCTGAATGGCGCTACCAGCTTTCCTCCTTCACAGGGTCTATTCAGGCCTACCCACAGATAAGGCTGTAGGATGAACAAATCATTTTTGCTAGCAACTAGTTTCTGGATGGTGGGTCTCGCTTCTCTGTATTGTCCAGACATACGTGGTAGGGGAATTAAGACTATTCCCAAAACACGAGGGGTTGGAATAGTTTCTGGAATGGTTTATCTTGCCTGTAGCCAGCCACTGGTACTTTCATTTGTTGGCATAGAGTTGTTGGCAGCAGCCTTTGCTCCCGAGGGACATAGGAATTGCACAGATGGCAGAATTGGTGCTTGAGAAAAGCAAAGGTTCTCCTGAGTGGTAGACAAGGGCAGTGATTGATCAGAAGTGCTGGGCTGCACTGCTGGAGTACTTCAGGCTGTGTTGTGTGTGACTACATGAGGCTGATGCTCCTAAACTGAGAGAATTACTTAACAGCTCTTCCCAGTCAATGCATACAGCTGCACAAATACTTGAAATTTCTTTGTGATCTAACATCCACCCTCTCTCCTGGCTTTACTTTCACTGTAAAGAAATTCTGGACTTCCAGTGCATCTGTAGGCAGGGCCTTGCACTTTGGCTTCCACATTGCAAGATTACTCAGGATATAGTTAGGAAGAAGGGGAGAGGGGAGGAGATAATGTAGAATCAGCACCCCAGCATCCTTTTAATTCAAATAAAACATTCTCTAAGTGCAGAATGTGGCTACTGTCTGAAATATGGTGATTTGTAAATACTCCTAAATGCAGTTTAATTATATGCACTAAAATATGACATAACCACACTATTATCCCTTCAACCTTTCTTGCTATTGTTCTTTCAGCCTTTTATTATAAACGTTATAGTAAGAAATAGACATCTTAAATATGAATAGATTATAAAAAGTGCTAAGAAATAATACTATGGACTAATCAAATGTAGAGAGGAAAACTTTCGTAGTTTTTCAGAGATAAATAATATCTATAAAGATGTTTAACTCAGGTCAACAAAAATGTTAAAACTTGCATAGACATTGTCAAGACAAGGCTGGAAGTGTTGGTTCCAGAAAAATGATGAGTAAAACTGGTTATTAAACAGCCTTTCTGATTTAAGGTGCAATTTGGATTATCTAGGAAGAGGTCAGAATGCAGATAGGCACAAAAAAATCCAGTATGGAGACAGCATCAAGAAGCAATGCTGTTAGTTACCTAGTAGAAATGAAAATTATTCTTTTAATTGAGGTAGTATTAATGAATCCCTTAATTGTAACTTTAAAGAGAACAACTTTTAATCTTTGAAAATCACAGAAACTGGCTTTTCTGTGAGAGGTGGTATTTTTTCCAAAATTTTGATATGGTAACTAGCACATTGCTAAAGATGAAATAATTCAACCCTATCAAAATGCAGATTAGTGTTTGTTAACAAAGAAGCAAAGAAATTATAAGTAATTGCATATTGGTCCATGAAACAATCAAAATAATAAGTGAAATAGCTGCTACCAGAGAGTAGTATCAGGTTTGCTACATGAGTGAGCAGCAGCAGCATGATTTTCCTTTTCTGTTACCTGTTAATGAGGGGTCTTCAGTGCCGTCTCCAGATACCTGACTCTGAAGATGAATGTGGTGCGTAGGAGAGCTTAAGCGTTCCTCTTGTTCTTGTAGGGAGATGGAATTCTTGTGGGGTGCCTTGTTCAGGCTTGAGCCCAGGCTTCTCACCGGGTTCATCTGTGGCACTTCTGTGGTTTTTTTGCTTGGTGGCTGATAAACCTGACTATAGTGGCCTATGGGATGATACGATGGTTTCTCAGATTTGCTGTTGTCATCGTCGTCGTCGTCAATAATAACTAATTCTGCGCGGATAACCCCATCATATCTTGACAGCTTTTGATCCGCTTCTGCATCATCGTCATCAATGCGCTGATAACCCATGAAAATCATTGTAACTGGTTCTGAGTCATCCACGTAACATGGTACAGCTTGGACAACCCTGTACTGAACATCTTCGTCATCTTGAGGTGCAGGGGATGTTTCATTATGATGGTAGGAGCGTAAAGACCTTGTCTCATTATGTCTTTCTATTGTATTCTGATAAGGTTTTAATTCCTCATGTGCAGCTTTTCGTTTTTCGTTATGTATCATTCTGTTCTCAGGATTAGTGTGTGCTTTCTTCTCTGAATGTGAAAGTTCTGGAGAGGGAGACTTTGGTGTTGGCTTTGGAAAACTAAGCCCATTCTCTTTATGTTGATGCATGAAGTGTTCCCCCTTAGGAGAGAATTCTGCCTGACTGAGTCCATTCATCTCTCTTCTGTGCGTGTCTTCCAGTTTTAGTCCAGGGACTAATTCCTCTTTCTGAGGAGTAACTGGTCTGCAAAACTTGTTTGCAAACACAGGCTCGTGATACTCTGTGGGAGACTGGGAATTTTTTTCAGTTGCCTGCCTTAGAAGGTCCTCCACCTCAACAGGAGCAAGTTCATCCATCCCATTTTGTGTTGTGCTGCCATTTGAGGACACTGCATAGACTGACTTCCTACCATCATCATAAACTTTAATACCTGTCTCTTTAAACTCATTTGAGGGAAGAGGTATTGTTGACAACACTGTGTTTTCTCCTGTCTTCATGTCTTTTTCAACTTTAATTTCCATTGCAAACAACGCTGTTGAAAGAAACAAGTGCTTAAACTGATGATGCAGCAGCTGGAAGAGAGATTTTAGAAGAGTTCTGACAGTGATGGAGAAAGACTGTCAGAATGAATTATCAAAGACGTAAAATTATTGCATACATAACCAATGTACTAGGTTCTCATTCTGAATCCCCCCTTCCACCTAGTCAAAACTTGAAGTGGAAAAATATTTTTGGTTGGATCTACATCTGCAAGGAAAAATAAGCTGATGAGGAACCAGTTTTTGTTATGTGATTAACTGAGAAACACACACATAACCTTAGCCTCCAGTGGTGTGCTTGGCAATAGCAGTTGAAAGACTTTGACACGCTACAAACTGGGAGTTTTGGGCACTCAGAGGGGTTAGAAAGTGGTGTTGGTAGGAAATAACCAGGTACTACCAGCTACTTGGTGGATGTAACTGCTGGCAGAAAATGTGAAATGCGTAGCATGAAGGGAGGAGCTACTAAATTATGCCAGATAGAGGAATGAAGTACTGGAAGGAAGCTTCAGTGTTGAAAGCATTTGATCTTAATTCTCAAAAGCAAATGCCTTGTGTCCCACCTCTCAGTTTTGTTGACATCACTGATAACATAACGCAGCTTAACTGAGAACATAATCTCATATCTATAAGGCTCATCCTTTCCTTAAAGTGTTAGATTCAATTTTTAGGAAGCCTTTGCAAATACTGTCAGCCTTTGCAGTTGTTAGTAAGCAGTACCTTTTCTCTTTTCTTCATCATCAGTGACAGTATGTCCTGCTCTCTTCAGTGCTGAAGGTCTGAAATACTTTGGGAGGTCAGGTATGCTGGCATATATGTAGTCTGCTGCCTCTGAATAAAGAATATCACCAATGCACTTATTTATGTTTTTACTGACTATTATGAGAACCTTTTTTGAATTAGTTTTTACTAAACATACCTTCTTCAGCTCCTGCTTTTTCAGTCTTCACTGACTAGGAAAGAGAACCATTAATAATAAATGTGATTAGTCAGTTTTAAGATGTTAATGAGATAGTGTTTTGCTTTACATAATAGTTTTAACTTCTGTATGTGGCTTCATCCTGAGAGGTACCTAAAGGTGGAATCTGCTCAGCTTGGAGTATGGCAAGTGGGAAAGAGGAACTTGCTTCTGGTCATCTTACCCCATGTCACTTAGAATCATACTGGTAAAGACAAGACATCAGAAAGTGTTACTCAGTGAGACAGCCTCATGCTGTAGCCCAGACTGATTGACCTCAATGATTTTTTCAAAGGCCGTACTTTGGCTTTCCAGTTAATTATCTCCCTGCTTATTTTTAAAATGTATGTGTGCATATGTAAGAACAACTCGAAAACTGAGGTTGAGTTTCATCATTTTTTTTGAGAAAGCTTCAAATTTTCAAATATCAAAATGACCATTAGACAAAGGCAATGGCTAATGATAAATCACTTTTCACTATAACTTCTCTCAGGGACTGAGGGGGAAAGCATGATGTAGTTTAGTTGGATGCATCACCTGAAGGAGAGTATATTATTTCTTGGCCCCTCTTTGTATTTGATCTACCGTTGTTTCAGAACAAAGGTTCATGACCACTTGCAAGATCCGGCTAGCTCTTTCCCTGATTATGATGATGAATAAGTAACACATTCTACCTCTGGAGTAATTTGGCACTTACCTTTATTATGTCTTCTGTTGTTTTCTCAACTGATTTAAGTTTCTTCAAAATAGATTCTTCCTTAGCCGAGACTTTCATTTCCTCTTTTTCAAGGGCCTCAATTTCCTTCTCCAGTCTGCAATTACAATTCCCTGTGATTTAATATGAGGTAGAGAACAACACTGCAGATTCGATTCATTCTGAATACAGACACTAGTGGGGCTGATTCTACTTACCCTGGCAAATCTCACTGATACAGAATCAGCTTGTAATTTCACATGCCTCAGGAAAAACTGAAATAGTATTCTCAGTTTTTAAAAAATGTACTTGCCTATTTTTTTCTGGGCCTAATGTGAAAACAGTGACTGAAGTTAACTTATTTATTTTTCATGAGAGAACAGGT
Source organism: Nettapus auritus (assembly GCA_011076525.1). Classification (NCBI taxonomy): domain Eukaryota; kingdom Metazoa; phylum Chordata; class Aves; order Anseriformes; family Anatidae; genus Nettapus; species Nettapus auritus. The sequence continues at coordinate 3,085,757 of CM021772.1, read as the reverse complement.
AAGGAATATATGCCCCCATGGGATTACCTCATCTTTAAGCAGATTTTCTCTACATTGTCTCAAGAAATGTGATCATTCCGTGGTAATTATGATGTTGAAAACTAGTGTAGTTACATCAGGGTTATGACTCGCTTGTTTCTTCATTCTGTGTGTGCCTGAACATTTAGGACAAAAGCTGTGAATTCTCTGGTTGTAAAAGTCAGAAGGATGTTCTTCTAACTCCAAGAGTTAGAGTTATATGTGATATGTGAGGTCGCCTCGCACACTGTATTGTAATATATGTAGCTAAGCTGAATTCAGGAGGATAACACAAAGAGAAAAGGTCTAATCAATCTAGTAGAAGCTGCAGTTCCTGTAGGACCATCTTTATCCATGGAAATAAAATTACATTCATATTTCTGAGAGAGAGCAGGTATTGTGCTGATATATCAGGCTTTATTTGATAAAATAATGGCATTTGCAAATATTTTTTGTAGAGCTAGAATAGGTAAAACAGCACTTAACTGATTTTCTAATGTAAAAATTAATATAGCTAGGAATCATAATAGTGATATGTTTTGCAGACTACTATTATGAAGTGATAACTACATAATCATGTGGAGTTTGAATACTATGCACATTGCACAGCAGAGGATGCTAAGAGAGACTGAAGTCTGAAGCTTTTTTATGAGTTTGTTTTGGGATCAAGAATGAAGAATTTGCAGTCACCTAGAGTGATAAAGAGGCTTTCCAAAGGTAGGCTCAGACATCAAGACAGTTCTGCATGTGTGACTGTGGGTTCTGGGATTTCAGATTTCTTTCCTTTGGTAAAATAGATGTAACAAAGCCTGACTGACAGTGCCAACTCAGTTCTTGAGGTGAATAAATGCAAGATACTTATGATTATAAGATATTTATATATGCAAGATAAGTGTGGGGGCTGGGGCAGGGATGGGTGTGTGACTGTAGCATTTCTGATAGCTACAACAGCTCTTGTCTAGTCTACAAACTTTAAAACACCAGGCAGCTTTAAGGGTTCCACTTCAGGATTGTGAGTTAAGGTGTCTGTAGACATAGGTATGCTTCCTAGTTATTCATCACTTTTTCCTTAATTCTCTGGGAAAAAGCTGAAATCAAGTCTCTGGAAAGGATTCGTTTTCAGCGTACCAGTAGTCATGTAAGATGCACCAGTTCAATGCACTTAGGACAAGCAGCTTGGAAGGCTAATGTTTGAAGTGTTTGCTGAAGTAATATCCTCACCTATATTACCAATGAACTGGCAAGAGAAACTGAGTAGTTCATACAGTTGTGATACATGTCACATCAGGTGTTAACCACTTTCTAAACTTGCATTTAGATGAGACTTCCTGCACTGAAACAATTTTTAAGGGTCCATTTAGTATAGAAGGAGACTTTGATTGCACCTCAGTCTTGTCAGTGAGAGCTTTGCTTTACAAAGATAACTTAAGGATACCAAACACGCTAACTTTGGATATTCTCTAGAACAGAAGGATATTCAGCACTTGGCTCATCTCCATCAGATTTTAGTAGTGTAAGTCACTTGCCAGTGAAGACATGACATGGTGGGTTATTTTCTTTAAAAGCCCTCATTCTGTAAAAGATTGAAGCTCAGCAGTCAGAATTTTTGGGCTATTGATTTGTACTCTGGGCTTGTACTTGATTTTAAAGGGGCCACAGCTCCCTTTCTCCTTCCCCTTTTTGTTGTATGTTAAAGCTATATGATATGGTTTCTTGTATATTAAAGCTGAGTAAAATGTTTAAGGTGTCTCTTTCTTAACTGGAGTTCTTATTTTCTCAGCACGGAGATGCTTGATGAAACACTTCTTGTCAGAAAGGTCCAGGACAAAATATTTAACTTCTGTATATGTGAGAGGGAGAAATCTATGCTTGGTTGTTCAAGCACGTCTATAAGGTAAAAAATCTCATTCAAATTCTTTTCTCTGGTGTGACTAAGATAGTGACTTTAGGGAGGTGCCCCACAACCTATTTTTTCCACTGTAGTCAAGACACTTCCATTCTGCATAAGCGCATATTCTGGGAGGTTTAAACAGAAGCTTTCTTTGTAGCCTGCTAGTCATAAAGTCACTTTTCCATGAAGGAGATTCATAATCAAGTCCAAATTTAGCTCCGAACTGGATCTCTCCTGCTATGGATGAGTGCTATATAGCCTTAGCCTTCTGGTTCATCTCTTTCTCCTTCTTGCAAACCCTTTTGCTTCAGCTTACAGGAAAAAACAGAAGTAAATTTTAAAATGTTTCATGTTTGACTAAAATATGTCTTCCATTGTTTTTGAATCCCTGTAGAAGTTGATGACTGTAGACTTAAGGCAATTGCAAATGGTATCACAGTTGCTGACTCTAGTTATAAGGGAATTATCACTGGATGATCAGACCCAAAACTAAAAATAAAATAATGATGGACTGTACTCCATTGTGCTAGGAAAAACTGCATTATGATTTGACTTATTTCTTAGTATGGACTAAGATCTAAGACACCATACCAAAGTCAATGCTAATAGTAGAAATTTCAACTCCATTTAAAACAGTAAGCAGACCAGAATAGTTGAATGAAGGCCAGCAGAGAAGCATTATTTAACTGATTTTGTGTGATTGCTTGAGGACTCTGAATAATGCTGTGGCTCTTGCCCTTTTCAAAATCAAAGTTGAAGAGCTACAATAGTAGAATACTGTGTGGATTTTCAGCTGGTGGTAAGAAGATCCTCTTTTTTGCAACACATATGGTATCGCAGATCTCAGAACTGAGATGTGAAGAAAAGTGCATTCAGGATGAAAGTAAAACAAATAAAAATAAGAACTCTTACAGTGCTATGAAAGAAACTGATGTAATGACCACATTCTATATTTCTGCATTTCTTACTGAATACTATTTAATGTATTGAAATGTGGTTTTAAAGGAGACTTTGACTGCAATATTATAATGTTAAAATTAATCTTTAAAAACTCATAGAAGCATAATGAACTAAAGGATCATTAACCTTTACTATGGGTTTGTTTTAGTCTGGACTGTAACTGCTGCTAGACACACGTGTAAGAAGAAGAAAAATCTTGGAATGTTATTAAAAAAGCAAAGTGTAGGTAGGCGAGATGGCTAGGCAAAAAGAAAGGGAAAAAAAAAGTTATCTGGGAGATCAAGAAATGTATTTAATTTTATGTATGCTCTCACGCCCATACAAACACCCACTTCAAGTGGTAATTAAGAGGACTGATTCAGTGATCAGTGGGGCTAAAGAAAAATTATACCCATGCAAATGGAAAATTGCATCTAGAACTTATCTCTTTTTTAACATGTACTAGCATATAGATGTAAATACCTCATATGATTCATTTTTTTCAGAGGATGTTGTGTATGTGCACACTAGAACTTGTTGAAAGGCAACTTTTTAAGAACTCAATATATGTTATTTAAAAAATCAAAGTCCTTTTGACTTTGTACAGTTCGAAATTTAGGCCAGGATCTCTTTCTAGTTTTTAAACCCTTAGCAGCTTCTAAATACTCTGAATCAATGACATTTTTAGGAAGTTAATCACAGTCTGGTTTGAAAGGGTCTAGCACCTGAAACAGTGACTATTTTAAAACAAACTAAAGCTAATTTTTTTTTTTTTCATGGTGTTGCTGTGTCTTGCAGCAGACTGGAAGCATAATGCAGTTATTTTATTAAATATAATATTTGTCCTCTGGTTATTTGTCCTTTCCTCGAGTAGTGTTTGTTGTTTTAGAGGGCAAAGAAAGTAGTATGGATATGTGGATTAAATAAGGAGCTTTAGAAGATGAGATTCTAAATTGGTGGTGTCTCTGCCAAAGCAGTAGCTGAGCTACCAAATTCTTCAGTGTACACCTGACTGCTGCTGGCCACCAGCTGATCTGCGATTGGCACTGCTACCACCCCAGAAGAAAAAGGCTTATGGATGAAAAACAGATAGTAGGATACCACCCTGGAAGATACCAGACTGAGAGGAAAAGGCAGCTTAGCAAGTCCTTGCATGTTTTGAGGTGAGTCAATACTTTAGCAGAACTGGAAACCATCTAGCCTTAGCCTGCCTTTATGTATCACGTTACAAACTAGGGTAGCCCTTAGTAACATGGTGATGTTTGTGCATGTTTTTAAGTATGCTGTTTAGCAACAAGTCTGTCACGAATGCTATTTGCTGAAAATCAAATGATAAAATGGGACTGAATCTTCATTCACCTTGTTCCCTGACTCAGGACATGCTCACTTGGCTCACTGCAACTTCTAACAGATAAACAGGGTGAATAGAAAAAAATGTGTAAATGCTGTTTTTGTCTGTAACCAGAGCTTTGAGTCACTTGTCTGTAAGGTAGCTCAGGCCACCCACTGTTCACTCTTTCACTGACACTAAGAAGAATGGAACCTTCCCTTTTATTAAAAAGTGCCCAAATCCTAACAGATAAATGCTAGCTCTACTTGACATCCAAGTAAAGGGTGTTTTAAAACAGGTTTAGGAGGGTAATGGAAATGCCACTGTTGTAAATAACTTGCATACAACTGCAAGCAATTGAGCTCTCAGCTGAGAGAAACATCCATGGTTCTAGGGGTATTGAAAAAATATTTAAAGTGATTCTGTTTTTTAATTGATAATGAAAACCACGTAACTGTCAGAGTGGACAGAATCTACTTGAAGCAACAGTGAATTTTAATAATTGGATGCACAGTAGAAAAATTTTACTGAGCTTCTCAATATATCATATTGTTACTACATGACAAATGTGTACATGATCAGTATTGCAATCTGACAGCATAGGTCAAAGGTGTGATTTCATTTTATGTATATGTAGTCAGGCAAGCTTTTACTAGTTTGGGTACCATTTATGGCATGGCAAAAGTGCTGTGCAAGTATGGTGAGTGCACATGTTGTGCTTTTTAGTGGACTTTGTTCATGCTAGACTTGGCATTACCAGATTTCTGTACCTCTGTCTAGTTTGAAACCAGGTTGAGTATGTCTAAACAAGACATGATATGGAAGACAGGTTGGATGCCTCTCTGGAGGCCTTTTCCACACGACTATTGAACAGTGGTAGGAGGTATAACTTAGAGGAGGAGATGTTTGAGAATAAACCTGCTTAAATTTTTAGTTCAGAGGGAAGTTTCCATATGATTCAAGCTATGTTCTTCTGCCTCAGTTCTCCATCTGTAAAGTCAAATGTTTTGCCTATCTCCTCTGTGTGTAATGAGGATAAAAGCTGCCCGAGTCTCTGAAGTAAGGATTGCCTAATTATGAGAATAAATATATCAATAATGAAAATGTTTCTTTTGCTAGTAAGGCCTTAAAACTTCCAAATTGTCTTTAAAACTTGGTGATATAAAAATGGTGATATAAGTACTTTTTCTACTGTTAGGTGGGTCAGGAATATAGTTAGGACCATTTCTGTACCTATTCTTAGTTCCAGGATGCAGGTTTCTTGTTGTATTGTATCTTGCTTGTTGATGAAACTGTTTTTTCATGCTTTTTTTTGATTTATAGTGGGTGAACATCACCACTTTTTTTTTTTTTTTCTATATGCATTCTTGCAAAACACATCCACAACAGAAGGAAACACTATTTGCTACATAAGTACTACTTCATTGTATCTGTGAAGTTATTGCAAGAGTGAAGATGGTGCCATTCTGTTATACTTTCATTTAATCTTTTCATTTTATGCTTGTCATTTGTCTGATGTCTTTCACTCCAAATAAATCTGAAGTATTTTACATGTACATCAGGTAATAGGAATCATTTTAAGGAGGAAGCAATCTAGGGGAGGTTGCCAGAAGGCAAGAAAAGTTAGTTGGTGAGTCTGGTATTGACAACAAATAGTTGTAGAAATATTTAGTGGGGAAAAAAATCAATTGCCATGGAACAGTGGTGTGTGTACATATATATATTAAAACAAAAAAAAGATTATACATGCAGGGGTGTTGTAAAGAGAATAACAATTTTAATAGGAGGAGAAAGGCCCGTGTCTAAACCCAAACATTTAATGCAACTTTTCTACTGTGGTACTTATGTTTGCAAGCAAAGTTATTTCATTTTCATCAACATTTAAATTGCTGATTTATGGTCAGAGTCTCAGCCATCTAGATGCACAAACATTGCTTGTGCTTGTAATTAACTCAATTGGAGTTCTGTAGGAGAACTCATGCCTAATACATTTCTCTGAAATGCAGGCATATAAATAGAAACTAGTTTGAAAAACAACAAAAACTGGCATCCCTGAACCTGACCTACATGGGAAAGGAATTCTAAATTCTTTTTTGGGGTGCAGGGTGAATGTTAATCAAGTTTCTGGTAAAAATTCCAGTTGGAATGTAACAGACATTTCTGTAGTTAGGCTCTTGCAGGTTCAAGCATAAATTAAGCTTATGAGCTCAGGAACTTTGGCCTTGTTTGGTGTAATGTGTGCGCTCTTGGTCATGTGATACAGTACTAAATGTGCAGCCTTCCCATTCACAGTGCATCTGCATACAGGCCTTGTAATTTTATAATATATAAACATGTTTATAGTTTTAAATATATTTATTTATTTATATATATATAAAAGAGGTGGTCTGAGATTTTGCTCTGGGATTCATGATGTCCTTTAAGTAAGCAATCAGGTATAAATGAATGGTTTAGCACTCTCATTTCTCTCACTTCTTCCTTAAAGCAAAAATGCATTTAGAAATTTTCATTTTAATGTCTATGGCTATATTTCAAAGGACCTGGAAGCTTCTAATTCAGGTAAATTTTATAAATTTATTACTCCTTAACTCAACTGCAATGTGGAATTAAAGCAGAAAAATTAAAACTTCTTTGATGCTAATTTAGCTCTATGAGTTAAAGTTTTTTGGGTTTGAAGCTCCAGTTTGGTTACTGTTTTACTATTAGCCTTAAATTATAATAAGGCTAAAAAATTGTATGGCTGCATTCAGAGAAGTGAAGCTTAATATGGATGTAATAGAGAATTAAAAATAGAGTGTAAATAGAAATCAAGGACACTGAACTGAACACAAAGTCAAAACAGTATATACAAGAACAGCATCAAAATACTCCAGAACTGGAAGTAGAAACCCAGATCCTGAGAGATGTTGAAATGGCATTGCATATCTGATTTATCAGCCCTATTTGCTGCAATCTCTTAAAAACCATCCTATAATACTAATTAAGTCTCAATCCTACTTTCCCTCCTGTCCTGTTTCTGGGAGGCCTTGGACCTGCTGCCAGCATTGCTGTGAGACAGCTTAATTGTGATGACTCAGGTGCAGGAAACCCTTATGGTTTGTTATCAGGTAACAGATTAGATTTAAATGCTGGAGATTACCCTTCCTGATGGAATACCTCAGTGTTTATAAGGTAGTTTATACAGCAGAAGTTAAACAGTTTTTCTTTTTAGTGGCATAGACACTTACAGGCCTCCATTATAATAGCATTGCTTATTCTTTACTCAGATATCATCAAATTAATTAGCACCAGCGTGTGTTATTTCAGGGGAATAAAAACATCCTTTCCCCAACATATCTACACACCAAATCCATTACCAGACTTAGTTTTAAGGCTTAAAAAAAATTAATCTCCCCTCACCAAATTTGCTGGGGCATGAAGGAGATTTTAGCTAAACCTACAGCTCTTACTTGAAGTCAACAGGATTTTGAAAATCTATTCAACCCTCCCCCCCCCTCAGTACCTGGAGAAGGGTTGAACTTCCACTAGATTGGTGGGGAGTCACCTGCTCTGTGCAACTTCCCCAAGTGCTCCTTCCCCACACAGTGAGGGGATCACACTGTCTCAGGGATCCCTCTCACATCTTCACAATCACCACCTGTAGTGATGTTTTTAGAGCACAGTCTTCCTCCTACCATTGCAACAAAGAATTCCAGAGAGCTACTTGAAAAGCTGTTCTGTTGAGAAAAGTGCTTTCAAGCAAGAAGTCAGCATAATTATAGGAAAAAGCTAACACAGGCTGTTGCCTGTCAGTGAGGAGAATTATCATTTGTGTCAGATGGAGTAAAGGGGGGAGTGGGTGTGAGATAACCACTGGAGATAATCTGGGTGACAACTTTGCCAAAAGTGTGTGTAGGAGGACAGTGGAGGAAGAAAGTATGGAGGAAGGTGCTATTGAACTTAGTAGAGGAAGAAGCCTTTTTTTTTTT
>CM021772.1:2877374-3077511 GCA_011076525.1 Nettapus auritus | reverse complement strand
AAAAAAAAAAAAAAAAAAAGTGGTGTGTGGGCGTGTGTTGTTTCTTTCCTGAATCTAAAGCAACCAAAACACTTCAGCTTTGCTGTGGATGCTAATGGGAGGTACCGCTCATGATGCCTGGATCCAGTTTTTATACAGGGCTGTACTGTTTGGGAAAAGCTAACTGCAGATAACGTAATGAGTGCCTAGAATTACATTCGTAGTAAATAAAGGAGCCATATGTGTGACTGCCTGTGTAGGTCAAAGTTATCCCTGTGTGGGAGGGCAGCACTAGGGAATAAGATTTATAGGGACATTTTAAATTAAAATAAATAAATACAAAAAGGCCTTCACTGTAACAGGATTCTGTGAATAAATTGAGGACACAACTGCATGGAAGATAAGTGAAAGTAAGGCAAGTGACACTAATAGGGGTAGACAGCTTGTGATGTTTAGAAGTGCTGTGGTCTGGTAGAAATCAAGTATTAAAGGCTGTGTGGGATCTAGCAAAACTGAAGAATTTCTAAAATGATTTACTGATATTTTAAAAATCTGACTCACTGTGGCTTACATCTGAGTATAGCATGACATGTAGCTGGAATTAAAAACAAATACTTTTCAAAATATTTATTGTGTGGTTTGACAAAATTTGTGACAGAAGCTTGCATAGAAGCTTTGTGACATAGAAGCTTTTTTTTTTTTTTTTTTTTTTTTCTCTAATTCTAGCTGATCGGAAAATAAAACAAAGATTGCTTTGCTCTGTATCACACTGCATGCATTGAGCCCTCATTGACATTGTAATCTTTCACAAAGTAAGGTGAGACATTTAAGGAAGGACCACTTAAACCCAGACAGAGGGAAAGGGCTACTACCCTACCTGAAGATGTCTTGTTCCAGCTCATGAGTTCGTTGTTGGTCCTCTCGATTCTGCTTTTGCATTTCTTCTTGCTCTTTTGGAGTGAGAGAACTAAGGCCATCCAAAAGCCATTTTTCTCGCAAGGCCTTTTTCTGACAGGAAAAATACAAACAAGTGCACTTTAGAAGTTAGTCTATTCAATCATTTACTGTATTTGCCTTGCTGTCGTAGATGTGCTCCACACTTTTGAGTTGTATCTAGCATAAAGCAATTTAACAGGGCAACTGCCACTGAAAGAGAAATACCAAAAAACAAGCTTTGAGATTGACTTAAAAAGAAAATCAGTAAGAACACATGTCCCATTTTATTAGTTTACCTGAAGTATAGTTAGAGGACATCAGTTTCTACCTGACACCCTAAGGTATTCAGCATTTCTGAGTGGTGCTTTTGTCCTCAGTAAAGCAGAACGGCTGAGCCAAAGTACACATCATGCAAAAGGCCTTGGTCTGAAGTGCTATGGTTTATTTAAATAGCTTTGGTTTATTGGGTCATAACATAAATGCTGGGGGAGAGAGGGAAAAGATGAAGAGTTTCTGTAAATAAGGTTGTCTGGGGGAAAGAGATCCCTGGGGAGTTCATGATGCACCACTGTCTCCTGAGTTTAAAAGAACTTGTGTAATTCAGCATTTTGTCTGGTGAGGGGATGTGGGGCAAGAGTAGGACTGGAAAGGTGAAGGCCAGAGTGCTGATATCTGGTTAGTCTTTGAGCAGACCTCCAACATATTTAGGACAGCTACTGTAGGGTCAGATCCAGGGATTGCGTATTTAGGTCCACACCTGTTTAGGTGGAGGTTTTTTCTTTTGTACGCTAGTGGTTTATAAATGAGTGTCTGGCCATGTGTATAGGTAAGTAGGTCTCTAGGCTGTCTTCAAATTTTGCAAAATCTGTCTGTATGCACTGATTCTTACAGCCACTCTACTATGTGAACAGTGGCATCTGAAAGTCATCTGAGTTCTCTGTTATTTCAGAGGAGAGATATTCATGGAGATAAATTCATATTGGTAGGCTAGAGGCTGAAAGTCATGCAGACTTTCTTGTCAACTATTCCTTCCCTTCAGTCTAACTCAAGATCATAAATACAGTGCTGCCTTGGGGAATAAGAGAGAGTTAGGGACCTTTAGTGAAACTTTTTCAACTGGTAGGAAGCATGTATATGAAGCTTTTAATTAACCAAAATTTTTCCATCTGTAATTTAGATTTCTTGAAATGCCTGATATCCATATTGTTTATATAGTGTTCTCCCAAGTCAGAGGGAGCACAGTTATTAATTTCCTCTGTAGTTAAATACATATTTTTAACTGGCTTCACATGCGACACAAACAGTGTGATAGAAACTGTGGGTAAAGCAAGCTTGCTGGGAGTTCTTTGGCTCTCTTTGGCAGTATTTTCTGCAGAAGGAAAGAGCAACGTTTACAGTCATGCAAGCCCTGCAGGACAAAGTTCTCTCTCACAACACTGGATCCTAGGAAATCTGTGGGAAACAAGGGCTGCTCAAGACTGAAGTTCTGAGCCTTGACTCTGGCTTTGGGGACTTAGCAGCCCCTTCCAACTTCATGGCAGATGCCTTTTAAAAAGGCTCAGATGAAATGGATGCAGATACTTTAATGGGATGGTTTTTATCTGATCTAGTAGATACATACAGTTTGGTGTTGGCACAACTTTTATTGACTGCAAAACAGTATTCTCCCAAGTCAGAGGGAGCACAGTTATTAATTTCCTCTGAATTGAGGAGTTCAGGTTTTAGTAGGACTCCTAGAAAAGTGAGATTTAATCCTGGTTGGAACTGAATGTTTTGCACTGCTGACTCAAATCTGTAATTCCTTGTGAGAACTACAGCAAGTAGTTCTCACAGCAGCTACACTGTGTTCTTACAGCAACTACACTGTGGACTTTACTAACTGATAACACCCATTGAAATCAACAAAAGCTTCATGTATGTGTAGGGTCAGACCCAAGAAAACAAACTCCCTAAATACAGGGATAGACAATGGTGTTATTTCTGTGTTTTCCTAGAATAGTTTGGTGCTCACAACTAGATGTCATGTAACCTCATGAATTTCCTTAGCCACTTCTCAAAGAGTAACACACATCACAGTGGAAACAGGCTTTGAACAACAGACGATTTCTAGGTGTTAGTCAGAAGGCTACTGCAATGAGGCATTGGCACAAGCCAGTGCAGGAGCAGCTCCCTTGGGGATGTCAGGTCCTTTCTGCTGTCTAACATTTCCTTCTGTTGTAAAGCATCTTTAGCACAGTATTTAGGTTGTGCATGTTATGCCCTGTTACAGCTCTAATGTGAAAGAACATTTATTTCATATTGCCCTTGTTATGTTAAAGGAAAGGGATGTTTTTATGCTGTGTTGTAAGACCCTAAAAAATGGCCAGAACGAGGGAAATTGATCCTTTTCTTCTGTAGTTCTTTGTCGCAGCAATGTGACGACAGTCTGCAAATTATGTGAAAGCTGTCCTTTGCCTGCTGCTGGTATAAATCCATTGTAATCCTTAACAAGGCTGAACTAACCCATAAAGACACAGCTGCCCACTGGAAGGCACAGGTGTTTTGAGTTTGCGGGTCTTACTCTCCTAGTGGTATGGCAGTTCATCTTACATGAAGCTGGGAGAAGTATAAATCATTTTTGTAATTTTCATTCAAGCTGTAGTTCAACATTAACACCTGGAAAAAGGTGTGTGACCAGCATCTACAAGATAGTATTCAATGGAATTCAAACATATCAGAGAACAAAAAACATAGTAAACTAGACTGGAAAAGCTCTTGGAAAAGACATGTACACCAATGCTGACAATGCTTTTCAAGCAACTCTGATCCTTTCCCTTTTTGTCGCAGTGAGGAATATTCCAGACAGTAGGAAATATTAGTTGCCAGTACATCGAGGTACTTGAAGATGAAATTTCCCATATACCCTCCCTTGTGATGCCAGTTAGGCCCTTGCAGTTCCATAGAGCCCTGATCATCCAGCTGTGCTGTGGTTGCTTCCATGTCCTCTACTCCATGTGGCAGAGAGGCACATGTATGGAATAAATATTCCTTCTCCAATGTAGCTCTACTGGATAAATAAGATGTGTTACACTTCATCTATCTCTTTCTAGTAAGGAGTTAGACTGGGGGCAGCAAAGCTGTTGGAAGCTATGTTCCACTTTACAAAGAGGAACTCACAACAAAAACCCAACCCAAACTAAAAACAAACCATCCCAAACCATTTTATAAACCTGTTGCTAAGGGTTGTAAATAGGAATTAAGGGCAAAACTAGGAATAGAATAGCGACATCCAGCTAACAGGAACATCTATATAACAGTGAGAATCATGAACCTGCAGTAGTTTCCCAAGGGAAAGGTGTGTTATGCTGACTAGGCCGTTGAGCTCTAAATTTCACCGTACACAACTGGCGATACTATAAATGAGTGAAATCAGCCTTAGTCACTAGGGAAATGAGCCCTCAGTAATGTTTACAGAAATGACTAAATATTCTAGAGGTCTAAACTTGTTTTGAGGTGATTTATGCACAGGTTTCCTGTGTTGTTTGACTCCATTGAAATACCTGAGTTAGTCTGAAGCATCAATCCTTATTAAAGAGCAAGTCTCTGAGGACATGCAGCAGAGGATGTTCATATAGTAAATGTCTGTTATTAGGTGCCTGTCTTAGCACTCATTTGGAAGAAGAAAAATCTCTATTTTGGGTGCTCTGAGCAGCTAATATAATATATTCATATGTACACTATACATATCAATACTTTAACGTATGCTTGATCCCTCTGTGCCAAGTGAATCAATTCCCATACAGTTCTTGGATTCATTTCATGTGCAATGTGACTGATTTTAAAAACCTTTATGTATGATTTATCACTTTCTATAGGACAGACAAACAAATTATATCCTGTGTCTTCCAAAGGAAGTATATGTATGAAATATTACTTTGTCTGAAAAAGTCTCTCAATAACAAAAAAACCTGCTTATGGTGGTTTTCTGTTGCCACAATTAGAAAAATGTATGTCATATGTGGCTTTGGATTGAACTGTGTGCCTCTGTGGCATGGTAGGTGCATTTAGCACATGATTTAATGTAAAAAGAGTTTCTAGAAATATTAGCCTATCGTTATTTGTCAAACAAGCATTTGTCTGTCTGTGCATGTATGTGTGAGGGGAGAGGATTCTACCTTGCTAAGCTTAGTTTCTCAAATATTTTTCTAGGAGCATTTTAGTTTTTGTCAAAATCCATAAAACACCTTCAGAGTATTTTTAACCTTATAGTAAACCTTTAGATGATGTTTTAACTCCAAAGTACCTATTAGTGCTAAGTGAAAGCATGTACTAAATCTATTGGCGAACGGCTCTAGTACTGTGCAACACTAGTGAGAATTAGTGGGGTGTCTAGAACAGATTCGTTCCTCCTCAAAAGAAAGGCAGAAGAGTCAGTTTGAATTAATAGGCAAAGAAACTTGAAACATAAATTGTAGTACACCATATATATGGAAGAAGATAATTGCACTTTTGCTGTTACAGGATTTGGAAAACATTTTTCTCATCTAGGCCCATTGCATTACACAATTGGTTAAGCCTGTCCTCGTGGTCACTACCTTCTGATAAAACCTGAAGCATGGGTGACTTGCAGTGGCTTGCCTGTTCCAATGAACCAGTGTATCATAACTTGGCTTGACACTAAAGAGAGGGTAGATGCAACCTAGGAGCAGGTGTCTGTTTTGAAGAGGAGTCTGCTTTAATTATGTTTCTCCCACGCTTGCTCAATGAGACACCACACTTCAGGTATTCCATGTTTTTCTTGAAAACTTTTTATTCACTCCTAAATAAGAAGACATGTAAAATACCACATCTTGCATATTTCTAGAAACAAAAATAGGTCAGTGTTGGATTATTTTTTTCTTTTCTCTCCCCCCATGCCTGATAAAAGTGCAACTGCACATCATTATTGTGCTGTGTCCTGTAGCAAGTGAGGTTACTGTAGTGGAATTAGGGAATGTACACACCCAGTCTGAAATGTGAGGCTTAATTTTCAGCTGTGAGTTATTCCTGGTTATGATCTCATTTTATGCCATGAAAGTGATCAAATAACATTAGCTCCTGAGTGTGATTTTTTTTTTTTTTTTTAAAGTATGATGCTTATTAAAGTCAAATGGAGTCCTGGCAAGACTCCAAAAAGCTGTGAAAATTTGACAGTAAAAGCATGACTTAAATGCATGAAGATTTGCATTCCAAAATCCAAAACCCTTATGCAAGTTGAACAACTTAAGGCTATCTTTAGTTATATAACTTCACCACTTTACTTACTTTTAAATGCTGGTGTTTCAGTTTTTCTTCTTCTACTTTTCGACGTTTCTGTGTAATTTCTTCTTGCAGTTTTCTTTTGTCCTACAAATTAAAAGAACAAAAACTCTTTAGAGAAATTACTTGGTGCTAAAAACTGGAGTGTGTGCTGTTCATTAGGATGAAGTCAATCCGTGTAAATAAAGCCTAACTTTAACTTCACTAAGAGAGTGGTCAAGCAGTGGAACAGGCTGCCCAAGGTGGAGTCTGTGGAGTCCATGTCCCTGGAGGTATCTAAGACACATGGAAGTCTCTTTAGTGCAAGTGCTATTCACTGCTTTGAATCCCTGAGTGCCTCTTTCTATGCTCTTTAACATCCTTTACAATGTACATCTTTAGGTAGCACTTGAGATTCTAAGATATGATTTTTGTGACTCATCTTTCCCAAAGCCTTGGAGTTATTTGCAGTAGAATTTTGTTATTTTTGTTATTTTCTTGAATAGGTCATTGCTGTTTCTTAAACCTGATAATAACTTCCCATTATTTAGACTGCTTCATTTCTGCAGTACATTGCAACAAATACTTTGAGTTTTTTCAATTAAATGCTATGAATTGATAGACAACTATCATATTAGAGAGAACATAGTTATGTTGTGCAGCAAGTGTAATAAATAAAGTTGTGAATAGAACCCAAGCATAATTTCTGATTTCCTGCACTGCAAAACCCTGGAAATTGTCATGGGCTTCCTAAAAAATAAATAAATAAAAAATCTCCAGTATTCCTCTGCAGTCAGATGTTGCTGGAGGATGCTGGATACTAATCCTCGTATGTGCACAGAAGTCCTCAGCAGATGAGTGTGCTGCCCTATTTGCTATGTCAGATACCAGGAAGTATAAAATATTATAAGGCCTGGATTTCTTCTCTGCAACTTCAAAACATTTCTTATCATTTGAGCCCATACACTAGAGACAAAGTCCAGGTTATGAGTCAGGTTCAAACACCATTACAGTAAACAAACCAAATTCTCCAAACAAACACCCCCCAAACATTTCAAATTACCTTACTGTAAATTTGAATCATGTCTGAAGCAAATATGATAAATGTACATGTTGGTTTTTATCAAGTGTAATATATTTGGAAACAACCCCAAATCCTCTTCACCTCCTGTAGATTTCCTTTTGAGGTCTCATACTTTTCAGTTCCAATAATTTTTTTTTTTTTTTAACTCTGACCACAATTAATTCAGACAGTAGTATTTGTTTCACAAATAATCTCACTATCGTGCCAAAAGTGTGAAAAATAACTTTGTCCCCCTTATTAATTTTTTAAAGGATTCCTGTGACAATGATCCTTCTGCAGCTTTCTACTTATCCCAAACAGACAAATTCTTTCAATTTAATTCTTTTGTAACTGAATAGCTTGGAGTGGAGATTAAATCAGAGGAGAACTTGGATTTGGCCATTTTTTGTAGAACAAACGTATGTTTATTTTAAAAAAAACACCACCAAACTCTCAGTATATCCTTTAAAACATTATAGGTTTTTGAGGCAGATTTCCCATTAGAACAGAAACTGAAAATGTTTTCTTAGGTCTTCAGCATTAATTTAACTCAGTCCTTTTCTTCCCCTCTGAAAACCGACAGGTAGGAATTTGCTTAATCTATGCTTGTCCTTTTTAGTTTTTAGACATCAATATTTAAGGTAGAGCATCAGCAATTTAGCATTTTTACTTAATTCTACAATGCAAAAAGGAAAACCTTTTACCTCTTCATTTGGTTGTCAAAGGGGAAAATTGATTTGTTCTGGATTTCTCTATCTGCCTTTTGACCTGCTGTCCTTCAAGCAAACATTCAGTTGTGATGATAATATGCATTTTAGACTGTCCAGTAGCTATTTGCACACAATTTCACTGCTTTAAATTTAAATTTGAAAGTGTAATACAACACAGTAAGATCAGTACAGGCAACTTAGCTGTCTTAAATCAATAGCTTATAAAACAGAATCAAAATGTAACAATTTCCAGCACACATAAGTCTTTTTCATTTTCCTTCCTGATATTAAAACATTCTTCAGGAAACACAAAGTAGTCAGGAAACACAAAGTAGCTCATTAATACAATACTACTTCTAAGCTTGCCTTTTTTTTTTTTTTTTTTTTTTTTTTGATAGCAAGTTATAACTATAAGCACTTACTGTTATGGCCTGGAATCTTTCCTTCAGCAATTCAGCTTCCTCCATTCTGGAAATCAAAAACAGACTAGTGAAGGAAAACCGATTGAGACCATAAACAAAAGCCTCCTGATGGGGCTACAAAAAAAATGCTGAGGTGATTTGATCCAAGTCCAGAGCAGAGAGAAGGCAGAATTTTTGACTTGTCGGGAGAGTCCCTGAACAGATGAACAGATCAGTCCAGACAGACACATGTAATGAGGGTGTGTAGAAGAGGCAGACGTGGAGAGTGCTGGCATGAGTTGACTGACAAGTTGGAACAGCGAAGCACAAGCCCTTTTCCTTCAGAAGCTGCCAACTCTTTGTTTTAATGTGCTCAGTTAGCATGCCATTGCTTCTTTAACTGTTAAATGCCCAAAATAGAATCTTCCAGGACCGTGGTAGAAGTAAATTTTTATGTTCCTATTTCTTTCTTCCCTTTTGTGTGTGCCTCTGGTGACAAACAGATATTTTAAATTTAAGTATTTCTATTTCTTGTGAAGCTTGTTTCACCTGTAATGTTTTAACCCATTGTTAGCACTGCAGATGGCACGGGCTTTGCAGAGGTTACACCTTTAGTTTAATTTCCAAGATTAATTTTTAGAAAAGCCGTATTCGTAGCTGAAATAATGTTTTAAAGATGGTAACCTAAAGCAAAATGAACTTAAGGCAATCAGGACTACCACTGAAGGCATGTTAATCTGTGCAATTACTTGTCAGCTATATAAGACTCAGTGCAAGCTTTATCTAAGTAAGGATTTCAGGGATCATCATTTCAGTGTCTAAGATGTTAGTGCTGTGTTAGGTGAATCTAAAATGCCATTGACTCTCACACTGAATTTCCATTCAGCTGACTTGAAAGTTTTTTTTTTGTGTGCGCGCGCGCGCTATGGGTTTCTGCTGAAAACTGCATTATGCTCCTTAAAGGAAGGCATACAGTTCGACCTTTCCAATTACATGAGTGGGAGTCAGCCTTCCAAAATCAATTTAGGAAGCTTGTAAAACAAGGGGAACTACCTCTAGCAAGATCCAGTTGTGGAAAAAATTCTAACAAAGAAGCAAGATAAAGCTAAATTCAAACAGCATAAAGATGTAACGCGAATCCAAAATCTTTGTTTACCCCTCAGTATCATGTAACTTAAATCTCTGCAAGGGCACCAACATGAGTGAGCTTTTATTTTATTTTATTTTCCTACTAATACATCGAGGTAACTAAACTCAATGGGATTTGGTGAGGGATTTTACATGTCAGTACAATTACCTGAAGCTTGGTGGGAAATCAGGCTCATTACTAAAAAACTCTAAGACTCTAGATTGAACGCTTAAAGTTACATACTCATAATTCAATATGAATTAATATTTAATTTCAATTTCCACCTTTCTAGTATGTCATCACTAGTTCACATACGAAAACAAACTATTCCTCTCCAGACTAAGCATGCATTAATGCTTTGTTTATACTGTGATCCACCCTGAGGTTTTGTTCAAACATGCAAAGACCCCATAATTGATTCTCCAATGAAGATGCTTTTTAAAAATATTAATATATGCTTCATTTGGTCAGCACCCAAAATTTTAAAAAAATTATCACTTAAAAGCTAATGAGAAGTTCAAAGGCAAGTGTACTGAGGTATATCAAGAGCCAGATTACATAGGAATTTAAAAGTATTCAGTTTATGGATTTGAGAATAAATTCAGCCACGGCACTAAATTAAATATACACTTGCTGCAAAAGCCAAGATAGGTTTTCTGTTTAATCTTTCATAAATTAGTATACATTTCTTTAATTTTTGCATTTTGTGAAGTTCATCTTAAAGTTTAACTGCTTATGTGGATTTCAAACTGTTCAAAAATATCTGAAGCAGCAAATGATTACATCGGAAATTACGTTTTGGGCCAGAATCTGTTCTCTGATCTAAATGTGATTAAGTTTTCATTGGGTGAAAAAATGAGATCAGTAGTTCAGGTTCAAATTAGAATCAATGGGATTGCTTTGGATTTTTGTGATCTAGAGTATTGTTTTAATGTTATTCTTCAAAATTATTTAAACACATTAAAAAACCTTACTTATCAGTGTTACATATTTACAGACCTGAAAATGATTTAACGTCTTCCACTAATCTAAGCCCCCAGATTTTTCAACTAACCTGAAGATGGCTTCTAAAATGTTGCTTCCCTTTTTAAGTGACCATTATTAAGAAAGTATTTAAAGCCCACTTAAAACGTTTTAAATTATTTAAATCATATATATCCTCTTGCTAGGAAGGATTTGTTGTCCAGTCAGTAGTTTGTTTTCCAGTTATCTTAATCCTATTAGAAATGGGATTTATGGACAAGAGAAGAAATGGACCAGCTGTCACTCTGTCTGCCCCCTGAGCCTGCTTCACCAATAGGAGTATCCTCAATGTCTTGTCGTCAGATCAGTGAATCTGAACAGCTGTGTTTTCAGTCTGTTTTCAGGGTTCTTGGAACAAGGTTTTCACAACTTGCCTGCCAGCAACATATCCAGAGGAAACTATTTACCTATTCTGCAACCTAAAGCCAAAAATAAAATTAAAAAAAAAAAAAAAAGGAAGAATAATTTGTTAACCTGTTTCCATAATTGGCAACTGTATATTTTTCCGTTGTTAGAATCATGCAGAACCTGTTCGTTATATGACTGACGATGCAATACAAGTTGTATTTTTTGGCTTTACTTCCTTTGTTCACTTCTATTTTGTACTGGATACCTAATACAGGAGTAATGATGAGAATCAAAAGCATGTGGTGAAATGGTTGAATGATAAAGTAATACAGAAAAGTGGGTTAAAATTTAGAAGAATGGAATATCTTAAGGAAAAATCCAGAAGTGGGACCTCAGAAGCACTTTCACATCTGGGAGTACAAATTCTGTTGTCCATTTCTAGAGCAACGTCTGAATATTGGTGCAGAGAAATCCTGTCATTTTGTAACCGTGGCAGCTGTCCATGGCTGTACTCTACAAGCAAAACCATGCTCAGTTTTATTTGTCACACTGATTTCCTTTGAAAGATAATAATAATAATACAGTAACCTAAGGTTATACCTGTATAGTGAATTATAGATTATTGTTGTAGTAAACAATTCTAGGAACAAACATCTCATTACAGGTAAACAGCTAGAAGCTTTCACCTTTTGAAAAAGATACATGAAAAAGATAGTTTGAAGTAAATGGCATTGATAGATGGTTACTGGTTGAAAACATAGCCCATGCTTCCTGGAAAGCATGGTTACTAAGTTCATGACTCACTATTTTGTATATCTTAACTTGTCTGATTATTTTGCTTCTTGATGAGCTGACTTCTGTAGCTTTTTTTTTTTTTTTTTTTTTTTTTTTTAAAGGAGCACAAAAGGGGCCTCTTACTCAGCATTAAAGTTAATTTTGTATTCCTACACTGAACAAATGCATTGCTGCTATGCACCTGCCTGCATCTAGTCTTGAACTTCTGACAGCAGAGGAATGGAGAGGAGATAAATTTTACTGAAGGTCCCTCACTGAAAATGGCTACCACAGCCTGCTGTAAATTAACCCAAAGCCCTGGTGTCTGAGATGCCTCTGTTTAATGTGGAATGGTCTCTTCAACAGACAGAACCAAGATTTTGCATTTTAAAAATGAGAAATATGCCAACAAGAAATAGAAAAGCAGAAAATCTGAAAACTTGCGTTTATTCTAGATTAAGTATGTATAAATAGACAACTAAAATATTTGGACAGTTTTTCCCAAAACAGTTTTGTTAGAAACTTTCTTGTTGGCTGTATGCTATTTCACAGCATTCCCAAAAGATATGAGGTTCATTTGTCTTAGTCAAAAGCCAGTTTAATGTCTTCAAAGCTGAAGGCGGTTTCCACCATTAGTCGGCAAACTACTTCCAGCTGGTTCACTCAACAGTGTATTGATGTTGCATAGTAAGCAGCAAACAGCTTTGGTCTTGGGTGCATCCAGCTAGACTCTTCTGGGGCTCAATGTGGTGGTATTATCTGGCTTAAAAGCATAAAATGTATACTTCTTTGTGATGGAAAACTTACTTAGGGAAAGGATACTAGCCAGTACCAACACCCATTGCATCTGTTTTACTTTAACCTGATCTCTTTAGCATTATAAATAATGTCATGCATCCATCAAGTCATAAATTCTGAGCTAAATTGATAGGTGTTTCATGGAAAAATGTGTTTGTAAAGGGGAAAAAAAAACATTATAGTGAGAATAAAAGACAAAGGAAGTTAAACTGTTCCTAGAATGTTGTATTATATATCTAAATATGTGCAGGTATGCAAATGTGTATGTGCATACATATATTAAAAATACACAAAAACTATTAGCAGTTAATAAAGACAATAGCTTGTTTTCCTTCCACAGTTTTCTATCTTAGCTTTTCTTGGTCACTACATTTTAATTTAATGGCCTGTTTAGCATGTGGAATTGCATGGCTATCATCAGGTAAATGACAGTTAAGGATGCTTTCTTTTGTACTTTAGTCGTAGTACAGATTATATTAGTTTATATACTTGCAGGCATGTGGTAAAATAAGGTGAAAAAGGAGAAAAACAAAACCCTATCCTTCCAGCAAATTATGCAATGTTAGAAATTACATAAAAATGAATTGTGTACTTTTCTAGGATCCTAGAGGAAGTTCATAACAAAGCCTCTGCCAGCTCTCAAGAGGGATTAAATCGTTGCCTTGGAGGCCAATTTTGGCAAGGCAATACTCGGAAAAAAATTACTTACCACATAGGTAAGTGAATTAACAATGAATTTCTTGGGTCCTCTCACTGAAGGAAAAAAAAAAAAATACAAATACCCCTGTTCTTACAGTGTTAATGAAGCTAAATTTTACCTTGCTTGAGTAGGCACACACCCTGAACCTCTGGGAGGAAAAGCCTTGAAGTATTATGTTTCTGTTGGTACAACTCCCTTCCTGCAACTATTAATAGCCATGAATATATAAAGTCTTTAGAAATCAAACTAAAGAGACAGCTGTTGGTCATTGCCTTCAATTGTTTAAAAAACATCGATTACTTTAATCATATTTATAATGTTTCCTTGACAGATATCAATATTAGAGAGAAGTTCGTAAAACACAGCATAGGCTCTGCTTTCTCTTCCACACTAGAAAAATTATATGCACATGTGTATAAACTATATGCACAGTGGAGCTGATCTACAAATGCTATTGTGCTAAATATGATTCACCTTGCCCATTTTCTAAAATGACACCGTGAAATTTGTCAGTCTGATTGTTTTTTAGTAAGTTAAACATGTTTTTGTAGCCTATTTCATGTTCCCAAACTTTTGTCAGTTCTTGGTCTTGTGTATATTGGAAGTGTTTTATGAAATTCTGAATATGGGAGGTTTCCAAAGCAACTTTCACTGTGTTGTTTCTCAGTTAAAGATTACATTTCCGTGAATTGTTTAATTTAAGTTTAATTACTGTGGTGATACTGAATGTGAGATTCTTAACAGAATGTGCTCAGGTGCCTAACAAACTGATAGTTGTGTGTGTGTGTGCGTTTTTGTAATCTGAAATAAATGAAACCACAATTTGAAATACTCAGGGTCACAGCCTTAAACATGTTGTGGAATGCATTGATTGCAACCTAGCATTTTCCAGTTGCTGCAGATATGCATGTCTAAGAATAGTGCAGAGATCTAAATCCTACCCAGCCAACTGTGTGGGGAATTTTTAGCAGGGCTCTGAAAACTAGCTTTAGTTATGTAGTTTAGTTGGTTTAATTAAATGAAACCAAATATCCCATGACCAAGGCCAATGCTGTGGAAAGTAACAAAACCCACACGGGTATGTTGCTGTCCATACTAATGTAAACTGGATGACATATTCTTCTGATTTTTGTTTGCCAAAATATTTGGAGAACACAAAGAGAACAGTAAACAGTGGTGTTTGTGACTAACAGGCTTCAGAAGGACAGCAGAGCAAAACTAGGGCCTTGCAGATATTTTTGCAAACAATTCATGTTCACAAGAGCTGTTTTCAGAGCACAGGTGCTGCTGGTAGAAACACTGAACATACAGATGACTTGCTCTAGAAAGCAAAGCTGAATCCCTTAGGGGAGAGCCTTCTGCAGCTGAGGGAGACATGGTAGTGAAGCCATTCGACAAGTATCTCTAATGACCAATCTCTTTGCTGAAGAGTGGAAGCTGTGTAGGTTACAACAGCTGATTCCTATCTCCTGAGGCATGGGCAGAGCTCTGCTCCCCTGGGAAGTTGCCTAACCAGCCTGTGCCTGTACTGAGGTCTACCTTGAATAATGGAGCTTGGGTGTTCTGCAAGACTGGATTAACCTTGTCTGGTGGCTCTCAGCAAGGCAAGGAGGAATTACTGCTTTCTCCACCCACACTTCCAGACATGTTTTCCAGCCACTTTCCTTCCTCTGGCTAGTCTGTGAACGCACTAAATTTGCTAATCTGTTAGGAAAATAATTAAACAAAACAAAATACCTGAAACCCCAAATTCATGGAAGTCTGCTATGCCAGTGAGTTGAATAGGCTCACTGAGAGACAAGAGGAACAGTAGCACTAGTGGGATTCCAGGGGGAGCGGGATTCTGTCTGGAGATGAACAGAGAGGGGGAAGGATGGAGGAAACGTGGCTCTTAGCAGTAGTAATTGGATGAACACCGCCATCTTGCAAGCCTCAGGCCTGCCTCACCGCAGTGTTCTGGCGTCTGAGACCTCTTACGCTGACGGATATAATAAGCATGTATGCTTAGCTGTTTATCTGAAACTTGAAACTGCTGTGAAAACATGATGACTTCAGACTCTGGCAATCCTTTCTGTGCTTTCTGATACTCACTGTCCTGTGCTGTGGGTGGGCAAAAAATATCTCCATGCAATGTGTTTTGTGTAAGCCTTTCCAAGTATTAATGGGGAAAAAAACATAAGATTATGCAAAATGTTACTGTTAGCAAGGCTGATAATATTATTTATTGCAGATAACTCTTTTTGCAAATGTGGGCCTATTTTCTTCAGTGGGACAGACTTTTTTTTTTTTTTTTTTTTTTTTTTTTTTTTTTTTTTTTCCTTCTGAGGTTTGTTATTTGGTAGCAGTGGCTGAAGAAAACTTGCAACTTGTCAGTCATTCAGATTGTTAACTCCAGCTGTCCCCTGTTTGTTTGCAGTGCTAGTAGGTCATCTGAATAACACAGGGATTCT
Source organism: Nettapus auritus (assembly GCA_011076525.1). Taxonomy (NCBI): domain Eukaryota; kingdom Metazoa; phylum Chordata; class Aves; order Anseriformes; family Anatidae; genus Nettapus; species Nettapus auritus. The sequence goes on along the minus strand of CM021772.1, from coordinate 3,061,944 downwards.
GACTGAATGGCTGGCGCCTACCAAGTGGAATAGTGAGTGATGCAGTGCAAGGAGCTGAAGCTGACTAGTCATCCGGATGCCTGGGAGAGTATGTCACCATCTTAGATTTTTCATCATTCAAATATTTAACTTTTGCTTCTCATAGCACCCTGTTTAGTTAAACCCTTATCTCAGAGCGATGATTATTAAATAGGAACAACAACAACAAAAAATCTTAGTTTAACATGGAATATATGGAATAGGAATATAATTCCTATATTATTCTCTTAAGATTTATTTTGATTGTCGGGATTTTAGACCTGTTTTATGGCTGTTTTCTTACCAGAAAGATGTTATGTTCCTTGTTTTCACTTGAATCTGAACTGGATCCTCTAAGTAATATTATACTGCTTCATTGGTAGTTATTTAAGGTAAAATTACATGAGAAGTCTGAACAGACACTGCATGGTGTTCAGAAGAGGCATCCTGCTTCTCTCTCTCTCTCTTTCTCCTGGACGTGCACTCCCACAGCTTATTTAACTAATAAGAGAAGTCTGGTAATTGCCAAAATATGGTAAAGGAAGATGGTAGAGGGTAGAACTGTTTGGCTACTGGAAAATGCAAAGGAGGGGGAAAACAGGTAAAGAGTAGGGAGGAGTATGAAGAAAAGGAAGTGGTGGTAAACTGTTAGATAAGTTTCACTGTTATATGCAAATTTATCTTCAGAGACTATTTAACACAATGTGGGAAACACTTTTTTTTTTTTTTTTGGAGGTCTTTCAAGTCCTTTTGGCAGATCAAAGGTTAATATTTTATTATAACTCATGAATAATGCAAGCAATAATCTGGCTGTAGGTTGTATGAAATAATATTTTTGGGAATATAAAGGCTCTTCTGCTGTTGTATCTTCTCAGCTATGAACAAGTTCTTTACTGAGTGATTTCAGAGAAGTTGAGCTAATGTGCAGCTCACAGCACTTCCAATCAGATGTGATTTGTGAAGAGTATCTTCATATATTTCTCATTGGTCTAGCAAGCAGGATCTTTGGTTGGATAGGAGATCTTGTCCAAATGCAACTGAAGGCTGATGGCCTGCAAAGTCTGCAGATAGATACTATTTTAACCATCTACAGCTTTTAGCAAAATATTTTTAATTTTGAAACTATGATTACTGCATTTTGCCTTTAGGCATTTAGGTGAAATGACTTTTTGGAATGGGTTTTGAGGCATAGAGTTAATCTGGGGAAGAGGCTTGTTGGGTAATTTCTCCTTTCACAGAGTAATAGCTTGCTATAAAGATGATCTAGATCTATTTAATTGGTCTGTTCTCTTATTTATTTTGGCTAATTCAACTCAGGATTTTAATCAGAAGTTGTCATAACTGTTGCACTGATTTATTGCTGAGTTGTTTAATGTGGTAGTTTAGAAATTGAAGAGCTGAAATTAGATAGATTAAACAACTTCAGTAACATCAGTTTAGACCTCCAGCTAGCAGATAGGCACTTCTGGGGACCTAGTGAGATATCTGAAGGAAATGACAGCTTAAATGTAGTTGAGGGACCTTAGCTCTTCTTAGTCCCAAGGAATGTCCTACATCAAGGTCATATTATTCTGACGTTATTCTTTCTACCAGTATGAGTGCACAGAAATTATTTCATTTCACAGTTTCATTTAATGTGTTGATCACCTCTAGATAACTTTATGCTTATTAATCATACAGGCATGTATTACATTGTCTCTCAGACCTTCACTCATTTCATAATTCTGTAAGTATCTTGAAGTATTGGCAAACCATGATTTCAGTTTCCTATTTTGAATATTGATTGTAGCAAAGCAGTTGGAATAATAATAAAAAAACTTTTTGCATTTTTTTTAAGAGTACCCTGCTACCGACACAAGTTAAATAACTTTTGCAGTTAAGAGATGTCTTAGGAATACCTGTTCTTGACAGAGGCAGCAAATGGCTTTGTATTCATTTGAACTTAAAAAAAGTTCCTCTTACTGGCAGAGCTGATTACTGAATTTCTGAAGCTAGATTAAAAACAACAACAACAGAACTTTTACATTTTGTGTGAATTCTCAAGATGTGCAATATAGATCAGAAAAGGAGCAACTTCTGTACAATATGACCAAACACTTAACTATGCTTAGCTATGTTTGGCAACGTTCAGATAGCGATCTAGGGACGTGTCCTGAAAAACATGTGAAGGTGTGTGTTGGGGATTTTCAGAGCTGTGTTAGTGCCACGTGCTTGCACTAACTGCATTGGTGAGGGCTGAGCTAACGCTGTCTGTTGTGTGATACCATATGCAAAATAGCAATTATAATCGATGATGCTGGTAGTAGAATGGATCTGTTCAATGGCTCCTGCAAGGGAATTGAAAATAAATCTTCTTCCCAGTCCTAATTCCTTTGACTGCAGCCTTTTGCCTTAATTGCCTTATTATTGTGGCAGCTTTAGCAAAACTGAGAGCAACACTTGAGTTGTCGCGTGGTACTTTCACCAAACTGACAGTCTGTTTTCCAAAAAAAAACCCACTTGTGCGAGTCTCAGCCTCCTCCACCTCCTCCTCCCACTTAGACATTCTCCTAATACTCAGTCTTTCTCCTGTCCTTTATTAATCCTATAAACCCTGAGTAAATCTGTCTACCTCTGTCAGTGTTTGGTGAGGAAGGTCCTGTTCTCCAGGGTGCCAGGTCTCAGTGTGCACTGACAGGCTGCTAACAAACCCGACCACAGTTTGAATCCCTTGCTTTACGTGTCCCTGGCCTAAGAAATTGTGAAATCCTTAGAGCAGCTTTAACCACTCATTTCATTCTGAAAATATTCCTTGCATACCTGTCCCTTGGGTTGTCTTGTCAATAATGGCTGTATAAGGCTTGTGGTGTAGGACTCTGAGTAAAATGCCAGTTTTGAAAGCAACGTGAATAATACAAGAATAGATATACAGGGCAGACTTTGAAAGATCATAAGCATGAGTGAAGCAATGAGGATTTTATTCTCACACAGAGCTTTCAAAAGAGAATTTTGAATCAACAGAACATCTTGATTGAATTCTTCTTGTTTCTCTTCTAGAATAGTACTTTAAACTCTCCAATCAACATTTCCTTTGAAGTAGCGATTCTCTTACTGTTTTCTGATTCCTGTAGGTAAAAGCTATCTGTAGTACAGCTTGTCAAAAACATTTTTTATGAAAGACAAATATACTAGAGACTGAGACAAGTCCTTCCGTGCTAAATCAGTACTTTCAGATCCGCTATATTTTATTTATTTTATAACATTGTTCACAGGGTGAAGATAGAACTAATCCTACAATATCATTGTCCAGGTTAACCTCTTAGATCTAAGTTTTGCTTTTAATTTTCTTACTTAACCTTTTGAAAGATTGGCAAGCAAACTTTGGTCTGTTTTACAGAAACACTCCTAGCTATTGAGACAATGACTGCCTACTCTAATTTAGTTACTTCTAGTTCCTAGATATGCTCAGTTACAGGCACAAAAATGGGATAAGAATTATTTTGATTCTTTGGTTTATATATCTTTGATTATTCAATTATTTTGCCATTTAGTTTTTCTGAATAAGTGGATCCTCCTCAGTAATGAAAAGGTTTACAGCAACTCATAAACAGGGTGCCACATCTTTCCAAGTGAACACGGAATTCGAAACAAAGACTATCAGATTTGCTGTGCATTCTCATTTGTCTAAAGATTAAGTTGTTAGTCTGCCCGGGTTAATATCATTGTTTTAAAAATTTACAGAAAGTCTCTGATGGCATCCACCTCCAATCTACTTAATTACAAAGCAGTTGTCTAATCAGGCTTTTTTTTTTTTTTTTTTTTTTTTTTTTTAATTTTAAAATACTGGTTTGAAAGTAAAATATTAAGAACCATGCATTGTGTAGGAACAGCTGAAGATCTCTATTTCTCTATTCCCTTTTGGAATTCTGCATATCATGAAAATTCTTAATTAGAGGGAAACTACAAAACATTTCTAAGCTTAAATGATGCAAATATGCTTTTGCAGTGGCCCACTGTGCAATTCAGAAGTGACAAACTGCTGCATGTTTTCTTTAGTTCTAAGGAACTTATTTTTTTTCTTGACTTGCAATTATGATAATTCAAACCCAGTAGAGCTAAGTGCTAAAACCACAGTACAGTATTCAATGATTGAGATTTTTATGTGCTATTATGCAGTAGGAAGACTATATACATTAAATCAAATTATAAGAAGTGGCCTTTTGTACTCTTCAGTTTTTTAATTCATGGCACCTTTTAAAAACAGAAACTAAATCTGAAAACATCTGATTCAACTGTCGATATCTATATAGGTATCTTGATCAAACAATTCTTAGTTTAGGATTAATATACTGACTGGGAAAATAATGTTGTTGCAAATTCTTCTTAGTTCCATTCAGTAATAATAATAATAAATGCTAGCAATTTACAACTTATCTTCATTGTCTTAGAAAAGCAACAGAAACTTGTGATGTAGAAGGAAAGAATAAGTTGACAGCATTTTGAAGAAGAGTTGATTTTTTTTTTTTTTTTTTTTTTTCTCTTTCCCCAGCACCACGAGGGATCAAAATTAGTCTTCATAGTCTGGCAGTAAATGAAAAATGTGTAATGCCACACAGGAAAGAGGTGGTTTATACATCTACTACATCATATTAAATGACAGAGTTTCTTTCTAGTGGCTTCTGACGGACTATATTACTTTCATACTGAATTCCTGTGGTATTTGAAGAGAGTAGTAGCCTATTTCACAAAGTCTTAAAGCCTTGGCTGTGGTTTCTTTCCTTTGCAGATGCCATTTGCTCTTGAATGCAGAGGAATAATTTTATCTTTGCCATTCTCTAGTACAATAAGTAGAAATGCAGTCTTTCACAAAAGTTACTGATGTAAACTGTAGCATATAGTATAGCTTAAAATTCTTCAGTGAAATGTACGATGGTGTTAGAAAAGATAAATAGTATAGCCCAGATAATTTTTGGCTTGTCAGCCTAACATCTGTTCCAGGGAAAATGTTGAGTAGGCTGATACAAGGTCTAATAATGCATTAAAGGAAGGTGATATAGTGAATACCAATAAATGGAAAATATTTCATCACGTTCATTTGGTGCTTCTGGGAAATCTAATAGAGTGGATGTATTATTTCCATTGATGTCTTCATTAAGAACCAAACTTACAAAAAGCCAATGCAAGAACGCAATGACTACAGTTCACTGTCATGGGATGATCTGGAACATTAGCAGACTGTTTTTCATAACCAGCATTCATTTTAATATTCTCATGTGCAGGGTCATGTTTACGAAGGATGAAATTCATAAGATTAAGGCACTATCCTGAAACTTCTGATGCTGAAGAGATGCTGGGAGTCATGTTGGATGATCAGATGAATAGATGAATATTAACTCTGATAGCAAGCCTGTAGCTAAAATGGATAACATGATCCTAGGAACTCCAAATAGGGTTCCAGAGTAGGTCTAAAGAGATTTAAACTTCCTCTGTGTTTGTGAATGAGTGCAGCTGTTATGGGGAATAGATTACCCAATTCTGCTAGCAGTGTTTCAAGAGGAATGCTAAACTCTAACTGGAATGTTAAAAGAAGAATGATAGAAAGATTTAATAGTTAGAAACCATGCTCTGCAAAATGAGTTCAAGTTCTTCAGAAATACTTTATAAGAAAATTGACGATAAAGGGTTTCCTACATTAGCAAAATGATAATGAAATTCAGTGACAGGGTGTTGAAAGTTGAGATTTCAGCACAGTAGGAGAGATTTTTAACAGGGATTTGAAGCAGTTAATGCAACAACTGAGTGCAATCCCTACTGCTGCAGACTTAAAAAAATAAAAATAATTAAAAAAAAAAAAAAAAGGAAAGAAAAGAAAAGGAAAAACAAGCAGATTTCCTTGGCTTTATAATCAAGGGACCATAATGTTTGTGGAATGGCTAAAGGAAAGTTATGAAACGTGTAACAAAAACTGACAAATTTATTCGCATGCTTAGGAAAATGACAAATTAGATGATAATAAAAATGGCTTAAAAGTTCAGCCAAACTTGTCAGTACAATTCAGCCTTTCAGCCTTTAAATAAGGGCATAAAAAATCCCTGACATGGAGCTGGTATTCTCATGTGCCCTGCAATTCTGCCACTCCAGCTATCAAGAAATGCTCTTTGCTCTTCCACAGCTTCTCTAGAGCAGTTTTCAGGTTCTGGGAACACCTAAGCTTTCCTTAGAGTCACAGACACCACCTTCTGGTTTTAATGAAACATTTCCTTGCTTTTATTTGAAGATAAGGCTGTTTTAGGGACTGACAGACAAATGTAAGAGTGCAGGTAGGAGCAGGACTTTTCTATTGAATTAAATTTATTTAAGGCTTGTACAGAACAATACACGTATACCTTAAACTAAGTCTGACTTGTATTTAAACAACATACTTATTCATTTCTTCATCCATCACTTTTTTGCAATTAGTGTTAGATGAATGAAGACAAGTAAAATTATTCAAGATATCTGAAGCAAATTCTTACTGTATGATTGAAAACGCTATTTACAGAACAATTTAAATTATTTCTTATGAATATTTTTTCATTTATTTCTGACTTTTCACATTGTCATTAAAAAAAATTATCACCTCAGAATTTGCTATTTGTCACAGGGAGGTGGTGTTTTTGGCACCTAGCTGAGAGTATTACAGCATCTGCAGTCCTACTGTACTGGTTGCAGACCATATTTACAGAACATGCTTGTTGTGACAGCTACCGAATTCACTTGCTTGCACCCTTCCTTCAAGCTTGTACATTGTAAGCTGTCTTTTATAAAATGGAACCAGTGTTTTTCAAATGTGGACTGGATTTGCCAGTTTGGTGGTATTAGTGATGAATTGGAAGTGTAAAGACTGGGTGTCTCTTCACTGTCATATCACAAGCCTAGCTGAAGCTCAGTAGTTGGGATGAGAACTGAATTATTCAGAATCTAGTGAAATGACAGTTGCTTATTTGGTAAAATAAACATTGAAAACAATCCCTTTAAAATGCCTTTTCCTAGCCTACAGGTGAAAATGACCGTAGCAGTAATGGTATATTGCTGAAATTGAACTAACTAAAATACAGGCCAGGCCAGAGAATTAAAACAGCTGCTTGATTCCCACTGAATGCTCTGGAAGTCTTAAGCAAGTGCTTACAAGTATGAGCTGCTGATGTTTCAAAGGCTGTCTCTTTTATTTTATTTCTGTTGCAATAGGCTGTCGTGTCTTTCTGGTCTCCATAATTTACCTTTTCATGAATTATTTTGGATGGCACAGACCCAGTAGCAGGCTAATAGACCGTAGTCTTTATTAGCAAATGTCATTTGCCCTTGAACTGTCTCTTATGCTAATCTTTTTATGATATCACCATTCTTTTTTCAGGAGTAACTGCATTTGCTAAATGCAACTTGCCCCTGACAGTATGCCAAGGGAAGGTCCTGTCATGTGATTTAGTACCTCTCAAAAAATGTCTCAGCGTGGCTTGGCTGACTTAATTCTTTGCATGCTGAGACTGCAGCAGGCTGACTGTCTTCACAAGGGGCTATAGTTCAGATCTTTTCTTAGAGCCTTTCTAAATCAGCAACCAGACATGTTACGCATTAGCAGATGATAGTGCTCGGTTTGGTAATGAGTGGCATTTTTCACCCCAAGAGACTGGAGGTTGAGCCAGGTGTTGCCACAGCATTTCTCCTCAGTCTCAGCTTGTGCAAGAGCCCCTGGCTGTTTTTGATATGGAGCAGAAGGTGCAACCAGTAAGCAGGGCTTTGCTAAATCCTGAGTCTCCTTGCACTCAGGGTTGCTTTAGGAGTCAGCCTGATGACATGATGAGAAATTACCTGGGAGAAACAGCACTTCCCACTTGGCAGAAACATCATCTTTGTTACATTGCAGCAGTATCACTGCTTCAGTTTAATCGCTGTGACAAGTATGTTTGCTGCAGCAGACACAACTGCTCTTTACAAATTCATTGCATGTGTGTGGCAGGTTCAGCACACTGGGGGCAGATTTTCAGGATGGCTGTCAACTCCTGTGATGTTTACAGGCTGTTTTCTGAAGATCCAGGACAGTGAGCTCTGAACAGAGAGGAGCTGTAGGAGCTCTGCCTCTGACAGCAGCAGGTAAAGTCTCTTTCTGTGTGCAGCAAACATGTATTCATGTAAGGAGCAATGACAAATTCTGTTGTTTTCAGAGGAGCTGTTAATTGAATTATGAAAAGAAAATTGTGACTTGTCAATTTCTGAGCTTTTAGTCAGGTATTTAATTCCTTCTGCCTTCATAAATGGTACTCAGTGATAATTATTATATGGTGTATATACAGCACAAGCCACATGATATTGAGCAGAAGAGATAATAACACCTCTTAGATGCGTGCACGTATCAGCAAAGTGTATACCTATGTATGCATTTAAAATCCACAAATTCCTCCTACGCACATCTCTGTTAACACCTTCTCCTTCATCCAGAGTACTGACCACTGGCAGAACACAGTCTGTACAGAGTCTTTTCAAAGCAGCAGAGCATATTGTGTTCCAGTTATACGAGATGCTTTATGAACACTTGGCCTGGCAATGGTGTCTGAAGTGAACTTACACAGTAAGAAAATAAAAGGGGACTTCATAAAGGCTTGGCTTTGAATCTGTGATGCTTTGCATGCCCTACCTTTTCTGTTAATGTTAGAGACCTTATCTATACTGGGCAAAGTGTGCTGTTAGAAAACATGTATTTAATCTACTTTAAATAACATAATATGATTCAATGCTTAGTGACCAAAGATCATCAGGAGATAGCTGGACTTAGCCTTCCACTCCCTTTGCTTTAGCTATAACTAGATAACTCATTTTTAAACTAGGCAACTTCATTTTAAGTTCTATTTCATGTCAATGACTAACTTAAAAATCTTCCTTAACACCTCTGGAAACATTCAAATAAATCATGCTTGAACTTCTGGAACAGATTTTATTATTAAGGTGACCTCAGGAATGCAAAACAAGGCAGAGATTGTGAGAATCAGAAATCATGATGAACGCTAGGAAGAGGTTGGCTGATATTTGAGAAAGTAAGTTGCTGAAGAAGCGATGTTTGTGATCCATAGTTTGGTGTTTTGTCTGGCTAACAGCAGATACATAATAGCAACTTGAAAAGTCTTTGATCAGCAGTTCAGTTCCCACGCTGGTAATGAGTCAGGGCTTGCTCAGCTGATACCTCATTCTGACAAATAAATTGAGTTACGGGATGGGCATAGAGCAGGAGTTGGTGTGGCATCACGAATAATGATAAAGTAAATCTCCACCAACCATTGTTTGTAGGGAAGAGCATGGAAAGGGTAACTAATAGCACATCTACTATTGTTCAGAGAGAACACTTTCAAAAAAAAAAAAAAAAAAAGGAAAAGGAAGTATAGAAAATGGCCTTGCTTCGAGGGTGAACCTGCCAGGTCTTGCAGGTGTCGGCTGGCTCAAGTGGATGAGTAGATTCTACATGTTTTGTCAGATCCTGGCAAGGTATGTACAGCCTACGAAGAGAGCTGGTTTGTGTTCGGACAGGTAAAGGTGGGATAACTCAGTAGTTTAAGTATGGAAACAACCTAATGATGCAATTGTCAGGCTGCATGAAACTTGGCGAGAGCAGAAAAACACTGCTTGAGCTGGGATTTTTAATGTAAGAGTTCTTCCTCTTCTGAGGTCCTGACATGATAATGGTTCTTTCTGAGTGTGAGCACACAAAACACACTCCTTGGGTTTTTGTACTGGATGAAACTAACGATGCTAAGGAGGTGGTTTTTGTATACCGTGGCTCTAAGAGCCACATGAGTGCTAACACACAATTCACAGTTACTGATTCTGATCTTTCCAGCCTGCAGTATAGGGAAATTAGTATTAACAAATCAAGGTAGCTGGGACTTCACTATATGGAATCTGATCCTCATTATATAGAGCCTGATCCTCTCTGTCTAATCACTGGTTCAGATCTAGCGTAACTCCCCCAAATCTGGTGTGTAACCTTGACAGAGATGCTTCATGTTTGTGTGAGTGTGCATAATGCAGAGTCACGCCTGCCATTCGTGAGCAGTTGCGGGTGCTGTTGACCGCCATGAGGTTCCAAAGAGCTTTAGTCCACTGAGTTACTGCACAGTTTGCTCTTGCAGAGGAAAAAAGTAGCTTTAATTATTTAGAGAGATCAAATTCATTAAAGAAGGGTGTGACTGTGCAATTTAATTTCTCTTCTTTATAACATCCCCTGGGATACTGCAAGCTTGGGCTGCAGGAGGGGCCAGTTAAACAGCTTAGCATCTCACCCGCACTGAGGGAGCCAGCCAAAGGAACGCTATTCTTGTAATGCTCAGACTTGACTGAGCTAGAAGTAATTTTCAGTAGCACACAGAAAGGAAGGTTTTAGCTCATTTATAGTCTCCTGGGGATGGTTTTCTAACAGAACTTTTCTTACAGATATCTTTTTAAAGCCACACACCCCATCTTTATTCCCCAGCACTGACTTTGTAAGCAAGATTGAGTACCATTGCCTGTTACTTTGATAGATGCTAGGAATAATAAACAACCTGGATCTATCCTCTACCTGGGAGCCCTTGAAAAGCTCCCTGTAGATGGGAAATATTAGTTTTTACTGCAGTTCAATTCTCACATCAAAGAAGGTCTTTTCTGTGTACCCTGTAAACCTCTTTGAAAGAACACATTTGTTTTGAAAGAAAAATTCTTGAACATCAACCAAAAATCTCACTTGGCAGATGAACTATGCTCATTTTTGCATGGATTACATTGCATGCCCCAAAATATCATCTGTTCATTATTAGTTTAAGCATCCCTAAAGTGCAATTCTCAAGTAATATGTTTCTAGATACAGTTTAGGTTTAGTTTCACTATGTAAAACTGCATCCTGGTATATAAGTAATGACTAGAAAAATTTCTCATTTCTCAGTCCCATTATAAGGAATGTCTCTTAGAAGGAATTTGTTGATTCTTTTTGGACTGCATTGAGCAATTCAATGGCATGGTGATCTTGATGGTAGAGGGGCTGAGGTGGCAAAGAACACCTAGAAATAAAGTATTTGTAGCTCAAAACATGCAATTACAAGCTATGTGTGGGCAGATTCAAGGTCAAGCTTGCTGCTTCAAGACAGAAAACCTTTATGGGAGATGCAGCTAAGGATTAAGTTTATAGAGGAATATATTTGGCTCTGCTCAAATACAACACAAACTGCATTAATGCGCTTCGCTACATTGAATTACTCTACAGTGCAATTAGGAATATCTGCCAAGCAGTTTTTTGGAAAAGAGACATTTCTAACAGAAGCATATGGCCAAATGATAGTCAAGGCACACATCAGCCTGGCTATTCTTTAGTCAGCTGAGAGCTCCATACTTATTGTGTCAGGGGAGAGAGAAATAAGATTATCCTGGCATCTCCGAAGACTTTCAGCTTTAATTTTTTGGCTAGTCAGCTATTAACAAAACAGGACCAAATTAATTCTATGGGTACCTTTGAAGTCAGAAGAGTTACAGTTGTATTAAGACCCAAGCTTCTTAGTGTACTGGCTGTGCTGAATCTTGCAGGAGAATTCCCTTTTGAGAGCTTTTCTTTAACTGAATGTAGTGTTTGGTATTCATTGTTCATCATGAGTCACCCTGCTGTCTGTTCAAAAGTTGTATTTGCAGAGTTCTTTTTGCCTTTTCTCAATTTTAAGTGAAAAATTACATATATTTTTTTTTTTTTTCTGCATCTGATAATGCCTGATACTGTGACTTTAGCCACGTCATAATTCCAAAAGGGCTGACTCACAACCAAGAGCAAGTTGCAAATACTTGTCATTCCAGACTATGTAACAAATACTTAACTTCTAGTACTTGCTTTCGGTGTGAGGTTATCACTCTGAAACTCTGAGGGACAAACCAAAGTCTGGAGAAAAATTTTTGCTAGTTTTCTCCCTTTATTCTTTCACATAACAGTTCCTATACTTTCCAGCTCGCTGTTTCCTCAGCTAGCATTGCCAACATGAGCTGTTTCCAGACTAATGGAAACTTCCTTCTGAATGAAGCAAGTTGTACTATTTGAAAATGGAAAACATTTGTAATCTTTTTATACAAAGAAATAAGATCTTACCATAAATATAGAATCAAAGCACTGTTCGTTCCCAGATTTCAAATGTGTTTGAAATAGCTGTGAGCTGGAAAAACGTTTGGGAATGTGACGGAAGATGGGTATTCTAAACATCTGATCATGAAATGGAGAAGGTTATTCTCTTATTTTGCTTCTTGAGCCTTTTATTCCCACAGGACATGGCCTTTTGAAAAAGGAAATGTGGCAAACAGGAAAGGAAGGCATTTAAGGAAGAAGCACAACTGTAGCCTGAGTTGTTGGCTTGGTTTTATCACATTCTAGATAGAGGAATGGAAGACGAATGGATTCACACCCAAATTCCACTGCTGTCGTCAGCAGAAACTTTAGAACTGGGCACAGGGGCCACGTATCCACCTCCATGTGGAGCAGTTAAAGTGCAAGGATCTCTGGGTCTGTGTCCTGATGTAGTTTTGGTACATCTGTTGGTTTATCCTGTTTGATGAATGGGAGTGGTTAAGTATTATGGATGCAACCACGGTGCCAGAGATGTCTGTAACCTACCTAAAGAGAAGCCTCATGTAATTTTTGGGACAGGGATTCATGGCACTACAAATCTGGCCTCTTTTTTTTTTCTGTCCCCAGCATTTTCAGGCCTCCCAAAGCAGCATGATTGCTGCCTTCATTCTTTTTCTGAAATCTGCAGCCAGAGCGTGGTATAATACAGGACATCATTAAGGACATAAAATGCTGATCTCTTGAGTGATTTCTCAGATGGATCTAGTGTATAGAATAACTTCATAGTTTAAGCAATTTTGCAGATTTAGAAATGCCCAGCTAGAAAATATAGAAGCTCAGAAAAAAGCTACAAGTGGACACATAAAAATGTCCGAACTTGTTACAAGCTTTAGATAGACCAGATTTCTTAGTTAAATATTAAGATATTATGATCTCCCTGTTTTTAAAGCCAGAGTAGTAAATGGAAATATCAAGAGAATGAATTGCTTGTCATTCTTTTTATGGTTATATATCACAAAGGGAACCGTGTTTTTGTGTAACTTTCATGTGGCAACTTCCAGAAAAGAACAATTAAAGAAACCAACATAAAGTACAGGTTTATATACTTTTATTTTCATATCTGTATAGGGTATATAATTGTTAGAAATACTTGCTTTTCAGGAATAGTGAATGACCAGTCACATTCCACTTGATAGCTGAGCTGTCCCCCAGCAGAGATTTTGAGAACCTTGGTTCTACCTATTTTTTCTCATAAGAACATTAGCTGGAAGGTCTGGCAAGTGCTTTGTTAATGATCCCTCCAAAGCCTTTCCTGTATTTGTTAATTGCTTGAAAATTGCTATGGTGTGCTCATTTCAGGGATTTTATTACAGGCCAAAGGTAAGAACAGTGTTATAAAATAAACCAGAAAAAATTCACCTCTTTTTCCATGAATGAATTTGTCCAGAGGTCTGCACTGAATTTTTTTATTCCATGCATAGCTTGTCCAAAGTAGAAAATGACACATGAATTTTAAGAACTAAGCCTTTAGCATAGCAACACTGCGTTTTTAATTAATTTATAACAGAATGAATCCATAATCAAATACTTCTGAACTTGTTTGCACTGCTCTATTCTCTTTAAATATCGAACTAATATCTTTATCATCTGTTAAGCATGAGATTTTCCTATGCTGGGAATATTCCTTATCAGAGCTGGGTAATCCTTCTGTTGCAGTATTTCTCATTCAGCAGATGAAATGGAATGATTGTTGAACCTTCCAAGGTAGTGGCTAATAGGCAGGTGCTACTCATTAAAGATTTCCCTTTCATACTTAGTACTTGCTATATAGCATTTGGGAAACTCGATTCTTGTAATCTATTTAGTAGTCAATATGGACATACGTCAGGGGGTGCAGGGGCAGGAGTTGAATAGGATAAAAGAATGGTGTTGTCTGTAGCAGAAGCAAGGGAAACCCTTCTAAAAGGATAAGTGAAAGTTCATCAGTATAGGTATAAAGCTATAGGTATAAACAAGTCTGTTTATACCTTCATGGTGTTTGCTAGGAATCACATTGTTCACAGCTCAGTATGAAAATGTATAGTGGTGGAGAATCTGACACTGCATTTCCATGCCAAATTGTGAATTCTCCCTGGAATTCCAAAACTTGAAGTGTCTTTAAACAAATAGAATAAGCTCTCTAGAATCTTTGGTAACAAGAGCATTTTATGCATACCACTTTACTCTGCTTCAAATGCCTCCGTGAAGTTCCTCTGTTTTGTTACAGAAAATATCACTTGGAAACAGTTGGGCAATGAATCCTGCTCTGCAGCACTGCTGGAAATTGTGTGCACTGACAGATAATAGTCAAACAGGTTATTACGACTGTCACTGAGTCAGTCCAGACTTCCCTCCAACACCCAGCCTTCCCAGCCACCCTTGAACACTTCTACCGTCAGATTTCATGTCATGACCTTTTATGCCTTTTCTTTGCTGTTTCCAAATACTTATATTAGTGAAATTATACAGGGTCCTGCTGATCTGTATGCAGATAAACTTTGCTATCAGCTGTGTAGCCAGCTGGGACTGCTTTATGTAAGTCCTAGCCTGAAGGTGTCATGGACAGTGCCAGGCAATCGCGTCTGCCGTTTGCTATCTACCTTGTGCTCTATTTAGCCATGTTCTCTGCACTTGTGAAAGTCCCACCAGGAATCCCAATGTAGTAAATGTCACTGATATGACAGTAGCAGTTAAACCCTTTGGAGCTCCAAAATGAAAAGAAATCCCTCAGAAGTGTATTGCTAAAGTCTTTCATGGCAATGGACATTTTTAGTGTACTGCTGGAGTTTGGTGTGTGGAATATGTTCCCTTTCTGATTCCTCTGAGCATCCCCTCTCTGATATGAAACTAGCGTGACTTGATTTTGTGTCATATTTTAAGTACTGTGGTTTATACAACAATCCATTTATTTTAGGGGACAGGTCTGACTAACAATTTTATGGTTATAAGGGTTTGCAAGTGAATATCACTACCCATGGAAGATGACTGTAGATGTAATTTAAAAAAAAAAAAAAATTCTGATGCAAATTGGAACAGGAATGGCACTAGGTCACTGCTGAAAAACTGGAAAACCTTTATGTTCATCCAGTTCCTGAATTGTTGGGCCCCCCCCCCCCCCCCAGAGGGTACCATGACTGTTCAGCCAACAGGAACACACATACACTGCAACAACTTCAGGCATCCTTTATTGAGGAAAAAGACAATAGATATCAATTGCAGTTTGTTGGACTGAAGCTGCCAGAATTTGATTTCAGCCTTCTCTATGCCTGAGGTTGGATTTATTTTAATTTTATAAACTAGTGATATTTTTAAAACCATAGTGAAAATCTTCACTATGTATTCACTTAGATCTGCTTAATACTTCTCACAGAAGGTTAACAAAGCAGTCCTCTGTTGTGATGGGCATCCTGAGATTAAACTAATTATGTACCACTGTTGATTAGGAGTTTGTGGGAGAGTGCAATTCACTCTATTCCATGTGCAAGTTTCATAATTTACTATAGATTTAAGCTAGATTTTAGATCGCCAGTGCAGTGAAGTCAGTGGAGGTGGGCAACTCCAGAGGGAGGGCACTTCCACAGTTCCTGAAATAGGTGAGTGGCTCTGGAAGTGTCTGACTCCCTCTGCTGACTACAGAGCCTCCTGCTGCTGCGCTACTTGTTGACAAAACTATGCTTGATTCTTTCTTTGAAAAAATCCAGGTTAAAAAGTTTAATATGTCGGCAAATGAAAGTCTACAGACTTTGCAAATATATTAAATGAATATTTTAACATGAATAGAAACATTTATGTTGCATTTTGATGTTATATTCTTTATCCCCCATAATATGAACATTCAATAGTTTTAAGTCAATTGGATTGCTGTCTACTGTTAAATCTAGAAAAAATGAAATGCCATCTTGAAAAGGAACCAAGCTGGATCCCTGTCTGCTATCCCTTTGCCAGTGCTGTGCAGTCCAGAACTGATGCTTCTGATAAAGACCTATCAGCCTCACAATAGGCAGATATGGAATAATCTGCCCTTTCTCCTTCTCTCAGGGGGCTGATCTGAAGCATTTAATGATTGGCTGGAATTCTGAAACGTTAATTCTTACATAAAGCTGATATCTTAATTATACTTAATTCTGGAAATAACTACGTAATCCTTTTCTTAATATTGAATCATAGGTTTCAACATCTTCCTATGGCAACAGGTTGTGTAGTTTAATAAGACAGCAAATGTAGAAGTCTTATAAAATAATGCTAATGTCAGCTTCTTTTAGCAAATATTGCTGTGTAAGTGTAATTACAACTAATTGAGGTTTGACAAAGTGCACTAGTAATTCACACTTTGTTTATCAGCTTTGATTTTCTTTCTCATCATTGCATCTGTTCACCTAGTGTGCTTGGATCCCTTTGCGTAATAATTTCAGTTTTTGTTATGCTGTGTATGTGGTGTGTTGATTGATAACAGAACTGAGATTCTACAGTTCTAAGTAGATATAATCCACCATAATCTACAGAGGAACATTCATTAAATTTGTACCTCAGCATATTAGGGGAAAACAACAACAACAACAACAACAAACAAACAAACAAACAAAAAAACCCAGCACATATACACACATACTGTGTGTATTATTTAAATGAAATAATGAACACTAACAGATATAGTTAAATTAGCAACACAGAAAAACACATATGGGAGAAATTAGTTAATTTCTAAACCAGTTTATAATGTATCTGCTTATTTCTAGAAAACATATACATATCTCTAGCAAAACTATTATTATTTTTTGCCTTCTGGAAAATAGGCAAAAATAACTAAGCATAATTTTCTTCCCTGAGAGACCACACTGTTTCTTCTCTATTTAAGATCGCTCTCTAATAAAGTTTAATGTCAGATAGAAGCATGTTTAGAACAGCTGTGTGAAATTTAACTCCATTTCAACATTCCCTTGTCCTTTCTTTGTCACCTCTCTTTCCATCCTCTCTCCTCTTGTCCCCAAAACCGGTTACTTTCATGGTCACACACATTTAAAATTTTTAGTTCAGTTTTAGTTCAGTTCTAACTTTGAAATAAATGTTCATCTATTATGAACTAGCGCAAATACATTGAAAGTATTTTGAATAAATCTAAAGTTCTCTGTCCTGTCCTCACACATCTGAAAGCGTAATAACTCAAAATCCAAACTCACACCATAATTGTTGACGTATGAACTAGGAATTAGAATTTTTTAGTAAGAAAGAGAAAAGCAGAATAAAGAGAAGAATCAAAACAGGGAAGGCAGATTTTGATAGTCGTATTTTCTAAGAGCAGTATACAGCCTCAATATGTTTTAAGAAGTTGGGATCTTACCTTTTGTGTCTTTGATGTTCAGAAACAAAAGCATCAGCTTGCATTTTGATGTCACATTTATCGCTACCACTTTACAAATGACAAAACGATAGAGGACTGAAAGAAGTACAGTCTGGGGTGATAAATCCGTTTGATGCTGTCTTCCTGTGCTTTATTCATGCACACTTCCAGGTGAAGTATGACCTTCTTCTGTGGAATTAAGAAGAGCAGATGGAAAAATATATTTTAGAAATCCCTGTGGTGGGTCTAAGAAATACTTGCTAAAGATACTTCCTCTAACAAATCAGTTTATCATGTAAGAGACCTTGTTGATTTGCTTGCCCGTTATAGTCTAGTAAATATTTAACTCACTATATGAGACTTGGGTATGCGTGATTATTTGTAAGTAGGTGTAGCTCTTACTTTGGCATTTATTATGGCCCTTTGTTCTAGACAAATCCTAGCTAAATTTAGTGGGTGAGGTAAAGATGATGATAACTTACTGTAGTTGCTGGGCTGATAAAAATGCCAAGTAGATGATAAAGGTTGATTTGAACATACGTGATAAACTTTCATATCATAAGCTATTTAAAAATGTAATAAACATGTGGAAAGTCTGCAGGAAAAATCACAGCAAATCCATTCCAAAATTGAACTTCCGTGATCGGGAATGTTAAATTTTCTTGCAGATAGGATGAGTGTGCTACACTGGATGTGGAATCAATACATGTTTTGTTTCATGCAAAGTTGCTCTAAAGACATATTAAAGATACGTTTGTTAGATTGGAAAATCAGGAGAAGCTGCTTCTCTAAACAGATATGTCAGAAACAAAGAGGTAAGGAAGCAGGCTGCTTGGGAACCGCTCAGAAAGGAGAGCGGCCTCGGCTACCTGCAGAAGTTCCGGGGGCTGCAAGTCTGCAGTGTAAATCTCTGAACTCCAGAGAAAGACAATGTCTTTTTAATTTTTTTCCGCATTCTTCTTAATTTGTGCTCCCATCAGTTAGGTAGGTAGGTAAACTTAGATGAAATGGAAAATATAATGTTGCAGTTGTTCTTTATGCATTGGGCCAGGTTAAACTTATGAAAAACCCATGTTTCTCATGTATATATTGCTCCATTTGTCTTCAGGAGATGATAAGAAAAAAAGTTAAACTGTAGCGAGGAAATAATTTTAAAGGAGATTAAAAAATACATATATACAGACAGAACCTTGAATATCAACATCCGTATGCAACATTACCATCTTCAGGTTGCGCAGGAGCCCCAGCGCTATTTTCAGAGCGCCTCCTTTATACAGGCTTGTTCACGTTACAATCTTCCTGGACTGTCTGTTGGGTATACCTGGCTGTAGCGTGGGTTTTATCTGGGTACGATGGCTTCTGAGCATCTCGCTTCCGAGGTGCGGTGAGGTCTCCCTCTGGCGGGCCTCGTGGGGAGCTGGCTGGGTCCCGACCGCTTCACGGCCCCGCGGGCAACTGGTAGGGCAAAGCCGAGCCCCAGCTCGTGGAAAAGTGTGTGTTTCTTACTTGGGCAGAAACAGTATAGCTTATTTTTGAGTATTTTTCTCTTTCATCCGTGTTGATGATCTCTAAAAACATACACACGGGGTTGTTATTCAACATTATTCTGTCAGCATTTAAATCAGGTATCAGAAGCATAACAGTGATGTTATAATTATATAATTTATATGCATTCCCTGTGATACAGTTAATACAGCCTTGCACTCAATACACATAAATACACAAAACACAATACAGCCATGTTCCAGGGTTACTCACAAAAGTTTACTTCTGGTCTACTTGAGATGCTTAAGTCAAATTGCGGTAAACTAATCCCTGACTAGTAACTTGGTGTTTTAGTAACATATATACACAGTAACTGAAAGCACTATTTGAATCTTAGTTTGTTTTCACTCTGAATCCATTCATATTTTACTGTGCCTAATTTGGAAATAATCAAATTTGAAAGCTTGGAATTTGGAGGCCTATTGCAAGATGAAGTAGAAGCACATAGAGGACACAGTAAAATGCCTTCAGATCTGCCATGACCAAATTGCTGTCCCAACATTTCTACAGCATCTCTGTCTGGATAGAACAGGAGCAAACAATAAGAAGCATAGTGAAGTCAGAGGACATCAGAAAGATTAACTAATTGTACAGAAAAAGTGATTGTTGGTAAAAAGCAGATTGGGAGTGTAACAAATATACATAAATATTCAAAAGAGGCTGAATGAAACAGATAGGTACCTGTCAGACCGAATGGTAAGGAAATCTCCCTTCCCTTATAACATATTTCTTGTTTATTCATGAAGGCATTGGCTGGATCTGTATGATGCAAAAGACATGCATTTAGTGCTCTGCAGGTTTATTTTGCACACACATGCAAAAATAGGTGCAGATGTACATTGAGAACCATAACACATGTTGGCTTTACTTTATATTGAGACTTTTTTCTTCATATAAGTGTCTGTAGATCGAAATTATCTTAGTATTATTTTTAAACTTTGCTTTTCTGAAGAGATAATTTTGTTCCCAGAACTGCGACACAATATTATAGACATGATAATTTCTTAGTTACTTTCTTTTGAGTCTTGCAGATATTGAATTTTAACCCAAAACAGCTTTAAAGCAAAAACAAATAAACACAAACCAACACCAACCAGAAAAATAAACAAACAAAACAACAAAAACCCACCACACCTTTTCCTCTTCTATTAAGAGATCACCTTGTTTATTGTTGCTCAGTTTAACCAGAACAGAAACATGGGATGGTGTGTGAACAGCTCAGGACAGCTGATTTGTTTATGCTTCATTAAGTTTCGTCCAGCTGGACAGATCAGAGAGGTAATCAAAGTATGTAAAGTCTCAACTTTTCTCATAGTTATCATAAGGTGTCACCGCATTCAGTCAAGAGCTGTGCACATACTTAGACTTCCTTAAACTTGGGGTATTTTATGGGAATGTTGAAATGCAAATGTACAGCCTGACTTGTGGTCTATACAGATTTGAAAACATTACCCTTGATCCTTAAGTTACGATACACTCAGATAAAAATTGTTTTGTTTAGAGCTAGATCGCTTTTCAGATTAGTATTCTTGGAAGTAATTTGTTGAATATATTACTCAATTTTGTATTGTATGGAAGTGACTCACCCTCACCGTGTCATATTCTGTGTGACGTTTTCATACAAGAAATACTGCTGAACTTTCATCTGAAATGCTGATGCACCACTCTGAATTTGATTAATAGCACTAGGAATCTGGGCCCAGATTTTTAAAATCAGTTGCCTGCTTTTTAAGTGTGTAAATGTTTCCAAACAAATATATACAATTGTTATGGTCTTCCAGCCTCCTGCAAAGTTCTGGAATGATTCCTTCTAGCAGAGGTGGCATTTGTCTCTTTGGCTTTGGGATGCCTTGTGGAAATGGAGATTTATTGTGGTTGGAGATTTATTTATTTATTTATTTATTTTTATTTTATTTTGTTGTTGTTGTTGTTTGTTTTTATTCTTTGTAAGCTTACACACACTAATGGAGTCTTCTCTGTTTTAGGAGGGAAAGAGAAAGGAAATCAGTTCTTTGCCAGTGTCTAAAGTTTAACTGAATACACAGTAGATTGGTTGGTGTTGGGGTTCTGCTTTGCCTAAAGTAGAGAAGCTGGAATCAACTGTTTTTGGGTTCAAATATCCCCAGAATCAGAGTGTTTCCCAGGTTCTGATCTGGAGTTTAACTTTAGGTTTGTGCCTCCCCAGAAAGTAGGGGACTGGAGAGAGGTGCAAAAAGACGCTTGCCAGCAAGCAACAGGGAAATGACAGAACGGAATGTTCTCTCCTTATGTCATATAAATATCTACCTCTTTAATCTCCTGGGACTCATTTTCATTTTCTTTCTTACATTCCCCAAAACTTTATCCGAAAAGGAAGTGGTAGGGGCTGACC
Source organism: Nettapus auritus (assembly GCA_011076525.1). Classification (NCBI taxonomy): domain Eukaryota; kingdom Metazoa; phylum Chordata; class Aves; order Anseriformes; family Anatidae; genus Nettapus; species Nettapus auritus. Next base: position 3,040,554 of record CM021772.1, on the reverse strand, counting down.
TTCAAATGTCATGTTTCTTCATGTGGTATCTTTGTTGAGAAGGGCTAGTGAGCGTAAATGAAAAATAAACTGCAGTAATGATGAACTAATGGAGTTCTAATGGAATACACCTAGACTGACTGCAATTAAATGCCATGGCAGTGTAGCAAGTTTCTGTAGTTTAATGAGATAAGCAAAATAACTGGCCTTTATGTCATGCTATTAATAGGCTGTACTTGATTAAATTAGAACAGAAGCAGTTTGCAGACTGAGGCAGGTATAATGTGGAAACACTGAGTTCAATGTCAGTGACACAGCAAAACATTCATGTATAAATCACAGCTACAGGAGAAAAAAAGAAAAAATCTTATTTAGAGTTCTCCGTAATTCGCAATGAACTCTGGAACAGAATGTGCATACATGTCAAATCTGAATAGTTTGGGATCAAATATATCTAAGCTGGCTTCAACAATAGTATAGATATCTGAGGCTGATGCATCTCTAGCACTTAAGAAAAAAATGCATTATTCCTTAAGATTTGGGGCAAATATTCTATGGAAGTTAGGTAAAGCATCTATGGTAAAAAGTGTTCTCCAGCTAGAATTTATGTTCAAACGAATGGCTCAAGCTGAACACACCAAATATTTGATGTGCTGTTCAGATACAAAACAGCTAGTTCTGACTGCATTTTGCATTGAGCTTCACCGGCATTTTGTAACCTGAAACTCAAAGGCCAAAGTCTGCTCTTTTTAAGCTCCAGGCTTGAATGGAGATAGAACAGATTCAGTGCTCAACTCAGATGATCATTTGGTTTTGAAATTTTTCCAGAAATGACTGCTTATTTTAGTTGCCTTAGCCTGGGGGACCACAGAAAGGGTCAAACTGAGACACAGAGGAAGCATCTGGTTTCTAAGAGCTGCCTCACAGCGCTTCTGAGATTGATTCAGGGTCCTTCGAAGTATGCCATGTTAGATGTTCAGAGGCATGAGTAACAGAGAGTAGGGAGCCCTCACTAAGAAGGCTGCAAGTCCTCCCTCTGAAACTGTATCAGCCTGCAGATAAGATGTCCTCTAACAGCAGTCAGGATCACAGTGCTTTGAGCAAATGATCTGGTGGGTGCCAGTCTCTTCCGACTTCTGCTTTTGGATGTAGAACAGTCATTTTCTTCCTCACTGGAACTTGTAGGCAGGAAATAAGCTTCAAAGAGATGTTAGTGTAGCAGTGTATTATTAACTTGTCTTTGCAGTTGAATGAAGCCTTGAAGAATTTGGGATAAAACCGAGCTGTCTTAATGAAACAATTTTTTTTTTTTTTTTGGTAACTGTATTATGTACAAAACCAATGGCCTCTTCAAAATTTTGCTTCATTAACTGAGAAGCATTAAAAGCTCAAAACCACTGTGAAGGATGTGTTAATCAAAATTATTAATGAAATGTGATGACCTCTATATAGATGTTCCCATGCACAAAAATAAGGGCTCTGTAATTGAAACCCATTATATTGTGGCTACACTGGCTGAATTAGCAGCCTCAGGTGCTGGCTGGCATTCAGTATTGCCAATTTTTTGCTCTGCTAGCTATATGAATGGGGGAAAAAGAGAGCTGTAGCAGCAGTCCACTCTTTACTAATAAGAAGGTGCTTAAGATGCAAATGAAAAGCTCTCCTAACCCCTTTTTCAGTACATATAGTATCTTCAGTCTGTCCTCCCTTTCCTCCTGTTAAAAGAAATTTATTACATGAGACTGAGCTGTTCAGATTTCTGTGCTACTCAGCAGTTGTGCTACAATACAAAGATCATAGATATCATTCCCATGTAAGGACACCTCTTTCCTTCTATAGCAGAAACTCATTAATTTTAATATACACCAGTGAAGCAGCTGAGTGGGCCTTGAGGTCTCCTTCATAGCAGCATGTTGTGTTGCTTCTGCACCACTGAGCTCATTATTCTTTTATTAAGAAAGCAAGGAGGAATACAGTGTGTACAGTCTTAATGCTGTCTTCAGATATCACAGGGCATCAGCATTCTCTGGAAACATGAAGAGCCTGCTCAAAAAAATTAAGTGAAATGTCCTTTGTTTCGTTTGACCCACAAGTGAAGGAATATGTGGCACAACTCATCTCTATGCCATTTGCTTCACTATGCCCTTCTTACTCCACAGTTTTGTAGGTCAAGGCTAGGAAAATTGTCTGCATAAGAAATGAATACTAGAGATGCTATGTAGGGCTGATAAAGGACCCGTCTGTTCTTCCTCTGCAAACACCTGAATATAAGTTATTTCCTCAAACCTCCAATATTTAGCTGTGCTAATGTGAGTATATTTACAGGACTATGCATTTGCTCTCTATGTTGCTACTTTAGGACTGGGATTTCTTTTAAACTTTGGGAGCCTGGTGTTATTTCTGCCAGTTCCTAAATTGGTCTGAAAATCAGTCCAGTTCTGCCAGAGTGCATGAGGGGGGCATTCATCTACTATTCAGGCCATTGGAGATTTCTAGGGGAGGCCCGCAGTGGTGCTCGAGACATGATTGATTCAGGTCCATCTCAGATTTGAATTAAAAATGAAGGTTTAATTCAGCTGTCACGTCCTCCAGCCTCCCTGTCCCACCTCTGGTCTGTCAATACGAAAATAAATAGCGAAGAGAGAATGTGCAAATTTCAGCACACTGCCATTTGAAGTTAGCACTGAGGCAGAACACATGGTGATTTCTGGTGATTTCTGCATATCCAATATAATCCATGGATTTATTTTGTTCATTAAATAAATCTCTGTTTATTTTCAGTTTTGATGTTTTGATTCTGCAGAATTCCTCAGGACTCAGCTGTGAGGATTAAATCCAAGCAGCTGTTCTTCAAGTTCTTAAGATCAAGTCTTCCTCCTCCTCTTCTCTCCTTTTTAGGATCATCTCTCTTACTGTCTTCATGCAAATATGCCTTTTTTTTTTTATTATTATTTTTTATTTTATTTTTTTTCAGGTTTGCCCCAAGACTTATTAATTTTAATTTACAGGCCTGAAAGTCTCCTTTGTATGCAGTAATTCCCATACTCTGAAAAAATGTATCAAGCTCCAAAGGAGCTTCATCTAACCTACCTCTCCTGGGCAACGGTTCAGGAAAAAGGATGAAGAAAAGAATATTGGAATGGCTCCCAGTAACCCCGTGCTTTGTCTCCTATGGTGATTGATTAGTGTCTTGTAAAGAACTGCATGCATTAGTCTAATTGATGTGCTGTGTGGCAGAGAGTACCTGCTGTCTTTGTTGGTTTGCAGTTCATGTATAACAAAAGTGTACTACGTGGTTTCTTTCTGTTCTGCACTGCTAACTGGGGTGTGGCTGGACAGCAGAGAGGCAGGCAACATTATTTCCTCGTCCTTGCTACCCACATAACAGGTTGGGTGAATCCTTTGGCAGAAAGACAAAAGGGCACAGTTCCTGGGAGCAGCTGAGCGTGTTTTGCTGTGCAGGCTTTTGTTTGGCGTATGCAGAGACCAGAGGACTCCTATGAAGAAGAAGAGAGGAAAGAAAACAAAACAAAACAAAACAAAAAACATAGACACAAAGTCCAAGTACTGGAAGTGCTGAAAGAGAGAAGACTTGCCAGAGGACCCACAGTGTAGTGCTGTTATCCAGAGATGAAGCAAAGTTTATTGTGTGTATTCTCCTTCCTCATGTTTGTATTAGTGTTAATGCTTTCATGACTCCCTGAGAGTTTTATCAGCCATCAGAAAAACAACTTTTAGCCAGATCAATGTTTCTGAATCTTTACACAGTGTTTGGTTGCCAGTTGAAAGGGAATGAGGTGAAGGTTGTGACCTCTTTGAAGCAAGTGGCTTTGGATCAGTGTAAACTGATTGTAAAAATTCTCTTACCTTTTATCATTGCTCTGTCATGTAGAAAGTAATATTTACCTCAGACGAAGTAAACAATCTGTTTATATTTAAGTTAATCACTGGAAAAGTTGGTGACACCCACTTACTCTATGAGGAAAGTTGTTTTCCATGACCAGAAGTCTGCATTCCCTATGTTGGGAGGACAGACTCAGGACACTGGTAGCTAGCATGCTAAAGATAACTATCTTGTTAACAAGAAATCTTTGGCTGGTTGAGGGGAGCTGGAATAAGAATAGTTGGTCTGAGTACAAAAAGACCCATAAATTAACTTAATTCATTCTGAGTGCTCAGTTAGGCAAAGGGAGCTGGATGCCTGGCCAGGAGGCTGGGTAAATATTGTGTGTGTGAATATTCTGGGAGTAAATCCTTACTGTGAAATATCTTCAGGAAAAGCATTGAAGATTCTTGCCAGCAAAATAACTCGGGTGTGGGGATAAATAAGAATTAGAAAATGTCAGGTTTTATGAAGAGAGCCAGATGATGGCAGCATAGAATGCAACAGAAGACTGAGAAAATTCCTGGGTTAAGTAGCAACAGAACTGCCCTTGAAAACGGAGTCAGAGTTCAAACTTTCCATCTCATCCTCCACTTCAGCAGTGGCTTTTGAAATATAGGGCTATGGCTCTGGGAAGGAGAAAAGAAACCAATGATTGTGTTCTGTGTACATGTGCTGATCTTTCATAAGCTATGCAATAAATCAGCACAGAAATCTTTTGTGTGGCATCAGTGATAAACAGTTCTGCTTTGTCCTTTCAGATCCAGAAATCTCATCGCTTTTCCTTAGCAGTATAAATTCTTCTAGCTAGCTGTACTCTGTACAAATTCTGCCTTGCTAATTCTTGTCATGAAAACTAATCTATAACTACTGCAGCCTCTAAGGCAATTCAAAAGACACCTCTAGATATAATGAGAAATACAAGCCATGTGCACATTAGTATTTTAAACAAAAAGCTTAACAATCAATGTCTGAATCAGAGATGATTGACTCGGTCACCTAACAAATGTAATGCTTGCTTTGGTCACTTAATAAAGAAGTGCTGTCTCTGGCAAAATCCTGTGTCTTACTGGAGGCACTATTTGATGGAATTGGCAAAGGACAGGGTAATCACCATGCAGACACTGTTTGCTCTAGATCTGCTGGTTGTATTGGCCACTGAAGCAGGAGTTCAGTGTTTAACCCTTCAGAATCGCTTCTGTAGAGGTAGCCACACAGTCTCAGGGGATGTAAGCCTGTGGCAGAATACATTCAGGAACATGAAGTGCTATAAGACAGTGAAACAACACAAGGTTACCTCTATGCTGGTAGCATTTGGAAATGGGATTATAGCTACGCATGATGGTATTTCTCAGTTTTGGGAAAGCCAAGTTACTCCAGTGGTTTTATTTTCATTTTTATTGACATTGATCCTCTCACAAACACATAGAAATAGTTTACTGGTTAAGCAAAACATAAATAGCTGCCATGTACTTTAACGTTGAATGCTCTTATGTCAGTATAAAATACTGAATTAATGCTCATTGAATCTGCAAACTACCCAGTTTCCCTTGGGGTGCAATTTGGAATTCCAAGAACATGGGTAATTTACACTACTGGACATTTTAAATTCAAGTGTTTTCTGGTATGGCAAACTCTCTCATTGCTGCTGGGACAGGTTCTGGCTCTACAGATCTCACAGATCTCAGTTATTTTGCATTTCACCTTAATCTGTAGAGTTGACACTTTTGCCTGCAATTCCTGCCACCTGAAAAGGGGGCAGTCTCCTATATGCATTAGGAATTGTTAGGCCCTGCTTCACTGGATTACTTCAAAAAACTCAGACAGTAACTTCCCCCCCCCCCCCCATGTATTCATGTAAGGATCATCCCATGTAGTGTAATTATCATACGTTTCCACACCAACACTTGCCAAAGACAAGATTCTGATTTGTTCAGCTTCCATTAGTTCTGGTAGTGAGAACTGGAGCTAGAAGAAAGGAGATAAAGATAGATATATCATTGTAAAACCTATCCAGGGCAGCTCAGTGTTATGGCAAGAGAGAGACTTCAGAAGAATGTTAACTCCTTTCCAGTCCTGAGAGATCTAACAGATAACAGATACCTGATGGGCTTCTCTAGCTCATAAAAGCAAATTCAAACCATTCAGTAGCACCCATTAATGATGACTGGAATTCCCATTGACAGAGAAGCTAAGCCCTCACCTAGTATACGTGCAATAAAATGGGAAGGGGGAAATACCTTAATGGAAAAAAAAAAATACCTGCTGCTACTTGCTCTCCAACGCAAACTAAAACCAGACCTTGCCAACAGGGACAAATTGCTTAATACCCATACAGCACTTTGAAGATCTAAAGTAGTTTGAGTGTTATTATTATTATTTTTTACCAGAGCAGCTAATATTGCTCTTCTAAATAGATATATTGGAGTTTTATCTTTAAAATGTATTTAAAAAGGCTTGAGTGAAACTTTTCTGGAAAAGAATGAACGATTTGGTTCTTCTATCAACACATAATAAAGCATTTGCAATTAGACCCTGTACTTTGTATAGGCTTGGAGGAAAGGAATTTCTGAGTCAGCATGTGGTGCCATTAAACATATTTAAATGTAGCTTAATAATAGTCTTTTCACATCCTTTTAGTGCATGTGACTCTTACTTTAAAAATAAAAAAAGAAAATTGCTCCTGGGAGTTGAGTGCACTATATTCATGCTATTCTGCATCTCTGATTACAAGTACTACAATCAGAAGGGTGAACAAAACAGGACCAGGAAAATGGGCATCATAATTGTGGAGTGATACTGCTAGAGTGCATTTTCCAGGAATGCTAATTAGGTGCATGTCAGGGGTAAGCACACAGAACCTCAATATATAGCTGTGCTGTTGCCCTCAGAGATGTGCGTTTCTATTCATGAAATCTTTGCTATCTTTTCTAACCCATAATTTTCAAGACAGCAAAGTATCAGTGTTCTTGCTGTATAGTCTGTGCTGTTATTCCTTCAAAGGAATATGCTGACATATCTTGCCACAGTTCATTTTAAGCATTTGAACAGCTCCAAGAAAACACCTTGCTCCTAATTTGTAGCTAGTTTAATATGCCAAAGTTTTGCAGCTGTCACTTGGCTATGCTGAAAAATGTTGCGTGTTTGGTTACAAAAGGTTACTTGTGCTGGCTTAAGGATGGGACCTGTTGGCTGTTTATTATAGAATCAATAATACTGTCTTTATGTTTTATCCTTCCTAGGAAGTGGAGAATCACTGTGGCAAGGTTATGAGGCTAAACATGAGTGCTGTGATTTTGTGTGACCAGGCCTGAATTACTGAGGGTGGAGGAGAGCAGTTCTTAGAAAGAGAAAATCAAAAGGTAGGAGATGACAGCTGAACTTCCTGGCTTCTATGAAAACTGTCATCATAAAATCCCTTTAAATGAAACTCCATTTCCTGTTTCATTGTAAGTGCAGCGAACAATTCTTTAGAAAGTTGTTCTGGGACCTCTATAAATATACTGCAAAAATTAAACTATGTTGTATGTCTACTATCTCTATTTATTCATTTGATTTGTTGCGCAGCTTGTAGAATTGCTTCCTTACAGCGCATAAACATAACATGAATATATCTACAAGAGATAAGGCAGGCTCTGGGATGAAACAAAGCATCAGTCTGAAAGTGGTAGAATGGTAACTAAAGAAAGTGATATTTTCCAGTAATAGACTTTACTAAGAAATTTCATGTTGTTTCATTTGAAAATTAAATGCTGACTATTTTCTTTGTTGAATCTGATGCACACTGCACTTTATCATGCGCTCCTTTTCCTACTGTTCATTTTTCCCAGGAAGGACAGAAAGAAATTGTATAGAATTTGAAACAACTGCTTTTTCTTGATAATTCTAACTTGTGTAGTGATAGGCATGACAGTGCCAGAAACTGCCCAGAACCTATCAAACTACCACCTAATACTAAATATGAAAAAATAGTATAACTTTTCTTGGCCACATTACTTTGTTGTGATTAAGGTGATGCATACACATTTACTGTATATATGTACAGTAAGTCTGCAAAACTAATATTGTTATACACTTAGTCTTATGTTCTGTTTTCAATGTTCCGTATATTTGCAGATCATTTTAACAGTATTGCATTTATCAAATGGAAGAAGCTAGCTTTAATAGATTATTGCTTCCCATATAGGATCAAATTGTGCAGATTAAAACTGATTTATAACTATAATTTGTCAACATATATTCCTCTCACAGTTTCAGTTAGCTATGACTTCATTCTTCATGAGTTATGAGTTATTTCATAGCATTACTGTGTGCTGTTAAGTATTTGCCAAGTTTTACCCCAAAGGTATTTGCATTTCAGTTCGGAGTAAAATTCTTCATGTCCAGTAGGTGATTTGCAAGGTGCTTTGTGATATTTGGTGATAAAAGGTGCTATGTAAATTATCTTTACTACCATATGGCCTGTTCGTGTTCCCAGTTCAAATCCGCTGGGAGAAATCTCTCGACAAAATCAACAGAAGCACATCTGGTCCACATGCAGCCTATGACAGAAAATTCTTTTGGTTTGATTAGTCCTTCCATGGAAGTTCAAATGAATTAGATGTAAGAGGAAGAAACAAAGCTTCTCAAAAATGAAAACCACTCTATAATGTGTTTGAGATGTGCCAGAAGCTGTTCTCAGTAGGGACAAACATAACAGATTTTAAATTGGCTTGGTCAAAGTGAAAATCACTTGTAAGAGCACTATTTACAAACCATCTGGATTTTTGGGTCAGTAGTTTGCTGCAGAAACACTCCAGACATTGCATATTCAAGCAGAACATAATAGATTTACTAAGTTCTTCATTTCCTCTGTTGCTGACCACCGGTGTGCAGATACAAAAATAAATGATGACTGTTGGTGCAGCTATATTCTGTGCTGCTTTCAGGTGAGGGAAACAAATAGTCTTACCAGTGGGATATGCTGATTGTCATGCCTGCGATGCAGACAGTTTCCTTCTACTGCTTACAGAAAAGCATGCCAAATTTGTGTCAGTGTTTCTTTCCATTGCAGTCTCTTGTAATCTGAAAACATTTTCAAAATAAAAATGACAATGCCAGTGAGAATGAACTTTGACAGCAGTATAATGAAATGTGTGGGAGGAAGCACTCTGTGCAGAATCTGAAAGAAAATCCAATTCCACCTCCACTCCTGCAAGATGTGGTATTGGACCAAGGACTTTCAGTGTACAGTCTAATTCATAGTGAGAATAGTCCCTTCATGTACACGCAATATTAATACTCCAGGGTTTTCTCCATCTGTTGCCATGTATGCTTAAAGTGTAACCTCTTTGAGGCAGGAAGGTAATTTTTTTTCATCCATTTACTGTACCTACCACAATTGGACACTATTATGGAGATATGTTCACCACTGTAGCACAAGTAACATCTTTTTCCTTGGAGAAGTCACTCTGATGAAGGAATAATATCACTCCTATGTTTATAACCTACTTCCTAAAAATATATGCATTTTTTATAACTGAGTGCAGATATAAAAGTTACCTCAATACTTTAATAAAAGTCTGGATTTTCAGGTAATAAAAGTTGCGGAAATCTGATGACGAATTGAAGTACAAATTTACCAAACAGCATCAGCTGTTTTGGTATACAGAGACTTTCTGTACTCTAAGGAAGATAAAACAATAATCACCCATAGTGAAAGTAGGAAAAGGAAAATGGGCTTTCTGATGGCTCTCAGCTCTGATGGATTAACATGATTTCTAAAGCATAAACCTGCCACCTCTGCCCAAGCAGAAGCCCCTACTTCTCTGTCCCTGAGCATGAGGAAGCTGGACTGCATTTCTAGAGCCATATTTGGAGGAGAATTCTTATCTGTAATCCTTCTGCAATAAAGAATGTAACTCACATGAGTGTATTGGTGTGGGTTTACAGTTTTTGAGAATGAATATTTGTAAGTCAGACTGGAATGAACTAGCAAAGAATGTGATGGACTATCCATCCTCCAAGTCTAAACTGAATGGTTGTTGGTTTTGAAGAAGTTCTGTGGGCTTCTAAATATAAAATTAGAGGATTTAATGACTCTTTGTGGACCTTATGTGTTATTAATATTAAAAGTTTATAATGTATTAAGAAGTAGGTACATAAAAGGAGGATCCTGTCTCTATATAGCAACTTCTGTATAGAAGAAAATTTAATCTGAGACTGCCTTTTTTCTTCCTAGTATTGACTATTCCCAACAGTTAACGAAAAACTGTTATTTTTTAGCTTATTAATAGGTCACATATAAGAAGTAGATTAGACTCATGTTTGCATATTTATTTATCCTTTATTGTCCTGTTAACAACCCACACTTTGAGCATTGAGCAGTGAGCAGTTTTCTAGCAGGGAGTGCTGGAAAGCCAGATGAATGATGTCTGGCTTGTTTGTTACTCTGTTGGAGTACATTTTGTTTAGCATCAGAGGGGAAGAATTACATTATCACTGGGAGAAACAAAGATGTGGCTTTGCGTCTTTTGGATGATGAACATCTCTTTCAAATATGTTTCATAAAATATTTTATACTGGAAGAGCTTTGGTAAAAGTGCTTTTTCAAAGAAAGACTGCTTGAAGGAATTAGGAAGACAGTTGGGAAATACAATTTTCCACCAGGAAAACATTGAAGTAATTTTTTTCTTTAAGGATTTTTATTTTTCATCCAGAGTTAAGATAAAAAGCCACTAATCTGCAGTCTCTCTGGGAGTAAAAATGATGTTTTAGGAGAACCTGGCTGGAAATTTCAGTTCACCTTTAGCTGCTAAGAGGCAATACAGCCACCTGTTTGGACCTGCTGTATTTTTCAAAGTCCATTCAGTTCTTTCAGGAAAGCACCTTTTAGCTGATCATGTATTTCTTTCCTCATAATTTTGACCAGTTTAAATAGTTTGCCAGACATGGATGTGATTATGTATGTGAGTGGAAGATTGCAATGACTCATTACACTATGGAGAATTCAATTTCAACTTACTCAGACTGCAAGGGATCACACACATTTCAGCCAACTGCTAAAAAGAAGTCACTTCTGCTAGAAGGAAAAAATAGCACACTTTTGGTCAAGGAAAAATAGCAAACTGTTGTCTTAGAGCAGTGCAGGTTTCATTTAACTGGATCCCAGAAAATGCCCTTTGTCCTGAATTTTCTCTTTGTTGTGTGTGTACTGGTGTCTGTGGCAAGGTGTCTACATGGCTGGTGGGTTCTGGATGGTTTCAGAAGCTTCTGGCCACTTCCAGCTAGTTCCAGATCGTTTTAGAAGCTTCTGGGCACTTCCAGCTAGTTCTGGATGGTTCCAGGTGGTTCTGGAACAGCTGTGGAATAGTCACTCTGTGGGGCACAGCAGAGCCTGCTGGTGCCTCTGTGAAAACACGTTTAAGAAAGGAGAAAATGCCAGCTGGGCAGTGAGGGGTGAGGACAAAAGTGTGAGGAGCAGCCCTGTGAAGGGCTGAGAAGGGGGGCAGGAGAGGGGCTGCAGGTGCCTGAGCAGCCTCCCTCATGGCCTGTGGAGACCCCACACCAGAGCAGGTCCTGCAGAAAGTAACGCAGAGGCTGTCCCTCAGGATCCTTTCCATGCCCCTGAGGTGGGGCAGGCCTGTGCTCTCTCCCACATGTTCAGAAAGATGGCTCCAACCCAGAGGAGATTTTGAGTAGGCAGGGTTTGGCCCTCTGCCTCTTCCCGGGCGTTTCAAGAAAACTGGTGTTGGGCCGGATGGCCCAACCAAACAGCTTCAAGCACAATAGTGTTTTGTAATCTAAAGTGCCACAGAAAAATAAGAGACTTTTTCTCTTCACAAATCTCCCTATAAATTTACTTGTTTATTTCCAGTGTGTGTTTAGAACATTAATATCAAATTTATTACTAACCTGAGTGTATCTTATTTGACACAAACAGGGATTGCCAAATCAGGTCCTCATCTGAATTATTTAGTGTAAATGTGTATAAATCAGGGACTAAATCAATTACAGGCAGCAGAGATGAAACAGAATCCTTCCGTCTTTCAATGGAAACACTGAGAGCTCTCTCTCACACTCTTTGACGCCTTTTTTTTTTTTTTTTTTTTTTTTTTTTTTTTTTAATTAGAGTTTATAGCAACTACTTGTACCCTTGGCAATTTAACTGAACTTAACCAGACTGAGATCTCATCAGGTTTTAATTGTGTGGTTCAAGCATTATTAAAATAAGCCATCAAACAGCCCAGAAAACACAATCCCATGTACCTCAGTGCATGGGGTTCATAAAGACATGTAATCCTTAAATGATGGAGCACAAATTAGTCTGGGTTGGGTGCATAAACATAGAAAAAGTTGTCCTACGGTAATACACAGTCATAAAAAATAAACAAAAATAAACAGTTCTCTAAATATTCAGGTTTTATTTTGCATCTGAGAGATCATCATCTGCGACCTACCCCTCTTTACCACATTTTTGATCAGTCAGAGACGTTACATAACTCAGTGTCACGTAGCCTGCGGCATTTGCACATGGACGTGGGAATGCCTCTGCAGGGTAGACTGGTCTGATTGCAACTTGCAAATTCACAGTGTAGGCAAATTGCTATGTAACTGCAATAAGATGTCTAATCTCCCTTTGCCCACAGCTGCCACACAAGGCTAGATTCATGGTGAGTCCAAAACAGTTAGGTTGAAGGCAGTAGGAATTATTCTGCTCTGTACCAGCTGAGAATCCAGGCCACAATGTATATGGAAATCATAAAGCTTCTGCTTTGGTTTTTTATTTTGGTTTTTTTTTTTTTTTTTTTTTTCTGATATTTCAGTGTTTAATGTTTACATATGTGTCTACAGTTAATCCCAATTCTGTGTTTGGATAAAAATATTCATCCTTTCTATCAGCTTGCACATATATATAATGTTGAAAAGTAACTCTTGCTTTCTTTTCTTGCAAGTGGGAAACCAGGGAAAGCTGTAAGAATCCATTTGTTATTTGGATGGTTGATGAAGACATATTAACCTGAAAGAAAGTGGAGTGGACAGGGCTCTGGTGGCCACTGAGGCTCTTCTGGTTTATCAAGAGGCTTGGTGATTCCTGGAGCATGGTGAGGTGAGTGTTTTCCAATGTCACTTGCTAGTATTCACGTTATCACTGTGACAGTGAGCCTTTGAGCATGAGATTGCGGAATGCTGACCGCTAACACATTAGCCAGCTTGCTACAGAAGGGCTCATACCAAAAAGTGTTACAGGAAAATTGTACTGCAAATGTCCTAGAGAAACTGTGAAGAGTGTGGGTTTGGGGCTTGGCCCAGGCTATCTGTGGTCCCCCTCCAGCAGTCTGCCAGGGTAGTGATAGATGAGAATGGCTTAGGCAGTCTGCATGGCATTGTTCCCCCAGGTACTGTGTGCATCCCACTCTTTCTCAGGCTCTGTCCCTGCCAACTGTGTATGTTATTTATTTATTTATTTATTTATTTATTTATTTATTTATTTATGTCATTTGGCTACCCTATCGCACTTAGGAATATTGGGGGGATAAGTTTCTTTCAGTGATCCACCAGTGGCGACGTAGGCATCGTTGCCTCAAGGCTCTGGTGTGATCACAGACAGCAGAGCTGGTGTTTTCACTGTCAAACCATCAGTGAACCAAGTAGGGCAGGGTGATTTTTCCCATCTCCTGTGCAGCTCTAGCGTAGACATGCAGAATGTTCTGCCCACAGCCATTAGATTCTGCAGCACCCAATGTCTGCAGCAAGAGAAAAGTAGAAATGCCAGTGTGTGAACTGGTTATCTGAGGGAATTCATGAGTATACAGAAGTTTTGAGCTGGAATGGGTTGAAGCAATTGAGGTTGCAATACAGGTATGAAAAAAAAAAAAAAAAAGAAAAAAAAAAGTCTAAACAAGGCTGAATGTTCTGTAGAGGGGAAAATCAGCATATACCTATACTGGCAATATCTAGTTTTGTAGTTCTTAGAGAAAGTCATTCAGTTAGAGCAGAACTGCAGCAGTTAAATGGCTGAGAAGTATAAATATTTAAGGCTTTTGATTCTGTTTTTGTCCTTCCTACCTGTTAGGTCTAAATTATCTTTTCAGCTACCAGTCTTTAACCCACTCTGCTGTTATCTTAATTGATTTTTCTAGATATATTAAAGAAATATGTTTCCTTCCTGCAACAGATGATGCTATGTCCTGAGCTCTCACTAAAATGTCAGTGAATAATGAACATTGTATGTTTATATTTAATATCCATTCTCATTTAACTGTGACTATTAAATATCTGCCTGGAATAGAAAGGATATTTATTGCAAAATAGTGACAATTCTGCAGGTATTTTGCAGTTTTTAGCTATATCAACACCTAACCTTTTATTAAATAACTGCAATATTTCCCTTATTTCATTACATTCTTCCTACATCGTTATGTGCGTTATTTTTCACAAATACCTAAATAAGACATGCAGTGTGTTTTGGGGCAGCATGGTGGCGATGTGGCTTTGTGAAACAGACTCTTGGCCTATGCTTCCAGCAGGGGGCAGGACGAGACAAAAATTAAGGACTCGGGGAGGGGGTGGTGATGGTGGGCACGTGGGGGGGGGAACGGCAAAAACAGCCCTGCTTTTAGTTATTTGTTCCCTTCATTTTCTGCAAAACCACGATCTCTGCAGCAGTATGACTATCTGAGGAAAGCAAGTTCTCTTTTTTTGTTCTGTAAACAATTTTTGGCTTCTGCTTCAGTGAATATGTATTACTGCTTCTGAAACCCTCTTTGTCCTCACAAATACAAGCCCAATGATCTAAATACAGAAGCATTTTAATATTATATAAAGCTATATAATAAATCTGTATGTCTCCCATATTGCAAAAGAACAACAGCAAAACAAACAAAAACAAACAAGCAAAAAAAAAAAAAAAAAAAAAAAAAGTGTTGTGTTTTAAATCTCCTCTGCAGCATTTTAGCTATTATTTTTTTTTGAGCGCAGTTTGAAGATAATTCTGGGCACTACAATTCAAGACCACAGCAGAGTATTGTCCTTTGTAAAAACACAGTAGCAGGAGCCTAAGGCTTATGCCATGCCCAATTACAGGAGGACGTCTTAAGTGTTTCTTGTGTCTAGAAATAATGCAGCCTATTTCTAAGATATTGTAGAGACCCACTTGTGCAATGATGGAAACGGACCACTGACTGATGACTGTTCAGCCCAACCATAAGCAAAATAGCTGTGAAGAGCAAAAATTACGTTTGTTCATGTAAAAGTGGATGTGCTTGTAAGGAATGATGTTCATAATTAATTATAACCTAATCCCAGATGATCCAAATACTCATCTCTGAGCAAGAAGATTGTGCAAGACTTTCTATTAATTACAGTACAGAATTTAGTATCTGTAAGAGGAGATGAATCATCTGAGATCAGAAATATATCAACTAGTTCCCAGGCTGCTCCAAACCTATAGCTGAGGTGAGAAGCCAGTAGCTGTTACCTGTGGGTGTCTGTATATTATTGCGCACAGCCATGGTTTTACGTGTATGCTGTCAAAGAGGTACTAATGACCAGGCACCAGTAATCACCAGGCACCAGTAACCATGGTGAGAGTGAGCAAGTTTTCATTCATCATAGCTTTGCATAGGAACCACAAACTGTTCTACCTCTTCGCTTTGGTAGTGAACAGGTAGCTTTAAATAAACAGTGTGCTTAGCTTTGCCAAAGGATTTTCCAAGCCTAAGGGATGTGTTTCTGCCTTCAGCAAAGCCAGGCAGAGGAAGAGGGTCTTTTAAGACCTGAAAGACTCCACAAACTTGACTATCTCTGGAGCTAACAGAATTGTAAAATGATCTTTAATTATTTTCTATATATTTAGATGGAATCCAAGATAGTCTTAAAGGTTATCAACTGGATTATGGTAACTTCCCCTTAAATAGATGCAAATATAGTTATATGGAAATATGTATTACATAGACATATATGAATATAATTACATATAATTACATGTAGTTTGAGCAACGTATATCTATTTATATTGGGTACAAGGAAGAAACTTCAAGATGAGGGTGGTGAGATACTGGAACATGTTTTCTAGAGAAGTTGCGGATTACCCATCACTGGAAGTGTTCAGAGTTACATTGGATGGGGCTTTAAGCAACCTGGTCTAATGAAAGATATTCTTGCCTATGGCAGAGCTTTGGATGAGCTGATCTTTAAGAGTGCCTTCCAACCTAAGCCATTCTATGATAATTTATATGTGTATAAATTATCTATAATTATATTTATATAAAATTTTATTTCTAACATCAAGCGCTATAAGCAATTTTTGTACTATCATGCTAAAACTTCTTCAGAAAATTCTTGCATTTAAGTGCAGAAAAATAATACCTTGTATCAAATGGATGTAGTTTGACAGGAAACAGGGAGGTAACTAACTCAGATTTGCTGAGATGATTTTTCCCTATTCCTATAAATAGACTGAAAAGAAAATATTTAGCCATTATTACTGGTCCCATTCATTCAAAAATCATGAGTCAAACCCTGAAAATAGTATTAAAAGCATTTATTAAGATTCTTTTTATTTCCTTTCACTTTTGCTTACAGTTGCATTTGTTTCATGTTTTAGGCTTTCCCCACTGGCTACTGCAGTTAAAAACTTCATAAAAGAAATAAAATCTGTGATTTGTCACAGACTTGTCTGAGTTCGTAACTGGGGTAATGTGCCTGTTTCCCCACTGCCATAGTGAAGGGGCAGTGAGGGAATCTCTGTCTGCGTATGTTATCTCAAAGGGAATGAGGTAGCAGAGAACAGATGAAGGTCTGGGTAAGGCAAACAGTGAAAAAAGCACTAAAGGGAAAAATTTCCTCAGGCATATTAGTATGCGCTAACTTCCAGAGGTATAAATATCTACACAAAGTGCAAGCCAGAAACAATACTTTTACTATTTTTTTTCCCTCAGTAGAACAATTCAGGAAGTGTCTTTGTGGGAGTTTCACAGTTGGCTTAAATTCAGATTCAGAAAGTTTTCAGCTAAAAACATTTGGCAGAAACCAACATTCTAAAGCAGCTGCAGAGACCGTTGTGTTTTGTCAGTGGATTATATCTCATTTTCCTCCCTTGGGCTTTCCAAGGCTGGACTGTGCAGAGTGCTGTGGTGGTGGTAGCATGGCTTCATAGTGGAGCTACTCAGGAGGCCCCTGATATATCTAATTGCTCTGTATTTCCACATCAGATGATAACCTAGAACAGGTAATATGTGAATTCATAAATATTTACCTACTAGGCAAGTATAGTTCTGTCACGTGACAAGGAAATATATTAATATGCCTACAGAATGCTTAAATAATAACAGTAAGTCCAGGCTCTGAATGATGACACTAAATCAGAATCTGGTGAGTGAAATAAATGTATGGGGTTAACCTGGATGCAACAGAGATCAGAATCTGCCTCAGATTCAGTGGTAAATAAAAATCAAGGGAATGCTGAAAGCGTGCACACTTTTGTCATAAATGCATACATTTCTTGAAGGTGTGTGTTTCAGTGGCCAAACCTGCATTTTATCTTACTGGAAGCTTAAAATACATAAATCTTGGTTTAAGCTATTTAAGGTTATTAGATAATGTGAGGTATTCAGAATGTCAAATCCAGACCATCTAATTATTTTTTTTAAAGTCTGCAATCTTAGATGAATCAAATGTCATGATCTTAAATTCTGAATGCGATTCTGAAATCTATTTATCTTACTATGTTTTATAAGGTTTATTAGATAATTATTACAGATACTAAATGTCTCTTGGGAACATTCAGTTGATACGTTTCCAGTTTCCACTGGAAAATGACAGAAAGAAACCGGTGTATGTTTGGTATTCACAATATAGTAGAGTTCAAATGCTTTTTTTTTTTTTTTTTCCTGTTTCATAATGCATTCTTGAATTTTTTAAATGTCTAGACCATCTATATATCTATCTATATATATAAAGTTTTTCATTTGTTATTAATTCAGCATGATTGATAGGAGGAACTAGGGGCTGAGAGTGAAAGTACCCTAACTACAATGGAAGGAAGATCAGGGGAGATGAGTTAATATACATAGTTGTGGGTTGTTTCCAGTGAACAGACTCTGATGAGGTGTCTTGCTGGTGACAGGAGTTAAGGAGTGCTTATGCTGCTGTGCAGTCTTTTTAGTTCTACTGCAGCTACTTCCAGGCATAAAAAGTGAAAGTACTGAGTCCATCTCTTTGCTGGTGACTGCAAAGCCATGATCTGGCCTCAACTATGTTGCTTAGATACAATTGATTAATGTGTTATGGATGCAATTTGCACTTTTTCTAAATCAAAATGTAATATGGAATTTCACAGAATAACAGAATCATCTAGGTTGGAAGAGACCTCCAAGATCACTGGGTCCAACCTCTGACGTAACGCTAACAAGTCCTCTGCTAAACCATATCCCTAAGCTCTACATCTAAACGTCTTCTAAAGACCTCCAGGGATGGTGACTCAACCATCCCTGGGCAGCCTATTCCAGTGCCTAACAACCCTTTCAGTAAAGAAATTCTTCCTAATATCCAACCTAAACCTCCCCTGGCGCAACTTTAGCCCATTCCCCCTCGTCCTGTCACCAGGCACGTGGGAGAACAGACCAACCCCCACCTCACTACAGCCTCCTTTCAGGTACCTGTAGAGTGCGATAAGGTCGCCCCTGAGCCTCCTCTTCTCCAGGCTGAACAGTCCCAGCTCCCTCAGCCACTCCTCGTAGGACTTGTTCTCCAGACCCATTTCCAGTTAGTTTGCAGCAAATGGTAAGTTTTAGGGAAAAATAGTAAACTGAGGAAAAACTGAGTGAAACAATATAAATTTTGTCCTTGACTTATTTGTAATTATGACAGTTAATTCAAAGTTTCTTCAAAGCCTTTCATATATGTACTACTTTTTCATCTGAAAATCTCAACAGTGCTAGAAACATTAATTAAATAACCTTCTTAATAACTCTGTGAAGGAAGTTAGTTATTTTATGATACTCATTTAGAGCGATAAAACAAGGCAGTGAGAAGTATTATACATAATATTTTGGTAGTATCTGAAGTGTGAATTCTGACAGGCAGATTTGGGATCTATAAACAGTCTACAAAAAAATAGCCACCTGTGGGGTATCTTAGTTTGAGAACAAGAAATCATTTTCCGATCTTGATACCCTTGGATTTTTAATTATTGAACCAAAAAGCTGTCAAACACATTAGGTGAAGAGCACTCTGAATTTCAGTATCCAGAGGAACAGAAGTAAGTACAAATGTCTTTTGTGAAGGAATAGCTTCCATTTGGTATTCTGAACTTCTTTGGACCAAAATTCCAAGAAAGTCTTGGAATATTAGTCTAATAATATAATAATACTCTCAGGTATTTTTCTAGAATTTACATTACAGACAGAAGCCACAAAATATGAGTATAGCTAAGGACTTATGTATTAGTATCTTCTAGTATCTTTTCTCACAGAAGTCATCTTTTCTTTTGTATACTGGCTTGAGGAAGCCTGAGTCATTATTTTTAATGCTAATGTTAATAATACTGTGTACAGTATGAATTCTTCCTGACATGAAAGTGATATTTTGGATCATAAAAAAAGAGATAGAAATGCTGACAAAGTGGCAAAAGATGATGCGGAATCTTTGCTGTGTTTTAATGAAAAAATAACCCAAACCCTCAGGGTCAGCACTCAAAGCTTATGTGAGGATAAATTATATCCTACAGGAGGAGCATGGAGAGGAGAAGGAACTTCAAAAAAATCCTGCAAGGCAGATAAGGATGATTACTTAAATTTATTGTTACATTCAGTGACAACTTTTGTTATACTGGAAAGAAGAAAAAAACAAACAACAACAAACAAAAAATGAAAATACAAAAAAAGCTCACAGCAAAGCAGAGGTTACAGTTATTTCTCTTTAGGAGCTTGTGTTTGAGTTTTGATCAGATGCTTTGACTCACTTCCTTTGTTCACTAAGCTACCAGCAGGTTGTACAAGCCCAGCCAGAGAAGGGAAAAGACTGTTTCTCTCTGCACACATGTAGACCGGTTTTGGAGTATGGAGATTCTGATAATTTGGGACTAGTCATCTGCAGCACAGTGGACCATCCAAGCAATACCAACGGTCAAGTTTGCAGGGAGGGCCCAAATCCATGGTCTTTCTGTGGCCAGGAAGACAAGAATGGAGCACCATACAGCTCCAACACACATGGACTCTCATTAACCAGGGAGTTATGAGGGAATGGATTTTGGTAGATTTCCGTATTATCTTTAGTAAGTAATGTCCACGCTTTAAGCATTAACTTTGCATTGCTGAAAGAAGTGGCTAGGAAGTTAGCTGAATGTCACTGTGTGATAAATTTTCATGCAGCCCCCAAGAGCTGCAGATTGCTCTTGGCTATGCTGCTGTGCGTCCCACAGTGTGCAGTTCCTCCCCTGGTAGTATGACAAGGCCTGGTTTCAGAGCTCTTCAGCACTGATTTCACATGTATCCACTTTACTTCTCAGCCTCATCGAGGTGTGAAATTAGACACTTCATTAAATATCTTATATATACAATTAGTTCCAGCTAAGAGCCCTGATGACTGAGAGAAAATTCTTTCTTGGGTGAAAAAAGTGCAATGTAGATGCAATGTCCTCTTTTTGTGAGGGATACGGGAATGCAAAGTGTGGAGATAATCTATAGATAGATGCATACATATAGTGGGGTTGGAATCACCTTCAGTTTTTTTTTTTTTTTTTCTGTATCTTTTATTTCTTCTATAACTTTAGTTATGATGTGAAATAAACATTAATGTTGGTTTAACTGAGAAAACAGAAGAAAAAAGAAAAACCATAAATCTAACAGAAAGGCTATAGATATGCTCTCAGCTTGCAGATATCTTCTTCAGCACTGTTTCCATGGAAATTTTTATAGTGCCTGGAGGGAGTGAAGTGCAGGTCACAGATCTGCAGAGCTACAGTAGGCTCTCAGCCCAGTTAGGCAGAATCTGACAGCAACAAATGGGCATATCTTTGAATGGAACAGTTCTGCTTTCAGAGGAAAAATGTAATCTCTTATAAAAATGTGTCTTTGAAAGAAAAATATTAATCTCTGTGGCAGTTTGGGGTGAAATTGGAACCAAGAGCTGTCATTTTCATAATAAAAGCAGTTTCCAAATCTCTTCACTTTACTCCCCCTCCCCTTACTACTTGAAGTCATTAAGGGCCTCGTCACATTTATGAGAGCAGAATTCTAAGTACCATTTTGGATAATCACTGGGTATTCCAGTTTGCTAATTATTTTACCTGGGACACACTCAGAGCACCTAAAAATTTTGGCAAATGCTGTGGATACTGCCAGTCATCCAGCAACATACTATTAGTTTTATTTATATTATAATACATTTTAAGCAAGACACCTAAAATGTAAGGAATATATATGTATTTTTTTTTTCTCATCCCAAAGTTACAAAAATATAATTATAAATTTCTGTGACAGCCTTCCATGAGAAGGAACGCTTCCTATAAAAATTTGTAAGAAGGTTGAACAGGACCACAGTTTGAATTGAAGCATCAATCTTTCATTTTGTCACAAATTACCTTTAAGTATTAATGCAATATTAATGATTTTCTTACCATTTTCTTGCCAAGAAATAGCCCTTAGGAGCACTTGATATATACAGATACACTATAAAGAGGCTAACAATGAGATAGATATTGACCAGCTCCAATTTTCCTGAAGCAGGACGGTGACTGCAGTAGTATGCCCTGCATTGGGTTGCAGTCAGAACCATATAAAATGGGATGCAACTGAGTGTTGTTCATTAGTTTTCAGATACACTGCAGAAAGATAACAGTCCCTTCCAAGTGCAATTGTTTTAATTTCAGCTGTTTATAGTTGGTTTTCTGGAGGTTAGGTCTATGTGAATGTGTTTTGTTTGTTTGTTTTTCTGTCTGTGGTCAACACAGCATGAATTTATTATTGGCCTATTAGAAGGAAAAAAAAAAAAAAAAGGAAAATGTTGTAACCTTTTCCTCTTTAACACTTTTAATATTCTTTTTTTCTTCTTAATACCAAAGCAATTTGATATTTTCATCATTAACTCTTAAAAAAAATAAAACAAAGAAACAAACAAAAACAAACAAAAAAGGAAAGTAATTTCTAAATCTCTTTCCCCTTAGCTTATTAGAGAATAATGAATACTTTCCTCTACTCCTCACATATTAAAATATGCCATGGAGTTGCCTATGGCATATACAGACTGCCTGTGTACCAGACACTATGGAAGGAACAACAATATAATATATAATAGTGAAGATTTTTTTGGGAAAAAAAAAGCCATAAGCAGAAACAAACAAACAAGCCCCCATAGCATACCATTTGTTTGACTAGGAATGATTTTTTTTTTTGCATGACTAAAACTTGGGATGACAGCATGCCATGTCTGCTGTGTATATCATGCAAGTAACTTTTCTGATCTCCTAAGCACACTGACAAGTTTAAGTATTGCAGACGAAGCTTTCTTTTTAGTTTGGGTCTGTCTTTCTTTCCTTTTTTTTTTTTTTTTTTTTTTTTTTAAGATAAGTTTTTTTCATTGTCTAAAATTGTCTAGAATGAAGAAAAAAATGTCTCTTACTGATCCTTCTCTTTATCTTAATTTGACTGACATAATATAAAATAAGCTCATCTAGTCTGTGTGTCTCTCCTAATCATAGCTTCTTAAAGAGAGGAAAAAAGTATTGAATTTCTGTCTTTTGTTCCTTAAAGAATCTCTTGATCCATAAAACCAATTCCATACCAGCGTTATGACAAGGTGCCTACACTTTTTTAAAATGTACTTTCCAACATCTATTCATTTTTTTCCTTTGGAAGATACTCCAATTAGCACAGTGTTTCAAACAGTCCAATTAGGCAGGCCTCTTTATCAACTGAGGTGTAAAAATCTTAGTGGTGTCTGCTGGCTGGAGGTTAAATATTAACCACAGCCTAGAAATTCAGCAGTCACCTCATTAATCCATTTGAAACCATCTGTCATAAAAAAAATGCAATATGCCACATCACCTTTTTTTTTTTTTTTTTTTTTTTTTTTTTTTTTCCCACTTTTGGCATCTGCCCATTCCTTTTTAATTTCTGAGAAATGTGCTTCTAAATTCAGTAATTTTGTGGCCGTGCTTTTTTCAGTTTGATATCTTGGCTGTTATTTATTGTGTCCATTAGAAGAGGCTCCACTTTGAATCTTCTCTATGTGGCAGTGAACATTTCTCCCCTTGTTGTCATATTTTCTTGTTGGGACGGACTGTTCTGAACAGTCGCGTGCACAAAGCTGTTCTCCCTAGGAGATGCTCTTGGAAAAAAAGAAATAAACAGAACAAAAATGTCCCATATGCTCCCTTTGTGTGCAAAATGTGTTCAGATTCCCACAGAGGTGTGGACTGGGTATGAGATGGATTGAAAAATCTTAAATATGCCGTGACCTGGCCATGCATTCTGTACTCCATTCCTGTAGGCATGGAATAAACACCGAGAACACTAAGAGCTGTGAGCCTTTCCCAGAAGGTGTGTGGTGGTAAATGGAGGATCATCTATGTAACATCTTTCCAAGATTTGTCAGATAATTTCATCTGTTACCTGTGGCATTATTATGAAGTCCTATACTAGTTTACTCGCAAAGTCTTAGTTTTACTTTGATGGGAGTAAATGTCATAAGAACCAGATGATCTTAGAGATCTTTTCCAACCTAAATGATTCTATGATTCTAAGGAAAAGCAATAATGCACTATGATGGCTGCCTGAGCAGAGCACACATGTATTTCAATATTCCTTTATGTTCATTAACATACTGGGATCCATGCTGATCCCTTTGTATAGTACCTGGGAAGTAACTTATTTTCTTCACAACAAACAGGATGGATGACTTCACTTTTCCAGAAGTTTTTGTTGTTGTTGTTGTTGTTGTTGTTTTTTGTTTGTTTTTGTTTTTTTCTTCTCATTGTGCTTTGAGGCTGTTTCTTGATAAGAGCAGGCTTATGTCAGTAACAGTCCTCTGAAAAATATGTTTTTAGTAGAACATAATCAGCAATACTGTTTTTGCTGCAGGTCTTTTATACAGGCTTGTTCAGCACCATAGAAAACTCCCTCTTGCTACTGCAGGTAGTAGTAGAAACAAGTTTCTGACTATATTTGGCCCTCAAATTCCCATGTATATGATTGCAGTGGGAATTTGCTAGTTGTTTGCTTATTTTATGACCTACAAGAATCCTAAATATAAGCAGTCAGAGCCCATAATACATATTCCATTCTTATGGTTTCATAACAGTGAAACAATATTTTAACCCTATTAGATCTTCCTATTATGCTGGTGTCCATATTCTTGCAACTGTATAGCATCTACGTTCATGTTTCATTATAATAACACTATAGTAAAGGTGGATAGTTTCAACTCCAGTGTCATGATAATGTTTTGATGTAATACAGCTTATTTTATAAATTGCTAAGGGGTGGGTTTTAATTGCTGCTCACTGAGCAAAAAGGTGTGTTCATTTAGTAGCCGTTGTTGGCTCTGTGTAGAGGCTGAAAGGAATTGTCTGCTACAAATTAGTATGTTGGTTAGCCTTACAGTTACATTAGAAGGGGCAGTCTCCCCTGATGAAGACCTGGCAATCAATTGCATTTTTCTGAGGTGGTAATTGAAGCTTAACAGTGGGGAAAAAAAAAAAATCAAAAAACCAGATTGGCAGTGATTACTGTGGACTCCCACAAAGACCTGTGCTTACTTCTGAAGATTTTCTAGGCTAAGTGGCTACCATGGCTTTTGTTTTCAGTTGCATCCGATAAGCTTAATCTCTTTGATTATTTTATTTCACAGAAGTGAAACAAGTAACAAAAACTGGAGGGTAAATGGTTTCTTTTCAACTGACAAGTAGCTGCATGCTTATCAGCCAAGCAGAAGTGTACTACCCAATGGTGTGGCTAATGCTTTTTGACTCAGTTTTGCACAGTACTGTCTATTTATTGTTATTATTATTATAGACAATGAAGCAGAGTGAATCTTCTGAAATGTATTTCACAGAGTTTACTTGATAAATGAATTTAACACAATTGTCGCAAATTTGGCAAGAACTCTGCGATGGACAGCCCTGATGAAGTATTCAGGAGAGAGTTGATGGTTCTGTACTGTTCAGTACTAGCCATTAGTATGTGGCAGCTTTGCAGATGTAAATTATACAGTACCTGAGATTTTCTTATAGCACTTCAGCCTCACTGCTCTTTCTTGAGAGCCTATTTCACAGCAGCTCATGCAGAACAATTATGAACAAACATCTACTCTTGTGTTTGCATAGGCAAGCCTTGCAAGCCTGAATGAGAAGAAATAATAATTATTCTGTGGTTTGCTGCACTTGCAAGGGGTACTTGTTTCTATTGTCCTTCTATCTTTTTGTCTCTGTTGGATTTTGAAGTATCAATGCAATAGCTTATATATGTGGGCAACATGAATTCTAGGCAAATAAACAGTAGACCGTCTTGGGCAGGAATGTGTATTTAAGAGGAAAAGCACTTAATGTAAGCTGTAGTGACCACAGCTCATGCAGGTACATGGATGTGCCAGTTGCCTGTTGCCCTGCTGGAACTTAAAGCTTACATGCTCTGCTACAATTCTGGGATAATTATGCGGCTCCTTGTCACAAATGGACGTGGTCAGTCCTTAAACAGTGTATGTTTGCAACAGAAATCAAATGCAATCAGTGCTCCTGGATTCTGTTAAGACTGACACTGAAGCACAGGAAAGAAATGTGTAGATAAATCACGTAACTGCCTTCAGCTCAGATATATAGTAATTGCATATGGAAGTGTGCAAAGCAGGTTTGTTTGTTTGTTTGCCAAAGCCTTACTCTGCACTTGTGCTAAGGACTTTTTTTGTATGAGTTATCTGGTCATTTGGGCTGGAGAGGCAAAAGTTATCAGGAACTGTTGATTTATTTCAACTGTATTTCTGTATTTGTGTTAAATGTTGCATAATAGTATCTGAAACAGAATTCAGATCAAACAAAATGTGCTGAAGCATCCCTTAGTGTTTTTGCTTTTTAAATCTCAAATTAAATAAATTCAGACTTCATGGGTTGAATATGTATGCAGTGTGTATGTATATATATATATATATTCTTTTTTTTTTTTTCAAAATTTGACTTTTAAAAGGCCTGAAGGGGAAAAATGAAGAAAATATAAAGTTTTTATTTTTCTTGGACTTGTAATTCCATTCACACTTGCATTCAGTCTGGTTGTGAAGCTTGTATGAGAGTGTTGGTAAAATCCTTCTCATAACAGAGGTATTGATGTGCCTAACAATCAATGAAGTCTTAATGCTTCCCTGTCACAGTTAGGTGCACCTGAATGTAAGGTTAATTATATATATATATTTTACATTAAGATCTCAAGTATTGAAAAGTAATTTAAAAAAGTTATGTGATTTTTTACATTAGAATTTTAACTCTCTAGAATAAAAAAAAAAAAAAAAAGTGGAATATGAAATAACACTTATTCCAGAGCTGAAATTTGTATATCTTTAAGGATAAAGAATGGTATTGAAATCAGAATAGGACAAATTAATTCCTTACACACACATACCAGTGGTTGATTTCCTAAATCTATTATTAATGAATTTCAACTGTTTATATCAGCCCTGGCTGTTGTAAATTTTGGAGTTTATTTAATAAGAGTAATCAATAGCTGTTGAAAGGCAGTTCCAAGATAATTTCTGGAGTCCTTGTTCAGCTAACATCAGTGGGGACCTTGTTTAAATGACAGGTGGATTTGGTTCAAATACCAGCCACGCAGAGTTATTTATTTATTTATTTATTAACTACTGTTTGCATTTACAAGTTGGTTATAAGATAGCTACAACACACAACACCACACGTAATGAAATTACATGAGAGCTTTAGAAAACTGAGTGCTGTATACCCAGACTATGAAATTTTATCTGAGCAGTCTGAATGCTGTCTTGCAGTTCCGTTTAGGTTGCTGGCTTTAAGGCAATAATTTTGGGGGTATGTACTGCACAGGATGTAGACACACCTGTTGCTGCACTATACCTGTGCTGTTTGTAACCATAACAAAGAAAGGAAAATTTCAGATCTCAAATGGGGTAGGGTATACCTGGTATTGCATTCCTCCAGTCCAGTGCATGAGTATTATTTGCTACAGCACTATCTGACAATATGCAGTTTCTAACCTTACCTTCTTCCCTACCCCTTGAAAATGAAATCCTGCCTGCTCAATTTATTTATTTATTTATTGGGCTGTACAAAATAAATATTTTGAGCTCTGACATAATGCAAAAGATTGTGCTTGTTTCCAGAATGCACTCCTGATTTCAAATATGAAGGCCAGCTAATACGTGTGTTCCATGCCAAATATGTTGGATTTGGTAATATTTTTTCCTGCCAACTGCTCTATGCTTAGCCTGTTTTTTTTTTATTATTATTATTATTTTAAATTTTTTCCCCCCCCCCCCCCCCAAGTGATTGTGCATGTTACACAAATGCAAAGATAAGCAATTCAGAAGGCTTTTTGTGTATAAGATACTCTACAGGCAACTCACCTGCTGGAAATGAGGCTATTCTACATTTGCAACAATTTTCCCCTCTGCATGTAACTTTTATTCCACAAAAGGCATGATTGTGGATATAGAGTTCTTATTCACTGATGCTTTTGATGAAGAGAATAAAAACAGGATTTTGTGTACTGCTTAAACCAAGCTGAGCAATTTTTAATAAAAACAATTTCTTTACAGCAGGGTAGGAAGTTGTTTTCCTATAAATCCTATAAATGTTCACCGTTTAAATGAATTTTTATTGTAATGAAATTTGTACTCTTGAAATTATTAATGAACTTAAAATATGAAAAAACGTGGTCAGGACAATTAAAACATTTAATTCGGATTTGGATCATTTGGGAAAGCTTAATTTAGTTTTGATGCTTATTTTGTATTATAAATTCAAATGCTTGGTTATGAGAGAAAATTCTAACCAAAAATAGTGTTTTGAAAAATCAGTGTAAGCTATTTGTATATATATATGGTGATTTCTGTATTTCTCTTAAAGAAGAAATTTGCTGAAGTGTCTCTTTTCCACAAAATGTTTTGTTTCTTTTAATTGACAATTTTTAGACAAAAATTCTCATCTACCTCTAGTACAGAGGTTATCCTCATATCCATTTCTGTTCTAACTAATACCATTGTGGTTCATCCAAGAAAAGTGAAGCTCCAGTCCCTTCTTAAACATTCACATAAGAATTGTCACTTAAATATTTACAGGGGATTGGTTGGCTGAAGTAGGACGAGAGCTTCAAACACACCAAATGTGTTCTACCTCAGAAATCTGTTATATTTCGGACGCACCTGTGCTTGGTTTGTGTGGCAGTGCTGGGTTCTCCTCAGAATCCCCTTCTTAGGTCTCCAGGGCTTCTTATAGCACTACCCCCTGCTGATGCCATGCTGATTGTGGGAATAGGATAATTTCTTCAGAGAGTGTTTTAGTGCTGCTGCAAAAGAAATGAACCTGTAGGTCTGCACTTTTTCAGACTCTATGGGCTACTGAAACCAATGGTTTTGGCAGGTTCCCTTTGTGAGAAACAAAGTTGTGTTTTTGCAGTAGAGAATTATTTTTCTTTATTCCAAGGTAGTTGTGCAGTCATAATAAGGAGAAATGCTAAGTAGGTAAGTGGACAGTAGAAGGCCTCATTGTTCCAAAATAAGGTTGAAGCTTGAGAAAAACAGGATGAGCAGTGCGAGAACAGTAAAACCAAGATCACAAGTTCTCAAAACATAAGAAAGGAGAAATTAAAAGGTTGAAAAAAAGAAAAATTGTACATATATGGTACAGAGGAGTGTCGAGTAGCTTGTGAACCTATAGTACTCAGCCAATGAGGAAACGGGGGAGGTGATCAGGTGTCGGGTAATAGGAAATAAAAGGTTATGGTTTGTTTGCTAAAATGTACTCCTGATTGACAGGACGCCTGCCATTGCAATCGCGAATAAAATAAGCTTCACAGAAGATCCTGTCTGAAGAAAATTATTTGAGATTTTTCTCACACCTTTAATATGTACTAGATTGGTAAAGATCTTTAATTAATAGTCAAATGTCAAATTCTGTTGAAGAGTGATATGTAATAGAAGTTTTGCTTTTTCATACCATAACTTGGTTAGAGTTTTGTAGGCATTACAAATCTTGATCTTCAAATGGATTAAGTTTTTCTCATGAACACAGTGGGTCAGAATTTGTTCTTCTTGGCTTAGAATTAAATTATTAGAGAGTGGATTTCATGTAAATCCTTACTTAAGGGAGTTAAAGATGAAAGTGAGTTCTGATTAGCATAAATCTTTCAGTCTCTCCTCCCTGGCCCTCACAGCTGCCCATAGGTAACATCTTTTAAGAAAAAGTGTAGGCAGATTTTATTAGTTCATCAGAGCTTGTTGGGACAGCATGCTGTGAAAACCAAACCTATAATGGCTTTAGGCTATATGGTTCCCTGAGCAAGGAATCATAATCATTATGCATTTGCCAAATGCTTGGGAAAGTCCTGGAATGACAATATCTTGTACAATAATTCTAGTCTTTCCTTCGTTCTTTGTCTGATCCTTCCCAATTCAGATAATCCTTTCTCTCTTTTTTTTTTTTTTTTTTAATTTATTTATTATTATTATTTTTAAATTTTATTTATTTTATTTTTTTCAGTTATTTTCAAAATTAATGCAAATTCAGGTATCTATATTTCTTAAGAGACAAGTGCACACACACACACATACACGTTGCTAACATTTGCTTGCATTTGTAAAAGCCTCAAAGTTAATTTTTATGTACAGACTATAATTAAAATTAAAATAATTAAAGCTGAGGGGCTTTGTGTACTGCATAACTCTCCTTCAGTCATGACATTTTTCTTAGATTATAAACGTGACCCTGTGTCCTTTCACTGGTGCCAGGAGGCTTACTGCAACCTATTTTATGGACAAACGGTTGAGGTCAAACCCACTATACTCTAGTGTTAATATCGAACAATTTAGTTATTAAATTACATTTTACTTTCCACTGTGACTTTGAAGGAAACAATCAAGGCTCCTAAAGCATGCCAACTTAATACAAAATTACTTTAGCTCTGGTCATGCCTGTGGTTACAAGGAAGGGAGGTAAAAACAAATAGCACGCTCACAAAAGCAGAAGGGAGAATGCCTTTTCACTGGAGCTGTGGATTTCAAATGGATTTGAGAAAAGGTGTGTGCTATAAAGAATTCTGTTTTAAATCACATTTCACTATTTTTAAAAAAAATGTTTCCTTCTGCATAAGAAATCTTAATAACACCAAATGACTTAAAAATAGTAAATTTAGGCTGTGTCATTATGGATGGGTGGATAGATGAATATCTGACTGTCTTGTTGCATATGACAGGCACCTACTCTTACAGAGCTGTCAGGCTTGTGCTTTTAGTGTTATTGTTTCCAAGGACTGCTGTTATGAGAAGTCTTACAGTAGAAGGCAGAAGAGAAGGAATCTGAAATCTCTTTTTGAACAAAGCTGAGGGTCCAAATGCCATATAGTCAAAAAAATCACAAACTTTCTAGAGCACTAAGAAACTATATGCATAAAGTACTGGGAAGAATTTTTTATGTTAGTTTTTGGAGAGAAATATTTAAGTGTTGAAAATTTGGATGTTCCTATACACATTGCATCTGATTTTTTTTTTTTTTTTTTACCTTGTACTTTTTTTTTACCTTGTACTTTTTGTAGTTATTTGTGAAAAATTTATTCAGAATCTTTGGTACTTACTCATGTGTGACTGTGAGTGAGACTGAAGGAAAAAGGAGAATCACCAAGTTTGTTTAGAGAATGCATCATATCCTATGCTTTATTTCCTTGTTCTGGCAATGCTGAGAACACTGTTACCATAGGTTTATTTAAAAATAAAATAATCCTTAGATAGAAATTTATATTTGGACTGTGATATGATAAATTTCCTTACAGCTGAATCTTGGATACCACAGCTATAACTTGGGCACTACAGTTTTTTTGTCACTTGTACGAATTCTCACTTTTAGGTGACATACTGTATTTTAATGACTGCATTTGAATAACTCACACCCTGACTGGGGATAGTGAACAACAGACTACTGTGGTTCAGGCTCAAATTGCAGTTGCGCTTCAGTTTTTTAAGGCAGCAGGGAGATGCATCTAAACAAATTGGACTTGTGGTGTGCTGGTGATATACCGCGCTGGTCTTGATTTTCCAGCCATTTGTCTTTAATTGAAGCTACTGAGAGCTTTACTACTAGAAGAAAATTGTATCTGTGAATTGTTTTCTGGTTTATGCTTGACTACATTTGTATATTATTTCACAGCAGGCTGTTTATGTCTGTACGTGGGCCCTAGCCTGTCCTTCATGGATGAAGTCCATGGAGATATATTGTGGTGTCTGCGTAAGCCTCTGGAATTGCTTAGAAAACTTTATAAATTACATGTCATATCTAAATGAACCATCTGGTCTGCCAAGGAAATAATTCACCTTAGTGTGTTATATTTAGAACACTGGAATAAAAATATTAATTGTTATTCTAGAAATTAATGAAGAACATGTAAAATAGAAAAAAAAAGAAAAAAAAGAAAAAAAAGAAAAAGAAAAAACAGACACAAAATAGATATTGAACTTGTTGACTTTTCTTGTAATGTAAAGGGAAGCCGATGTTGTACCGTTATGAGTTAAGATTTGTTTCTTCTTGCGACATAGACAGAAATCTACTTAGAATAGTTTTGTCTGAAGTTTAGAGTGATTTTAGTGTGAAATTCACTGCTAAAAAGCAAGCAGAAATGTAGTATGGTGAGGAGAAAGGTAAAATTCTTCATTCTCACATTATGGTGTGGAAACATTCTGCTAGCAAGTGGGCACTTGAAATCATGGCTACCTCCCTATATTGAATGGCAACCCATCTGTGCTTCCCGTAGCTATGGTACTGAATGTTGCGATCAACATTGCCGCTGGAAGCAAGGCATTTCGATGAAGCTGGCAGCTGTGGGAATGCGGTAGGGGGAGGGAGAGAGAGAGAGAGGAAGAGGTTAAAAAATGAGGCAAGAAATCTTAGCAGTTGAAGGAAACTGCTGGTCTTCTTCTTTTTTTCTTTCTTTTTTCTTTTTTTTTTTTTTTCCTTTTCCTTTTTCTGCTACGTAGAAATATGTGAAGCACCCATTGTGAAATTAAATGTGATTTCAATCTGTTATGAAAACAAATGAAGAAGTTTTTATCATTAGCTACTATATTTTATCACTATAACAATGAATCCCATGACAGATTTGATTTTAAGTTACAAACTTCTGATGAAGTACTAAATATTTAATTACAATCTTGCTATATTTCATTAATTCAGTTCGGAAACATCTTTAAAACAAACAAAAAAACAAAACAAACAAAAAAAAAACACACACACAAAAAAACCAACCCATCATAAACCCAACAACAACAGAAAGAAAGAATAGAAAGTAATATCAGTACTGGGCACTTTGCTCCCACCTTCAGTCACTGTTCTGAATTGGCTCTATCTTATGTCATCCATCTAAACCAAGGTAGAAGGTTACTAGGCTTCTTAATAATATCAAATCTGCTTATCTTTACATGCTCTTCTCTCCTCTAGCTTTCTTTCTCCTTCTCCCTTTCCTTTTTTTTTTTTTTACAGTTTTAGCAATGAGTCTGAGTAAGACTGGAGAACTTTCTGTGTTCACTTTCTTGCCTGCATTTTTTTTTTTTCTGCATATCTTATGTTTATTTTATCAGGTATATTATAAAGGTTCAAGCTGAATCCATAGGTTATCCGATTTTGTGAGTGAGTTAAGGCATGTTATGAGCATACCACCTGTTCTCTTAATGCTGTGTTCAGATGAGATTTCCTACAGTTGCAAACTGTGATTATCCTCTCTTAGTCTAGTATAGTTTTATTGACACATTGGACATGAAGAATGAAGTTATTAGTTGGTGTAATTTATGAGGAAGTTTAGCCGTTGTAACATGCTATAAATGTGCAATTGAAATAGCTTCTGTTTGAGATTTCCAGACACACGAATGTTTTCCCAGCAGAACTATGTGGATTCATGGAAACTGTTTAACCTTAAAGGGAACCAGGCAAGCTTTAGAAAAATGAATTTATTTAGTGTGTCTAATTTGTATGAATTTTACATTCTAGCTGTCATAGGGATGCACAGTGTATATTTGCTTTTAGTCAAGTTTATATTTTGATAAACCTCTGTCTTTTAAGTAATAACTGGTTGAAGTAATTTCCTTGTTAATCCTTAACTTGCCAGGCACTTAACTTCTTTTATTGTTGCATTGTTGCTCCAAATGAGACACCAAGATCAGCTTTTTAATGATCTGTGTTTTCCAAGTCATCTTTTAGAGGATTTCTGCAGGAGGATCTATAAACAAGGTTTCATCTGGAACTAGAAAATAGAAGTTGACATTAATATTTTGATGCAATGCTAAATCAGCTTGCAAGAGTAAACAGAGGTGATAATACATTTTTAACTAATAGGAATACTGCAGAAATACAAAGTCACATTTGTTCATTTTTATTCCTAGTGTCTTTCTTTTGCTTAATTTGCAATTACTCTTTGAAGTGAAAGGTGTCATGAGAGTAACCTGGTTCATCAGAGGTATCACAAAATCTACGTGTGTTCACTTGTATGAAAAGAATGAAAACAAAAATTGTGGCTCTATCATATCCTATGAAGAGATGAGATATTTAAGGACAGAGTTTTTTTGAATATAGTTTGAAGTAGGCCCGATGTAGTACCTACAAAGGCATTGTCTGAGAACCCTCTGAACCACACAGTTAAGCAGCTAAGCAGCTTTTCTTATGTTAGTTTATCGATATTTCTGCCAGGTCTTCCATATCTTGACAAATTTTTCTCCCTTAAACCACTCTAGCACTAATGCTTGTGACAATTCTGATTTTTTCTTGGAAGCTCTATTCAGTTCTGACTACAACATAAAGAAACAAGAAGTCTATAAACTGTCAAAGAACATTATAAAAAATGGGAAAACAGAGCATGTACATTATAGGTGTGTGTTTTGTATACCCTCCATAGCTGACAGGAAAGAATACATTCCATAGACTTTGCTTATTTTACTGAATTACTGATGTGAAATATGCTGAGGAATGATATTGAGGAAATGGGGGAGGTGAGTCCTGGATTTACAGAAATGTTGATTCTTACAAGTCTCTTGAAATCATCAGCTGGTAATCAAGAATGCTAATTTGCATTAAGCCAGGCCTTCATTTCAGGTAACACACCTATAAAAATAAGTTGGTAGAATTGTAGGAGGGTACGTTTGTATGGTACTGCCCTTTGTAATTCACGTACTTTTGGTGATATAATTATTTCAGCCACCAGGTGGATGCACAGCTATCAGTCTGTTCTGCCCTCAGCCAGGCTGCTGCTACAGAGACTTTTCAGGAAGCAGCCAATGCCTTCCCCCTTTCAAACTCTCCAGCCTATTTCAGAAGTCAGCTATTTTTCCTCAGTCCATTTTGTGAACATGCTGTAGGTATTTCCCACCATCAAGTGAGCTTTTTGGGAAGCGCAAAGCTGCTCTGTCGCAGACTTTTCCTTTGATCTCGAGCAGAAATCTGATTTTGTAAAGTTCAGTAAGCTTTCTTTTTTTCCACTATGCTGCACTGCAGTATTGAAAAAAATGCAGAGAATAAAAGCTAGGCATCATGGGACTTTCTTCTTCTTTGTGATATACTTCCTTCCCTTTCCAGGAGTGGAATCCACACAGTTGTTGCTGTTTGGTTACATTAACACATTCAATACCTGCACTTGTATTTAAGGCAGTAAAAGTCTGAAAGAAGTTGGAACACTGAGACTGAGCTCAGGTCTGAGCAGTGTTTAGCCCTTTCTTTTGCTGTTTTGGGTGTATAAGTTAGTAATAAAATACAATATGTGATGCAGTAATGCCAGTTGATTCTTATCTTGTCCAGACAGGGAAGTGGAGTATGTTAGCTGTGTTTCAATTGTATAGCAATGCTCCTCACAGCTCAGCTGATGCAGCACTCTGTTCAGCCTCTTCTATAGCCCCTGCCTGGTATTGGTTAAAGCTCTAAATTTATGTTTCATAAAGAACATTATGTTGAGATTTCATTTTAATTTAAAGAAAAATAAAAAATAAAAATAAAAAAAAAAAAAGGAAAAAAATGAACACATGAGCACATGCCTGTTGTGCCACTGTATCCATAGCATGGAAGAGAAGGCAAGCTTGTGAGGTCTGTCAGTTCACACAGAGTGGATCACTGCTTTGCTTTTTGGTTGACTTTTAGGGGTTTTCTCTGTTCCCTAGATCCCACTGTTGGCATTGGTGAACCAGATCTAGTGTGCAGTTGTTCATTACTGGCTGTAAGGCTTGCTGGCTGTGGTTTAATATGCATAGATCTGTTGAGAATGGTGTTTCCAAGTGCATATCCTTCCAAATAGCAAGACATAAGAATGGAAAAAAATCCAACCATTTCATGGAATGAATCATCTCTGTGCCAGTTCTCTTTGGGATCAAAATAATAAAATCACTAACCCCAAACATACAATTGATTTATTTAAAGCAGCCTTTCTACATTCATGCAAGCTTCTGAAAGAAATGTTTCATTATTCAGCTACAAATGAAGTTTACAGCTAATATTTATCACCTGAAATACAAATGGGAGTATATAGGTTGAAATGATGAACAGGCATTTCTCCTCTCCTAAAAAATACTTCCTTCTTTTTGCACTTCAGTTTTGGTAGGCCATTATAGTAACACCCGCAGACTCCTTAGGATTGCTGTTACAAGCATTTAGAGGTGATGAATCCTTACTACTGAATACATCTAGTAAAGAAGACTATGATGAGAAAGTAAATCAGAAGAAGCTGAACAAATAGTAATTGGCCATGAACTGTGAAATGAGAGAAAAGAATTGGAGCAGCAAGAAGATGAGGTGATGTTAATGATAACAATGACTCACTAGATAATGAAGGGGAATTATCTGGTCATTATTTGACAGATATGAAAGGTATATGGAGGATGGAAGGGTAGAGATAGAGTAATAGGCTTCAGTTTATTTGAAACCATGAAGTTGCATAACAGTTAACCTGTGACACAGTCTAGTTTTCATTTCACGATTGTTTACCTTCTTGTAGCCAGCACATCTGTTTTTGTTCATTGGCATCTTTCTTTTGGATCTTGTTCAAAATTGTGTTCTCATTCTATGTGAACTTTTTGTTCAATATAATGCCATCCACTTCAGCGTACTGGCAGCCCACTGCATGGTTGCTGCTTTGTCTCCCAGATATTTTTCAAATCTTCTTGTACTTAAACTGGACTGAGGCTGAAATTCTCTTTGTAAGGGTACAATCCAGTATCCTTTGAAACTGGTGGATTAGACCTCTGTTGCAGACAATGAAAGGGAAAAAAACAAACAAACAAACAAACAAACAAACAAACAAAATGGAGATATGATGTATGGAAGAAGATGTAGGCACGGGAATGAAGGAAATGAGTGCCCTCATCCAGTGGTGACATGACCATGACTACAGAAAATGCTCATGATTCATAGTTTCCATTTATATAGGAGAAAAAAGGAGTATGTATATATATGTATATATACATATGAAATTTATACTTAAATACTTATTTTATATATATATGGCTATTTTACAGGAATTCATAGTCTATCCGTATTAAAAAAAAAAAAAAAAAAGTTAAAATTTCATCAGCCTGCTTTCTGTTCTATGCTTTTGGATTATTGCAGATGACTGCAGGACATTTCCTTTGCATTGTAACTTCCATCTGTATATCAGGTTACCAACAATAACATTTCATTGAAAATATACGTGGTCTTGTTTACTTTTATTAATATTAAAATCCATCTCACAAGTATGTGTATTCATTTAAGACTGTAAAGCCCTCCAAATGTTTTAAGAATACCATAAGCCTACCTCTTCATTAGCTAATTATTTTTAGTTTCAATGCGAGTTTATATTTTTACTTAAAGAACACTGGCTTTTTACTAAATAGTACTATTGCTGATTTTTCAAACTTTGAGGACGTGGCCTAGATCCAGCCTTATTTTCTTCTTTAAGATCGGTCATAGAAGTAGGCCACATCAGATTGGGCTCCCAGTGGGGAGGGGGAAAATATGCCATGGCATTTTTTGAGGAATGCTAGCAGTGCCACTTGTACTGTTGAGTTTATTTCTGTAGAATCAGGCACTGTAGCAGGTGATCTGCCTCCAAGTTGTAAATTCAGACTCAAACAGTTTTCAAGAGCAGACAGGGATCTGCATTTGAAAGAAGTCATGCAATGCTTAGCTTCCTGACATCACTGCAACTGGCTATGCTATATAAAACATCTCAGATAGAGCTTGGTGGTATACGGTGTTTGCCTTCTACAGAAAAGGACATTTCTGAAATGCCAACTTGGCATTTCACTGTTTTATAAGGGGGACTGCAGCAACTGAGACAAATTCCTTCAGGTTCCTTCTCTTCTCCCAGCTGAGATATCAAAGTATCCATGTAGTCTAAAAATTTTGAAGAGTCTCAAGTACTTATAAAGACAAAGAGGTGTTTGTGGTGAATCTATAATTTCTTTCATAGTTTTGAAACAAGATAAAGTAGATATTTTGAGTATTTTAGGTTGCTGACAATTTAAAGCTGACAGTGTTTGCTGTATATGATATATATAATGTCATATTAATGTAACTTATTTCCTCTCGAGGGGTAGTGACCACTGAAAATTTTCATGTGTACATGACTCAAAAATGACCAATTTGGAGTTTTTGAAATTTTTTTCTTTGTTTTTGTTTGATTTTTAATTTAATGTGCTGAACTGATATAATACAGGCCTTGCTTCTTGGGTTTTGAACATGTGTCAGGGACATACAGGATGGAAAGGCAGCTATGCATCACTTAGTGTTGTTTCTTTTCCCAAGCAGAGGGTTGGCAGGCAAGCCAAATGGTTATGTCTATAAATCTAATATAGAGTTTCTGCAAAAATAATGACATGTAAATTGACTCAAAAATATGTAGTCTGATGAAAGTCATTACAAAGATTTTAAAAGGTAAGGAAGTAAGATTTTGTACTCTGGGGTCCTTATGCCTACATTTGATATGAGCTAGATTAATTACACAGAAGATGCATACGCTGCCAATAATGCATTATGAAAATCCACTCTTGAGTTTACAAATTCATGTATGAACCCTGGGGCATTGACTTGAATAGGTTTAACCCATAATGACAACTCTGAACAAATTAATAATAGAATGATAATAATATTGAGCTTTGTTTGAGGTGAAAATATAAATCTATACTAAAACCCAACATGTGTAAAATGAATAGCCATTAAAAATCATGAACTAACCCCTGTGTTGTGAACCTTTCTGTCAGATTGCATAAAACAAAAATCCAATAACATTTTAGAGAAAATAATGTTCAGAGAGCTGCCAACATTATTTTACTTGTTAGGTAACTAAGCTAGAGTAATTACAAAATCATTAAGCGTGAATTTGCTATAAGAGTTATTCTAATTTGTGGGGCTTCACTGACTGCATGGAAGTTATTTCAGATTATGCTTGAATAAACTACTTCTTAATTTGGGCATTGATATCTGATTTGATTCTTAAGAGATCAAATACTGTATTCTGTTTGCAAGATGGAAGACAAGTTTAGACAAAGCAGCTACACCTGAGGCAAACATTTGAACCAGACTTTCTAATGTACCCTATTCTGACCTTGTCTAATATTACTTACTAATATATTACTTACTAATATTACTTACTTAATTACTTACTTAATATTACTTACTAATATTACTAATATTGCTTCCTGAGAGTGGTGGTAACTTGTACCACCAAAAAGCTCCAACTTTGCAGCTTGCTGTCATAAGCCACTACATGCGTTATGAATTTTTGCCAAGGTTCTTCATGGCAAAAGTATCCTGGTTTAATCCATGGATTTATAGAGGCTTACATTGCTTCAAGTTATAGTAAGGAATGAAAAAAAGAAATGTAATGTAGGGTGGAGGAGGAGGGGGGGGCAGGGTTAAAATGTAAGAGGGGATGTGGTTCTAATACTTGGACTCATACTGTGTTTATTGGTGCCAGACAAACTGCCCCTTGAATGCCTTTATTTTGAAAGAGTAATCATTTTCAGACTAAAGGTGAGGATTTTTTAATAAACTAGTCAGCCCAATTTTTAACTAGGAAATCTAGCAATAGTATGAATAGAATGTGTACACATCTGGGCTAGTATTAACCTAGCTCTGTATACAGACTTCATCATGTGTTGAACAACTCCCTTACAGTCAACGGATACTTTCTTGAGCCAGTACTTGCACTGGCAGTTCATTTTTAGCTTTTCCCAACATCCAAAAGGAGATGTGGAGAAGAGTGGGAGGAGGAATAACAGAGAAAACACTAATCCTTGAAAATTATTCCTTAGTGCTGACTCTGGAAACAAACTGTGAGATGGGTTTTTCATTTTTGTAGCAGTCATCACACTCTCAGCCTTGTCACTGCTTGGCTGTACCCTTTGACAATAGTATAGATGCTTTATTTAATGCATGCCAGTCTTTCAAACGCAATGGGATTTGTAATACTCAGTGGTAGATGTTATTTCACTACAACTAAATCATAAGAGTGTCCAAGTCCTGATGGGGACTGTCAGACTTCTGTGACAGAGTGACAAGTATAGCTTGAGAACTCAAAGCCACTCTGAAAAATTTATGTTTGCAACATTGCAAATGTAGACACTGAATAACTCTATAAAATTAATTTGGATTCCTATTAAGAAAACTCCTGTTGACAAAAAATGTTGTTGAGCTAACTGGTTCTTGAGTTCACAGATTTATCCAAAATTCCTTTCAAAAGTTTTGTTTGACTTCAGTGGACTTTGAATCAGTCACTCTTTGAAATTTTACATACTGATGTTTCAATCTGAAATTTTCCAGCTAATCTCTCAATGCTTCTTCTCATGGTTTAATTCTTACAGTTGGAATTGTTAGTTTTAATTTAGCACATTGAAGTTATCAGGAATCATGAGTCAAGCCCAGAGAAAGAATGGGATCATGTTTTTAAAAGACCAAACTCCCACTCTGTTAGTTGACCAACAAAGTCATTTGTGCAAAACAAATTTTGTACTTCTGAATTGTAATGTTACATGTATCTATTTCATGTATTGGCATTAGTAATTTCCAAATTCCATCATTCCATTTCTATGAAATGGCAAATAGTTTTTTTGTTTGTTTGTTTGTTTTTTTCCAGGTGACAATTTCTTCATTGTTTTTAATTTAAAAACATGAGTACTTTATGTATGAAAGAGAATTAAGATTTCTTGCTTTAAAATGTAGTGGCATCTTTAAAAGCTTCAAGAAAGTTGAAAACAGAAATGATCATAGGGCTGAAAGACCCTTTAAACATACCAAGCCTTACAGATCTTCTTGTTTATTATGTGCATATTATGTGTATAGTGGTATATGATCTTTATTTAACTCACCAATGTCCTGCAAGTATGCTAGTCCAGTGCTTTGAAGATGCAGCATTCTACAGACACTACTGTGTGCAATTCCTCTGCTTTTGTATGTGGCACTGTGTTCACATGAGACACTGTGCCCACATGGGCTTGATTTGTGTGAAACTATCGGTGTCAGAAATTACAGTTTCTGCTGTGTCTGTGTTTCTAGGGTCTATCTAGAACAAGTCTCGAGATACAGAGGAGTTTTTCACCATGATCCTCAAGGGTAGACATATTTAGGTAGTTACCTTGGTAGGTATTTAGCTTTCACTGTTTAGGAGGAGTATCTAGACATTATGATCCCTTCAGCTTGGGAGGAATAGGGCAAATAGGACAGCCTTTCTGCCACCGCTGCGTAGGAATGGATATTGTGAAAAGCTCTCTAATATCAATGCCACAGTGAAACTGTGGGTGAAATGAGGAAATAAACTCAAGATTGGTGCTAAAATTAGCAAATGTGGGATGGAGATGTCAAGTATGGATATGTTTTACTTCTCTGTAAATAATTCAATCCTGGTGAAATGTCTTCTGTCTGAAAATAGTTAATTGAATATTTTATAGCAGTAGACTAACCTGATCAGAAATAGAGAGGCTTGTTTATTCCTTTGTGGTAGGCGACTCTATACTGCTTATGAATGGGTTTATCTGTGGCTGAAACCACAGTATCTCGGCTTTTAATGAAAAGTATCCTGAATAGTTTTCCACCTTTTGACTGTCTCAGAAGGAGCTTAGAAACACAAGACAGAGGAGCTGCTAATACAGGTGAAAAAACAAGTGTGATTGTACAGTTATGTAAAATTAACTCAGTTATGTAAAATTAACTCAAGTTATTAGCTCTTATGCTCAGGTGGAAATTAATGCAGTGAAGACCAAGCCTGGGGATGTCTTGTAACCAGGTGGCACTAAATAGTTACTGGGAGACTTGTTCACCTTCCTCCCCCCAGCCTCCGTATGGGGCCATTGAGACAATTGAAGAAAGCCATGGCAGGAGCTATATTTTACAGCCAGAGATACTACCAGAGTAAAACTTCTGTTATTCTGTCCTTTTTCCTTCCCACCAAATAATTTTCTGTACAAATATCTCCTTTTCTGCATTCTCTGAGCCAGTTACCAACCAGTTGGCACATATCCTCCATCACTCAGCTGTGTATCCTTTATTGTTCTGGGATGCCACGGGTTACCTGTGCTTGCCATCTGTCATCATGTTTCTTTCACAAGGTAAAGCACAAGCTAAGATGTGCTTTGCAGGTTTCCCATGCAGGCAACTATATTGTCTCCTCTGCTCTTGACTAGCATTGGCTCAATAGAAGTCTCTATTCTCTGTTTCTAGTCTGTAACCTGTAAAGATAAGGGAGCAAAAATGGACTGGAGTCCACTTAAAAATGTCCCTGTAAAAACTCCTGTTGCTGAATTCATGGTACCCCACACAGTGAATATTAGGAATCCATCTTCTGTTGTCAGGTTATGTATTATTTCATTTCAAACTGATTTCCCCTCAAATATGGAACAGGAACTACTAAAAATTGAAGGGAGGAAATCCTGGAACATAGGTTTATTTT
The DNA here is from genome assembly GCA_011076525.1 of Nettapus auritus. Lineage (NCBI taxonomy): Eukaryota > Metazoa > Chordata > Aves > Anseriformes > Anatidae > Nettapus > Nettapus auritus. The sequence goes on along the minus strand of CM021772.1, from coordinate 2,998,596 downwards.
CTTCACTGAATCCTGTTCCCATTCCCATTTCAGTGGCTTTAGATCAGGCCCTATTGCTAATTTCTGTTCCATTCAGTTTCCCTGGCAACATTTTATTTTTAGCATCATTATTCTTCAAAGATCTGGCATGAAGGGTTCATTCTGAATGTGAATTATTATAATTTTATTTTAAATCTTTCATTTCATGGGGAAAAAATGGAAAAAAAAAAAAAAACAAAACCAAAAACAAACAAACAAAAAAACCAACAACACTAAAACTGTAAGTTGTCCCACAAAATATCTATAAATATCGGGGTGGATTTTTTCATGACTTCAATGGAAGATTTTTGGGAGACAGATTGTTATGCATTTACGTATTTTTAAATCTCTTAAAAAATCATTATCCTTTTGTACAATAGAGGTGTTCTGATTTTTTGGATCTGCTATTATACCAGGTCCTAAATTATCTGCAACACAGATTCTAAAAATAATTGGTCTCATTGAAAAGGAGAAATACTTCTCTTATTTATCTTCACCACTAATCACTATTCCTCCCTGCAAATTGGCAGGACAGAAGTAAAGAAGTTGTGGAGGTTGTATCTGTTTCCATTTCTAGCCTCTATTTAATGTCATTTACTTGTATGACCACCTGAGTACCTTGCTTAAAAATTTCTTCAGTCTCCATAACGAGCAAGACTAGCTGATATTCTTAGTTGTGAGACTCCAGCAATCATTACACAGCAGGGTTCTAGTAGAAGGTGGCCAATTTTTCTTTTCTTCAATATTATCTGCTTGTCCATTTCAACTTAACACAGTGACCCTGACTGAAGAACAGTTAGTAAAAAAAAAAAAATTACTAAGAGTAGCAGTTGCTAAGAACTTTTATTCTTCATATATTGATTTAGTTACTTAATTATAATTCATTTTAATCCTTTGTCTCAACTGAGAGAGTGGCCACCCTACTTGATAAAAAGCACTGCTTAAGAGCTTGTGCTGAATATAGTGGGAATGAAAATAACTCTGCTGCACACTAATATGATACTTAGAGTTCAGTACAGCTCCGTCACTGAAAAAGAGGAAAATGTAAATTGACATTTAAAAGCTTTCAGTACTTTTCAAGGTAGTTTGGATTTACAGTGATATTTGCCCATTAACAGATCAAGGACTTTCTGATTATGTCTTTCAGTCAAGTTGCAGAGGAAAGATGATATGTCAGAATTTATCTGCAGATGAATAATTATTTATCCTCTTATGTAGGCTCATATTTATAGTATTTGTCAAGCAAGTTACCTCCTAGGGAGGGATTATACTATCAGCACTGCATGGTGTGATGAAAGCCTTACCATACCTCAGGCTTTGTAATTTCTTTTATCTGAAATAATTGCCATAATAAGATATAAAGACTAAAAAGCTCTTACAGTTTTAACTGAAAGTCCCGTGCTATTCAGAAGATGCCTGGGCTACCAGCAGATGCTTCCTTTTTTGCTGGTAATCATGAAATCAAGTCTCTTCTATAAATGAAAAAGAACCCCTCATTTTCCCTGTTGCTAGGGAAATGGTAAGAGAGAAATAATCTTCCCTCTTCCTTGAAGAAATGACCAATTCTTATCGTAAGATGTGTCATTCTCAGTATTTTTCAGCTCTGTGGCTTCATCTGTCCAAACAATCTCAACCAAGTCTGAGATAAGATAGTCTGTCAAGACCTAGATGCTAATTGATCCAATAAGATCTGATCACTGTCTCTCAGGAGGTTAAGTAAAATGATGAGAAAGTGGCTACTTTCAGCCATTGGCCTATCCTAGCTGCCATACCTAGGAGTAGTGCTAATGGGAGCTGATGGATTGCTTTTTGCCAAATTTTCTTGTTCTCTTCACACTTGTCACTTCCCACCCCCCGCCCCCTTTCCTTATAGGAGGCAGGAATGAAAGGCTTTCTAAAAGAAGGAATTAGTGGAGCTCACATAGTAAAGGTTCATACAAATTCCGTGTTGGTCGATTGGATTTGATGCGCAAGAAAGACTGACCGCTAAGATAGAGGGTTAGGACATTTCCTAGGTTCCAGCTAAAACATTTCTGATTTCAAAGTTTTGAATTTTAACACTAAGAGGAGAGTCAAAAGTGCTACTGTTTGCATTTGTATAGGTTACTAATTAGCACTGCTTATATTGATGGTTTTGTTAGTGATGATTATTTGATCTGGTTTAGAGGACACTGTTGTGTTTTGAAAGCTACTTCTGATGGTGCTGTGCAATATTTGTGCTTCCCCTCTGTAGTATCTTTTTGTCCTTTGTTTTCTTAGTGGGGAAAAAAGAGAAAGAACATAGAGCGTTAAAAATAACTACCTTGAAACTCTATCAGCTTGCTGGAATTGGCTCTGGTGAGGACGCACCTGGAGTACTGTGTTCAGTTTTGGGCCCCTCACTACAAGAAGGACATGGAGGTGCTTGAGTGAGTCCAGAGAAGGGCTACGAAGCTGGTGAGGGGTCTGGAGAACAAGTCTTACGAGGAGCGGCTGAGGGAGCTGGGACTATTTAGCCTGGAGAAGAGGAGGCTCAGGGGCGACCTTATCGCACTCTACAGGTACCTGAAAGGAGGCTGTAGCGAGGTGGGGGTTGGTCTGTTCTCCCACGTGCCTGGTGACAGGACGAGGGGGAACGGGCTAAAGTTGTGCCAGGGGAGGTTTAGGTTGGATGTTAGGAAGAACTTCTTTACTGAAAGGGTTGTTAGGCACTGGAATAGGCTGCCCAGGGAAGTGGTTGAGTCCCCATCCCTGGAGGTCTTTAAAAGACATTTAGATGTAGAGCTTAGGGATATGGTTTAGTGGAGGACTTGTTAGTGTTAGGTCAGAGGTTGGACTCGGTGATCTTGGAGGTCTCTTCCAACCTAGACGATTCTGTGATTCTGTGGAAATCTCTGTCAGTCGGCTTTTGTTTCTGTAGTTGTAGGGGCTTAAAACTTCTGGTGATTCACATTGCCAGTACAATAGGGCTCACTGTCTCAGTCGGCTGAGGTATAGAAGTTTTTCTTGGGTTATGCACTCCTTCTGTGCTGTTCTGACTACTAGCACGTAAATGCTTGGCACACAGTAGTCTCTAAGATCACTACATATGACTATACATAGAGACATGTAACTGTGGTCATTTATATAGGTTACAATCATTTTTCCTCACTGTGTAATGACAAACACAGGGAGACCTTGTCCTTCCTGCAATAAAATTGCAAACCCAGAACTGCAATGGACTATTATTTTTTTCCATGCAGTCACTGCTATGAGTGCAAAATGGAGATAAAACACCAGATCTGGAGTGGTAGCGGTAGAGGCTCACCTTATGCTAGCATAGCTGATATAACCGTAGTGAAAGGGCTCTCACTGGGAGCAGTGTGCGTGTACATGATGCTCTTGTACTCCTCAGCACTGCGGTGCCTGACTGGCGCCAGCGGTCCCATCAGCTGCCTGGTCCCTCTGCCACCCTGGCCAAGACAGGTCACCCTGCTGGAAAGGCATATTACTACAAAGCACAGCCTGCTCAAAGGCACGCGTACATGTGGGAAAGCTTATCAGTGTGTTTGCTCTTCTGCTGTGTATTGCAGAGATGCTGCTGGTGATCTTCAGTGTGCCATTGGCAGTGTCTGTGCATGCATCAGCTAAAGTAGTGTCTTCCATCCCTGGCATTTAGGGCCCTGCTGTGCCCAGTTTCAGGGTGTTTCGGGATTGGCTCTGACACAGTGTTTTCTGTTGCATACCTTTTGTGGTTTATAGATAAGATTTTTATAGATAAGATAGATATTTTATAGATATTATAAGTATTTTGAACAGCAGGCTGCTACTCATAATGGTCTTCACTGCTGGCAGCAATAGGGTGTTTGTCACCCAATGACTGTGGCCTGTATACTACCTTCTTCTCTTGGGGAGAGCTCTTCCTCTCGGGTTGTTCCTGACACCTGCATTGTTCTAATTCACAAATCCAAGTGGGGCCTCACCATGTCCAGCACCTCTACCCAACACTAGCAAGATGCTTTAAAGGCATTAGGGGCATAGCACTGTAGTTGGGCCTCCAAAATGATCTAGAAAATGTATCCTGATGTGACATGAAGTTCCCAATTCACTTTTTTTTTTTTTTCTTCACAATGTTTTTTTTTTTTTTTTCAGATAGAGACACTCTTGTTTGAAGACTGTTCCTCATGATTTCTTATTACTATGCTAGGTTTTGAGGTTTCCCACTGATGACCACTTTGATGTATCCTGAGAAACCTAATATTGAAAAATAATTTTGCAGGGGAATAGGACTCTGTTTCGCTACAGACGAGATGACCGAACATCAATGAATAATTTTATCTTTATTTTCATGATGTTAGCACAATAAACACAATAGCATTGATTTGTACTTATTTAACAAAATACATTTATAGCAATTTACAAATTCTTTTCCATTTTAAAACATTGCATAACATTTTATTAAACACAATACTTTATATAGAGTTCTCATTTAAAAACATATTTTATTTTTGAGTATTTTCTTTTTTCAGTAAAGCACAGCCTAACAAAGAAATTCGTGCCTGTTAGCAAGTAAGAAAATCAGAACACTAAGAAGATGTCACCTGTAAATTTGTTTAATTTTAAATTAAGGTATCAGTGGAATGTAAACAAAGAGTAATTTTACAAAAGGCTCCTTATCAAATATACATGCAGAGGTCTGAGTTCCAATGTATATATTATTACTTTTCTGCTCTCTAACTTAATATAATTTGATAAGCCATTATTAAAAACAGTAGCCTTTGGCACTTTGAGTAAAAAAGAATATATCAATATTTATGTAAAGAACACAATTTCAATGATTACACAAGAGCTTTAAAATCTTTTGTTAAGAAATAGGAAACCTTAGGAAAAATATCACACTGCACTTGAAATAGTGCAGCAAGTTTTAGAGTAATAAAAGCAACACGTATGCCAATATATATCTGAGTAAAACCAAGGAATAGAGAACAAACACTCCCACCAGGAATCCTGCAGTTTCCAAAACAGCTAAATTGCCAGAGGGAATATTTTCTAATCTTTGTTTTATTGCCATTATTCTCCATTTCAATTTTCTGTTATTTCCAGGTTCATCTCCTTATGTTCTTTTGCCCTGCACTTACAAACTAACAAATGATTGTGTTTTATTTCCCTGCATTGATAGGCCAACAATGATTGTGTCTTTCCCATTCCTTTTAAAGCTAATCTTACCTTCTTTATCATGTACCTAGACTAAACTAACTCCAAAGGTGTTTTTTTCATTACACTCTAAGTGTTTGTAATTCCTAGGAACGTTATACAAAATTTGGTATTAAATACCAAGGTCTAAAGATACATTGTTTTAAAAAGAGAGAGAAAAAAAACACAAAAACAAATCCTGACTTTTATACTAGAGTCTGAGAACACATTTCTAAAAAAATTACTCTGTTTGTTTGTTTGTTTCCTCGGCACCTGTGATTATCTGTCCCAGCTACTGTACCTTAAAGTGTGCCTTCAACATACGTAACCAGTGAGGTTGCAGGGTACTGTCCTTACGTGTAACCTGCAGAATACTTCCACCCAATTATCACATGCATGCTGAGGTCTTTGTCTATTACTAGCAGGAAAAGGGTGGGCATTTCCTTAAGGGACAATATTTTTCACAGCACTAGGTGATGGGCAGCTGGGAGAAGCGTTACTAGGTAGGGTTGGCTGACAACCCTCGGATAAGCTTGGGGCACTGTGGTATATGGGAAAGTATATAAAGCTTTCTATTGACTATGAATCCCTTCTTCTCTGCAGATTAGCAAATACCATCCTCCTACTTCTGCAATTTCTCAGGCTTGGGGTTGGGTTTGGGATTTTGGTTTGATTTTTTTTTTCTTTTCTTTTCTTTCTTTCTTTTTTTTTTTTTTTTTGTCTGCATGTGTGTTGTGCTATTTATCTTCCTGGGATGGGACAATTCTTCCTTCTGTCTCCTACTTGGCTGAAGCAGGGTGGGCTTTTCCTCAGAGATCTGTGGGTTAGGGTCTATAGACAGGTTCTGACTATGTAGTATATATCTTGTTGCCTGGTACCACTCTACTAAATAAGCCAGGTAACAGAACTGATCTGTTACCTACTGCTTTTTCAGTGAGGGGACTGCAAAGTCATTCCTTCCCTTCCTGGCAGTAGAGCAGGCACATATTTGGTATTAGTTCTTCAGGTTGAAAATCTAGGAGAGAATGAGGAGCTGCAATGGATGAGCATTGCCCATGGCTTCCTCCATGATTTGTTACTCAGGTCAGAGGCAAACTGAATGATGTTTTTCTCTAGCATGCCCAGGATGTGCTAAGCATATTCATTTCAGAGCTCAACAGAGTTCAACAATTTTGGGCAATGGAGGTCTTTAGCAGGTATGTTTTCTTTCATTACATCCCAAGCTTAATTTACTAAAATAATCTGTGTTCTCTCAGGTTCAGAGACCCTCCATATTCTTAAGTGGCAGCAGTGGGGGGAAAATATAATCCTTAAGAAGGCTCTGGACAGTGTGTCATGGAACCTGAACAGTAGTGGTGGCACAACGCAACACTCGTGTAGTGATTCTGCAATACCAAGGCATTCCATTTTTAAAGCAAAGTTTAAATCCCCTAAATGATGGTGAGTGGGGTGAAACTTGTGATTGTTCTTGTGGCATGCTAAGCAAGTGTGCTGAATGACTGCTTCGAATTGTGAGCTATGATATTAATTACTGTCTCTCTTGAAGCTGATCAGGAAACCGGTGGTTTATTTTTATTTGCTCATGGCTCACCTTTCATGTCTGCACATTTTGCAGTTATTGGTGTCACACATTATAAAGTCAAAAACTAACAGAAAAATTGAAAGGTCGCTGAAGGACAGAATGAGAGATTTAAAAATGCAAAATCTGAATTACTTGTAGTACTTTAAAAGACCCCTTAAAAACATAATTTTAAACAGTTCTACAAGTTAGCCCACTAAGAAGCAGCGTCTTCATTAGTAGCACCTGTTCTTAAATAAAAGTTGAGCAGTAGCAGCAAAACTATTCAAAATAGATAGGTATTCCATTCTAATGGAACGTCATTTTTTGTTGCAGTAGACATCTTAAAGAACTACACAAAATCTTTGCAATCTTTGAATGTGACAGATCCACTATAACAAAGCTGTAAATATTTCTTATGCTAAATGAATGCAGCCAGCATCATCATAGTATTAGCAATATTATTTTAAAGTAACTGCACATCAATATGCCATGTGTTTGTAGAGTCTAATAAGTATGCAAATTTTCAAAACATGTAAAGTTATCAGCACCATCCTGTATTAAAGATGTGGTGCAAATTCTGCAAAGGTGAATATATACCACACATACAGCATTTGCTATGAAAAATTCAGTTGATTTTGGACACAAATATAAATAAAATAAAAAGTTGGCACATTCAGGAAATAAAGTGTCTGTGTTCAAGACTATTTTTTGATTGACATCACCCTCAGATAAATGTTTTGAGTCTGAAGAAACAAGTTGCATGAAAATGTTTCACATTAGTTAGGTTCTGGCATTGTGCTTTCCCCCCCACCACGTGGTTTCCACAGGCTCATGCACATTGCAAATCAGCAGTGCTCAACAACAGCTGGGCTGCTGGTCAATAATTTGGCACATCAAAGGTAAATATCAGTTCTAAACAAACAGCAGAACCTGTGTGAGGATGTGTTTCCTTTGCGGTGGTACGGACCAGCTGATATGTCTCCTCTCATTCTTTGTATGCTCGTGTGGGGGATGTGCCCTTATAGAAGATGTTTCTGGTGTTCTCTGGACTGCTCCCTCGTTCAGGGATTAAAATTATGTTACCTTTTCTTCGAAGTGTTGAGTCCCGGCTAGAAGAAATGGACAGGGTCTCTGAGCCAATCTCACTTCCCTCCACAGGTGTAACTCTTATTGTAGTGATTCCATGATGGTGATGCTCACTGTTATCTATGTTGCTCCTTTTCCTGTCACCTGACCCATAACTGTCTTTTAAGGAGTCACAGCTCTCAGAGTCTCTGTTGAGATCATTTAGCTCATATGTCTGACGAAGGGTGACTTTTTCAGGACCTTTCCATTTCCACGACCCACTTCCTTCACCTTCTGATGGCATCTGAATTACAGGTCTGTTATTTTCTGGATGGGCCTCGACTCTGACAATGCTGCTTGGCTCGTGGTCTGTCAAGGTTTTGTATCTGATGGCTCCTGTACAAGTGACTGTGCTTCCCTCTGAACCCTTTGGACTGCCTTGAAGCACTCCTTGCTGCTTAGACATGGCTATTACTTGCATGATTCTTGGCTGGCTGTTACTTCTACATGCAACACTCTTCTCAGCAGCTTTCAGCCATTTAGCTCTAGCTGAACTACTTTTGGGAGACGTGTTCACATTTTCCTGAGTCTCTTCAGGAATATGCACTAACTGGGAAGAGCCAGGACGTGACTGAATAGAGACCCTTGGACCACCAGAAAGACCTGAGTTGTTACAACCTGGTACACTGCCAGGCTGAATTTTCAGGTATTGGCTACTTGGGCCATGATGATCACCATTTACACCCACTCTGGAAGGCTCTGAGCTTGACCTCATTTCAATAGCTCTTGGTGGTGACTGGCCAGATTCAGTCTCTATTACTTGCAGTGACAACTTTCGGCTTTCGTTCTTATTCTTCCACTGGGAAAGCAGCTGTTTGGAGCGGGCAGAATCCATTGACGCATGAATTGTTGCATTTCGTCTTGCTGGATCTTCCAAGGATGGCGTGTTGACTCTTGGCAAAGTGTTACTGAAAGTAACCATGTTTTCCTTTCCCATTGGGCTTCGTGGTGTTATGATTTCTACATCAGCATTTGCTCTCTTGATGTTAGTCAGAGACCCGGTATCTCTGTGGTTCCTGTTCAGGATACTTTCCGAACGGTGAGAGGCGATGCCATCAGTGCTGCTTCCATTTTTACCTGGCAGGATTCTGTTGGCATCTTGACTGAGGTCTGTCAAAGACCTCAGGGGTTCTCTGTGAAAATTCTGGTGAAACACATTCTCCTCACTTGGCAAGAAGTTTCCCACCGCATACAGGCCCTGATATTTGAACAGAAGCATGAACAACTAGTTATGGAAAAATGAGACATTTTTAGGAATTTTAATTATATTCTTCTGCCTTTAAATATCGAGTGATAGAATTAGTCCAGTTTAACTGTTACCTTTCCTAATGAGCCTGTCCTTATCTTTATGCCAAATTCTGTCCTCAATCTGGTATGTAGCAGTTTCAGTAGGATAAAAAGGACACCTGTTATTTATTTACTTATAGCTGTTTATTTAATGTCAATGAATTGTTAGGGAAAAGATTTAGCCTCCTTCAGTGTTTCTCATTTTATAAAACAACAGATACAGTTAAACAAAGAATGTTTTCTTTTGAAACTATGAAAATTAATGTTCGCAGTTTTCTGGGCAAAGCTATTTAACAACTACACTACTGTCTGCTCTTATTTACTGAATCTTGTTCCAGCTCAAGTTGTTCCGTGATTCTGCCCTTTCTACTTCATAATAACCTTGTAATACAATATCTACATGATAGAACAATTTATCAGCTTTGAATCAATTGCTTTCCAAGCTGTGCAGAACTGTAACACAATTTAGTTACACAACATTTTTTTATTCAGCAGACTCATTGTAAAATGCTGTCATTTTAAAAAGATTCCACTGAGAGAATATTGTATGAAAGGCTCAAATGCCTCACTCAATCACTTAGGTTACTTGTTCTTTTCAGAGTTATTTGTAGTTTCACAATGTTTTCCCTCCCTTTCCTCTTATTGGTGTGTACTTTTAAGGGTAGATTTACTGACTACTGGGTTTCCAAGACAATGCACCTCTTTCATGTATGTTGTCATGCAATAGTTTATGGGGAAGACCTAACAAAGACCACACTTGTTTGTGGATTTCAAACACGAAAACAACAGCTCCATTTATGAGAGTGTACAACAGCTTAATCATTTGAAATAATATTCTCAACATAGTGCCTTCTCACAACACAATTGTAGGAACTGTCTTTAGTAGCTCATTGGGTTTTTATTATCTACCCTGGTTGCTGTCACTGTTGCCTTTGTGAAAGCCATTTTTCCTCTGGTCACCTTTGTAGACCATCTGCATGTGCCTTAGACTATTACATCACAGAAAAAATGTTACGAACAAGTTATGAACTTATTTTAGTATTATACTCAAATTCATCATTGACTTATTGTGGGGTCAAAAACCATCCCACTGGTTGTTAAAACTGTTCTGTTTGCTACCACATTGTCAGCAGAAATTCCTGATTGCTCACAGGTACCTTGGATGACACTGTGCCGAGCAGCTAGAGCAGCAACAGTCCTGCTGGAGATGTATTGAGAGCAGGAAGCAAAAGCTGTATAAGCTTCCTACTGGCAGATACAAACAGGCCTATTTTACATATTCCTTTACAGCACTCTTCCAGTGTGCTCTATCTGTTTCAACCCAGTGCAGATGAAGAGCATAGGCACGGGCATCCTACATCCTCTTCATAACCTCCCCAAGAGCTCCAAAGGACCACAGGGGTGTAATAATACCTTTGATTTCCTGCAGGTTTGGCAATTCACTCAGTTGAGTTCCTGTACACTAATTAAACTAATTTTGAGACTATAAAGCTAATGGTAGCAGTGTAAGCTCATATTGGCAACAAATAATGTTTAATCTAATGTTTTTATTGTCTTGTGCTTGTAAGTGTGGAGTAGAAGAGACGAGTATCTTCAATGAAGTGCATTATGTTAGAGCTGTTTCTGCATACAGTGCTAGACTATTATATACCACTGTGCATTCTTATGGCACTTCAAATTGAAATATATATATTTGCTTTTTCCTGTTTATTTTTAGAAGAGATTACCCCTACCACCACCTTCAACACATTTGGACTGCATTCTTCATTATGGCATGTAACCCTGATGAAATATTTTTATTAAAAATACCAATACTTTTATTATAGACTTATAAATTTTATTTTCTAAAACATCACTACATCTATGTTATATTTACCAAATAGAGAGCAATTCCTCCTCCTATGAGAAAGCCACAATAAACATCAACTGGATGATTCTTATACTGGGTGATACGAGTCAGACCACATATAATTCCACAGATGATAAAAGCAAAGACCAAGAGTGGTTTCAGAAGTTTTGAGGAATCTGTTAACGTAGAATTGAAGTACATCTTAAAAAAAGAAACAGATGAACAAGTGGTTAAAGAAACTTACCTGAGAAGATATGAATTTATAGTATTCAGTATTTATTTCACACACAAATCACTGTTATACGGTACTGTTGCAAGTAATCAGTTTAACTAATTTTATTTAGCAGCCTTCTTAAAATCTGCTCAATTACTGTAGAAAAATTTGAAGTCACAAGGAATGGATTTCTGAAAGCATAGGCAATGTTGCTTATTGATGTTAATTAGGATAAAGATTTTATGCCTAAGTAATGTTCACAGTCAGAGCCTAAGCGTTCTGTAAATGTGACTCTGCAATCACCATGTCTGGAATACAGAAGCCAGATGTCATGCCAGATGAAAGCAATAACCTGTTCTAACAAAAGCCACCACCAGATACTTTAGAGAGCCATTTCTCAACTGGGGGCCATGATGTCAGGGAGGTCAAAAACATTTAGTGGAGGTTGCTCATCAGTATTATTGCAAATTTTGGTCTTTTCCTGGGCTGAATAAATACTGGCAACCTCTCAGTACATGCAGAATTCTATTACTAGTTTGATTAACTGGTTGCTATTGCTTTTTTTTTTGCTTTTTTTTTTTTTTTTTTCAGGTTTTTATAGCATGAATGATGGAAAATTACATTTTTTTTTAACTTCAAATAGATGTTAACATACAAATATTGGCCCCCAAAATGAAGAAATGTCATTAGTCATATGTGGGAAATCAGCTGTCATCTCTGAAGCATGTCCTATTTTTTCCTGCTAGTTACCGATGGCTTTTGACTTGCTTTACAGCAGCACCTTTGAGGCCTCTGAGAGTGGTTGTGCCAGTTCATCCATGATGCAGTTCTATGGAGGTCAAGTGAAACTAGATCACATAAATGTTTGGACCTTAATGCCTAAAGTTTAAAAACACCGAATTGTGTGAAGACAGCAGCAAAGGAAAGGCAAAACATATAACACATGTGAATGGTAAGTTAAATTATCACTCTATAAGCCAGATAAGCACTGCATTTTATATGTGAATAACTTGAGGCATTAAATATATATTGATATTACTTTGATTATTTATATTTATATTATATTACACTCCACCACAATGGATAATGTTGCTTCTTTAAAAAGAGTGTGAAGCAGTTGCATCTTTTCTGTATTCTTAGTAGAGCTGCTTTTATTTTAGCTGTTAGTAATTTCATTTTGCTTTTGAATTGACACAATAAAAACTTATATCCACTCAGAATATCCAGGCAACGCTTCACTGTAAAATGTACAGAAAATGGCATTCTAACTTTTGTCTTATATAAATGAAAATGAATAGAGTTGATTACTCACCGAAATATACACTGCTGCAAAAGCTGCCAGGGTGGCGTGTTGAGATGGGAATGACTTTCTGCCAAAGAAGGACACTCAAATTATACTTCTAAGTTGATATATACTGTGTGTGCTAGCATTCAATTGAAAAAAACACAATGGGTGCTACAGTCACTTTCAGTTTACACCTTCTAAGTACCATGTGATCAATCATTAGCATTTAATTTCTAAATTTATTTTCTATAATCAGGAGAAAGCACAAATGTTAATGAAATGCCTTTTCTTAGAAGTAAATATTTAGTATGAAATTATTTTTGTGCACTAAAAAAAAGTGCATGTACTAAGAAAAGAGTGTGAATGAGCTAAAGACTGGATGCTTGATTTTTAAGAGAGAAATTTCTATACATTAATTTCTATTTAAAAAAATCATAATAGCTTTTCAGTATGTAGCTAATTATACAACTTATTCAATATATGGTCCTGGATCTTATGATTATTCTCACTAATTTCACTTGGATTTTTTTCATTGTAAGGACACATCAGCTATATATACAACTTGGATAATTAGGCCCTAACTTCAGCAGCAGAATTCATCATCTTTGTGCCCCATTATGTTCCCATGATAATGGAGCCATGACAGGGAGACCTTCTTCTCAAAGAGGTAATTGTATCTTTATTTGCTATCTCTAGTCTTATTTTAAAAATTTCAACACTTTATAACATGTTAGGAGTAAATGGAATTCTAGGAGTGAAGAACATGCTCTTATAACCTGCTAGGAATGAAGTACGTGGAAAGGGCATTTTAAGGTTTAGCAGGCCCCTTCCTGAAGCCTAGAACAAGAGGGTAAATGAAAATATATCCAAACTGTGAGACAGTAGTGAAAATTAGGATCTATTCTTGAAATTGCTGAGGGCCTTCTGTTCTCTTTGAAGACCATGGGAAGCGTTGAATAGTCTGGACTGGCTCTTGAGTCAGGAACTACAGTAGATGTGGAAATTAAAACTGAGAGCTTCTACTTCTCTGACTAAAAAAAAAAATGAAATAAAACACTTAGCAGCTACACATCAGGACCTCTAACATTTGAACATTTTATGCTTCTTACCACACCCATTTCAATACTCTAAAAGTGACAAAAGAACAGTGATGGGATGGTGAAGGAGAGATTTTACACAGTAGAGGGAAAAACTTAGCTGGTGGTGGATTCAGTAACACCTGTTCTATGTTCATGGCTTGTGGAAGCCCTGAAAAAAAACTTTTATAACTGAGCTCTAGAAGTAAGTATATCAGATATATAGCAGTTTACAGCTGTACGTTTATCTCCTTAAATGGTATGGATATGTAATGTGCTGGTTGTCTAGAAGAAGGCTATGTCTACCCTGCAGCTGCAGCAGCCACTTTCACCTGAGATAGGTTGAAATAGAAAGCTCAGCTTGGGATAAATGCTTGGACAATCAATTGATTGAACAATCAATCAGTTCAAGGAGGGTTTTGCCAGCTGGGTTGGGCTCCATGTTCCTACATCCATTTTCCCAGCAGCACCTCAGTTAGCTAGTTTAAAATAGCAGAGATTGAAATATAGTCCTTTTCCTTTAGAAATCTTATGCAAAGCAGCAGAGTCTAATTTCTAAATATATTTCCTATTCATTTTGCTTTATCTGCTCTAAATAGTTTATTGGTAACAAAATGTGTGAATGTAGTTCAGCGTGAACGCTGCACTGCTGACCCGCATTTGAGCTCATGGCTCCTGCAGATCCTTGACTCTGGCCAAGATTAAATCAGCATGATTCCTTTTTCATTTCTGAACACAGATTTAATTCCCGTCCCCCATCCCCCCCCACCCCCATCCCCGTTTTTTTCTTCTGAGCAAACCTTTCTCAATTAGTATCCCCCATTCAAGGGAGGACAGAAGGATAAATACACGGAAAAAAAAAATACAGTGTTTATAATGTCTAATCAACTTCTTTACCCTGTACATGTTTAAGTATAAGCATACAACTACTTACAGTCTGTGTGCAGCTAATGTGTAGATTTGATTCTCTGAACCACTCAGAACTTAACCTGAGTTTAATGGCTTTTCTGTGGTATATAAGGTCTGTCACTATGCTACAGTCCATTTTCTCCTTGTTCTATTTTCCATTTGTATGCTTTCAGGGCTAGCACAGCACAGGCATTCTGTATACTCTCTAATGGTGACACTGCTTTTGTTCTTCTCTGCTATCTGTTAATCTAAAACGAAAACAATTCAAGCTAAAAATATGTAGCTTTTTTGTATGGCTCTGTATTGAAAAGGTGAACAAAGGTCTCAAAGAAAACATGCCCTGAGCTCAGAAGACTGTATCACTCTGAATGCTCATGCATGAGGAATATGTGGAGGGGGAACAATGATGAGAACGAGTCACACTGAGTAAGAACATCAGAAATGACAGAGGATAGAGAACTCACTGGAGATCTGAATAGAAATGATTGAAAAGATTCTTTGAAGATAAACAGGGGAAAAGATGGATAAAGAAAACTACTGGATATTCAGGGATGTTGCAGAAAATTAATTCACAAGGGAGTCTAGAGCCAAAGTTTCTGGGATATACAAATTAAAAAATAAAGGTCATTATCAATCTTATAAGAACAAGTCCCCTACAGGCTGAAATTGCTGAAGGCAAATTAACCTCCTGGGATGGAGAAGTTACACCATAATTCCCATCATAGATGGCTGAAGATTGAACCAGTAGCAAGTGCTGATCACTTTGGTAAAGTTGGGACAGACATATGAAAGCAAGGATTTAATAAAGGAAAAAGGCAATAAAATTTAATTAAGGAGAAACTGAGGGTGGTGCCAGATTATTACAATTCACCAAATATGTCCTCTATGATAACAATGAAATTGACATATCAGTATATAGTCATCTTCCTAAAAAATAAGAAAACACAAATAGTGACTTCTAAATTTCTTGCAACTGATTTCACTGTTTTTGTTTGTTTGTTTTTGAAATGGTGATATTTAAACTTACAAGCAAGCTTTGTAAGTCTTTGTGAGTCTTTGGAATGGCCACAGATAGTCGATTGAAGACATCATATTTGAGATGATAGTTAAATGAATGCGAGAAGTTGTGAGAATTTTTCTGCCTGTTCACACGAAAAGCTGCACCAGTTTCACTGGGACACCATGTAGGTGCAAGACTGCTTGCAAACATCATTTTCAGTGGCAGTATCCAGTAACAGCAGATGGTTATTGGAAGAGAGGCAGGTGAAGGCTCTGATAGTCATTTTGGTTATGCCTTCTACCAAAATTATTTTCACCAAATTATTTGGGCCAAATGAAGCTACAGTCCTTCATGCCAGCTCTGGATCATGTCCACATATATAAGTTGAAAAAAATGGTAAACAAATCAATGCTAATTATGAGTCTCATCCAACTAAACATATATTAGACCAAATAAATGAGGATTTTTAAACATCAGTGAAATTGGTTTGTCTTGGTGAAAGGAGATAGATTATGAGATTTGCTGGAAGATACTTTACAAAGTGAATAATTTCATGATTCTCAAGTGTGTCAACCTCTGATATCAAAGGAAAGCAAAATAAACTGTGGGAAAGGTGCCTTGGTGATACAGACAAATCGTCTTAGTAATATCCGTGTAACAAAAATGCAGTGCTATAAGGCATGAGGTTAAAACAGAAGCTAGCATCTGGGGCTACACAGAGAACAAGAAAGGAGTGTAAAGCTTTGGTGAAGTGGATGTGAGAGAAGAACACAGCTTCGTGCCTGCTAATCTGGCACACAAGGAAATTACACAGCTCAGTCAGAGACAGAAATCGTAGTAATTTCAGGCATTCTATAATTCTGCTGGAATATTTTTGGAGAGCAGGAAATACAAAAAAGAAAAATTTTGAAGGACTGCGAAAAATTCAAGGGAATGCTATACAAATGACTAAGTAAGCTTAACCTGGTGTGGAAAAGATAAGAAAGACTGATCTTGTATTCAGTGAAGAGCTTCATGATTTCTCAGTAGTGTAGTGCATATATTTAGGATACATAATAATGAAGCCCTTGAACTAATGAGTAGCAAATGTATCGGTACAGTACCACTTACTTATACCTCCAAATTCCTTGTTTAAGTCTGTTAACTGTCATCAGTAATTGAGTTATCACTTTTATCACATCTGGCTTACTTAAAGTAAAATGCATAGTCTGGGTTATATTTCAGCTTGACTGATACGCAATTTTCAGAACCTGATATTATAAATATTAATTTTTATCCTGGCTGACTAAGTAGGGAGGCTAAAGACTAAATGTCCAGGGAGGATAAACAACCAGTTAGAAATACCATAAAAAAAGCCATGTGTTTGGGAGCACACAGGTTTGCATTGCTGTGGACTTTTCTCTAATGAAAGGAATTGTTTCAATGACTGTCAAAATGAAAAATTTAGTCAACGAGAGACATGGAAAACAAATAAACTAACAAATGAGAAAATCAGACCTCCCCAACTAAGATCAAAATGTCAAGTTTGTAGATAACAATATACAGAAGTCTCAAATAAGGTAGTTAGCTGGCTTCTTCCCCTTCCTGATAGGGAAAACTTACTCAGATGCCACTGGGAAAAGCAGTAGAAGCTACATGTATTAATAATGGTGTAGGAAATTGTCTCCTTTGAAGGACGGAAAATAATTAGGTACTACTAACTGAAATCTAACAAAGACTTCCAAAGCCCACTGCTGGCCTAGTATCTGTAGAAAGAAAATTAAACATCACTAAAAAGACAGTTATGCCCTCAGTTTTATTATAAAAATCTTACCAGAACTCATACAGGCTTAAACTAGAAAAAAATATTTGAAACTGGGAGGGAAAATTAAAAAAGAAATAAAATGAATACTTAGTAATGTACAAAATGAAGAACAGAACCAACCTTCCAGCATTGATAATATTGGTATCAGCTCCTGAGCAAATATCTTCCACAACATATGAATTCTCTGAGCAGGAAACATTTAGGGATGTATAGTTAGGCTTGCAAACAGTCAGGAAATATGGTGCCTGATATCCTGTTGATAGCTGTATAATATCAGTAACAAGAGCAGTGGAACAAAGACCAAACACATGGACACCTAGGGAAGAAAGCAATAGAGCTTGTTTACTTTATTGTATTTAGATGAACTCATTGTGACAAATACATTCAACTGTGTTATGGTGGCTTATGCCATTGGGCTTGTGAGAATTTACCTGAGGAATAAGATTTTTTAAAGTGGAACCTTATAGCAGAGTTGATTTCTTTAATATAAAAATTACAATTATTTATGCTTGTTTTCTTCCTATTAATACTTGACATTTAGTTTTGATGACTGGATGTCCTCCAACATCTTTTCATTAAAGTAAACTACACTGGACCTGCTTCTATGTGGAAAGCAATTTTTCCGGCTGACTTAAGGACAACCACCTATTTGAGGAGAGCATATGTGCTCATTCAGTCCTTGGACTTGCCCACTGGAACACATTTTTAATAACACAGTTTCTCATTAGATCATTGTTCTGAAGACTTGTTCTCTTTTTACTACCACGTACTCATCGGCTGGCAATAACTTTGGCTTACCTTCATACCTCTTACATTTCTTGAGTACCAAATCCTTGTCACAAACAAAAATATTTAGTATTTAGGCCTTTTTTTTTTTTTTTTTTTTTTTTTTTACCGAGCATTTTCAACTGTTTTTTCTCTAAGGATTTACCTCTAATTCCCTACTTGTGTTTATTAAAAATATGTATATATGTTTTTTTTCATTTTATAACTGAAAGAATGCTAAAGTAATTGTTTCATCATGACAGTATGAAACAAACTGCAAATTCAGGGTATGAATCAGGAGTGAAATTCATGCATCTTTGAGTTTGTTGTGTGTTGATGGAACAGGATGCCACACAGGAGGAGAAATGGACAGCATGGGGTAACTTCACAATTCTCCTTGATGCTGCAATCTACACCCCTCTCTGCTCACTTCCTCACTGCTGCTCTTAACAGGATATGCTTTATTGGTCAAATACATATATATATATAGTGTGTATATATATACATATATAGATATAAAACCTCTCCTGTCATTGCCTCCTTGCTTGCCAACCTATAGAAACCTAATGTATAATCTTTCTCTCAAGTTTTCACTCTGCTGTCCTGCAGCTTGTCTTTGCCAATGCTGCCCTTTCTAATGAAAGAATTCTGGAACACAGAAAACCTTTCTTTTAGCCACTCATTGGCAGAGGAATTAACTCTAAGAGAGGAGCAAAATTAAGCCACCCTTTCAAGCTCAGATTTAGTAAATAACAAAGTAAAATAATTCATCGTGTCCCTCTCTATCATTATGTTCCAGATTGTATCCCTTTTTCAAGAGGTAGATAAAGACATACCAGAAAAACAATGTCAAATCCACTGACAGTTTCTGACAAGTTTTTACTGTCATGCTGAATACAGCATCAGCTGAGCTGAGTACTTTTGATACAGTGAAGACAGCCAGGGGAAACTGTATGCAGAAACCATTAAAAGGAAGCCAGCTCAAGGTGGGCAGAGGAGGAAAAACAAATTATTCCTTTAGAGAGACTGACAATAGACTGGGAGAGGAAAGGAAAAACAGAGAGTGTAGATGCTGCACTGCTGAGTGTGGAGCTGCTCTGTTGCTCCATTTGACAGTTTCTTCTTGCATTTTCTGGCAGAAAAAGATATATGCCAGTGTCAGCCCTGCACTGCTCTGAAAGGCCGTTTCAGAGAAGGAAATCTGCATGGTAAAAATTGAATGTACACAGAAGACTCTTCTTTGTGAGTAACATTTAAAACCCACCAACAAATCTGACAGCTCTTCTAAGAAAAGAATTGAAGTTGCATCCTCCTGCATTAATGTTGGCCTCTGTTCCAATCCCATTTCTTCTTTTGGACAGGCAACAGTAGAGAATTCCTTCTCCAACCATTATCTGCAATGACAAAAGAGCTGTTAAGTTAAATGTAGCAATTACTCAGAAGATACTGATAGAATTTAAAGGGTTGAAATATATCCATGACACAAGCAATGTCTTACACTGACATGTATGTCCCTTGAAAAGGTGTTTATCAATATGTAAACACTCAGTAATAACTTTGAGTGAAGGCACGCAAGAAGGTGGCATTGAGACTAAATGCAAGTGTCCTAAAATACTTTAGGAGATCTTTTTTTCTATTACATGTGTATACAGTGCTCAGTGGAACAGGAGCCTTGATCCAGAGGTGAAATTAGATACTCTACAATAAAAATGCAGTAATAGGAAGTTCTCGCCTTTCAAACGATCCAGAGCCACAGCAATATCTTAGTGCTCCTGAGGTGGATTTAGCCCTCAGTCTTGGCCTCATGCCTAGCAGTTGCTAGCAGCTTCTAATTATGTGGCAGCCTGCTCTTCCATAATTGTTTAATTTGGCATGGATTTTAATCAGATCCACAGCAGTAGAAAAAGTTCTGTCCTTATGGTCCTCTGAATGCACTAAGCAAAAGACATCATGATTTAAGCCCTAGACAGCAAGTTAGAACAAAAAGGAGAATAATATGAATAAAAACAAGGTGTTACTTGCTGGAAAATTCAGATCCATTTATACATTCACAGTCTCAGGTTTTATTGTCTTTCCTGTTAAGTAGTGCAATAACATGGAAATCTATACAGGGCTTGTTAGAATTCAGAAAGTCTGTGTTGAAATATTGAAACAAATGGGGCAGTTCTCATCACTAAGAGGAGATTCACCTTGGCTATCAGCAGATGAGAAGTAACATACGAAATGCACAAAGCTCACTGTGCAATGAGATGCTAAAGCAGCTGAATTAAGAAGGAAGTGTCATAATTATCAGTGACATTTGTGCACACTAAGATCTCTCACTTTGGTAGAAGGGAGGTACAATGGATAAGCTTAGTCTAATGGTTTTTAGCCTAAGACTTAATATTAACTGGTTTCATTTCTTCTTTGCCAGAAAATTGAAGTAGTTAAAGTTATCTCACTGCATGGAAATGTCAGTGATAAGAGATATTTAAGGCATTTTTATTGGATGAGAACCATGGTCACTATTATCTGTCTCTACTTGTTCATTTTACAGCTGAAACTTTTCCAGGAGAAATCAATAGTTTTTTAAACTTGAAAAACAGAAAATAAATAGTTTTTCGCTAAGCTCTACAGAATGTCTGGTTCAGGGAAAAACATCAGAGAGATGCAATACCTCCTGTTATAGAGGGGAAAACAGGGAAATAGCAAGGCCTATGACAAAGAAAATTCAGAGGCTGGTATTTTCAAGGAAACAAAACTACTACAGTAGAAAAGGCAGTAGGACTGATACTGCCAACAGTGAATTTCTCTCCTTGCTAATTGATTTCCCAAATCAATGTAATCTAATTCCCTGGTGATCTCTTTTAGAAAGCACTTTGTTACCTTTAAGCACCTTCTATGTCAGTAGTTCTATGGGTTTGGACCTATACTTATACGATTAAATAACTAGTCCTATAATTTCTGAATGAATAAATAGAAAATATATCACAGGATCAGAATCAGAGCTCACTGAAGAAAATGGAAGTCATCGTGCAAGTCAGGTATATCTATATTCTGCACATAAAATATCCACGCTGTTAATTTCATACAACTCCAATTGCTCTATTCTGAAGTCTCCTGTGCTTCATGTATAGAAAATTCCACATGAGCCATAAGACATATGCCAATAAGACGTAATTTTCTGTAGTACTTCAAGGCTACAGAACAGGCCTGGTTAAAAGCAGTTTCTGCTCATTGGTAATGAACAAAAACCAACCACCAACTACAAAACTCCAACAATAAGTGCAAATAAAAAAATAAAGCCCCAAACCCACAAAATGCTTCAGTAATAATGTCTTGGGAAAATAAACTTAAAATGCAAGATTTGCTGTAAAAATAACTACTGTAAGGTGAACAGATTTAAAATACACTACAGGTTTGGGAAAAAAATTGAGTACACAAACAAAAATAATGCAGAAAGAAGCGAAGTCCTACTCCAGGCTTTACATGATGCTTTAAGGAGGTTGGAATTTGCTCATCTGCCCCTTTTCTTTCTCATTTGCATTCTTTGGTAATATTTAGAGATGTGGCCTAGTTGCACCTGTTTTTGACTGAGCTTTCATGATCTTCTCTCATTGTTCCCTAAGTACCTGAACTTCAGGCTGAGGCTAGCATAAGCTATGTTACTGGAAATTCTTAATCTCTCACATAGCTTCATGCTTTCTTTTCTGTTTTACACTTTTATAAAGTGTGTTATTCATTGAAATATTAATGAAAACTAAATCATACAATGCTAAATTCTGCAAGATGACAATGGAACAAGTGTAATCTTTTTGCATGGAAAATAAAAGAAGAAATGAATTTTAAAAATCTTTTTCTAGTACAGAAGTCCTACTGAACAGCTGATGCAATACACCATCTTCAGTGCCTTTTATTAAAGGACTTTGTGTATTTTACGCTATCTGGGCCCATTTCCAACCTAATACAAGAATCATATTTATGCCCGCACATCCATGTGAAGTATACCTTCCTAAGGCTTGCAGCTTTTAAGCAGTTGCACTTACAAGCTTTGCGATTGACCTTTTTTACCAATGTAATGTTTGACAGGCTTACTTAAGCGAGTTTCTCTCACGGCATGGTTCTGGTTAGTTGTGTCTGTAATGCAGGTAGGCGAATGATTCAAGGAAGAATAACATTTCCTATTGCAATGCTGAAACAATTTAACTGTACTGAATCAAAGACCTTAATAAGCTCTCTGTAATGAAATGGGCATCTTTCATCTCTGCTGAAGGCATCTGGCATTTTCCAGGCTTGACATAAATTCTCACTGAAAAAAAATAATTTGGCTTTTACCCCTTCTTCAGCCTACTGTGCCCGAAGTGAGCCTATATCGATTCCTTCTACAGCTGTTTCATGAAAGTCCACTTTCTTGTTATCAGAAACACTGTTTAAATGCAGAAGACCTAGCTAAACTACAATATCAACAAGTTTTCTTGGAGATAATAGATAATTTCTCCTTCACATCCTCTTCCCTCAAATCTTAACCCTAAACAGAGCAATAACCTGGACTTGAATTAGACTCAGGATAACTATGACAAAATTGGATGTGTGATATAGATCTTTGATAACAGGACCTTTCTTCCTGTTCCTGCACAGTGAGGTGAATCCTGCATTAACCTTAGATATTGAAACCTCTTCTTGCAAGATCTGCCCCTGAGATTCTACCTCCACAAGTGCAGCACAGCTGGCTCCTAATTACAATTTCCAATTCTTTTTACTTGACTTCAGCAAGGCTTTTGACACCGTTTCCCACAGCATTCTCCTCAGGAAACTGGCTGCTCTTGGCTTGGACTGGCGCACGCTTCGTTGGGTTAGAAACTGGCTGGATGGCCAGGCCCAAAGAGTCGTGGTAAATGGAGTCAAATCCAGTTGGAGGCCGGTCGCTAGTGGCGTTCCCCAGGGCTCGGTGCTGGGGCCGGTCCGCTTTAATATCTTCATCGATGATCTGGACGACGGCATTGAGTGCACCCTCAGTAAGTTTGCAGATGACACCAAGTTAGGTGCATGTGTCGATCTGCTCGAGGGTAGGAAGGCTCTGCAGGAGGATCTGGATAGGCTGCACCGATGGGCTGAGGTCAACTGCATGAAGTTCAACAAGGCCAAGTGCCGGGTCCTCCACCTGGGGCGCAATAACCCCAAGCAGAGCTACAGGCTGGGAGATGAGTGGTTGGAGAGCTGCCAGGCAGAGAAGGACCTGGGAGTGATGGTTGACAGTCGGCTGAATATGAGCCAGCAGTGTGCTCAGGTGGCCATGAAGGCCAACAGCATCCTGGCCTGTATAAGAAACAGTGTGACCAGCAGGGCTAGGGAGGTGATCGTCCCCCTGTACTCGGCTCTGGTGAGGCCGCACCTCGAATACTGTGTTCAGTTTTGGGCCCCTCGCTACAAGGACATCGAGGTGCTTGAGCGAGTCCAGAGAAGAGCGACGAAGCTGGTGAGGGGCCTGGAGAACAAGTCCTACGAGGAGCGGCTGAGGGAGCTGGGATTGTTCAGCCTGGTGAAAAGGAGGCTCAGGGGTGACCTTATCGCTCTCTACAGGTACCTCAAAGGAGGCTGTAGCGAGGTGGGGGTTGGTCTGTTCTCCCATGTGCCTGGTGACAGGACGAGGGGGAATGGGCTTAAGTTGCGCCAGGGGAATTTTAGGTTGGATCTTAGGAAGAACTTCTTTACCGAAAGGGTTGTTAGACATTGGAACGGGCTGCCCAGGGAAGTGGTTGAGTCACCATCCCTGGAGGTCTTTAGAAGACGTTTAGATGTAGAGCTTAGGGATATGGTTTAGTGGGGACTGTTAGTGTTAGGTCAGAGGTTGGACTCGATGATCTTGAGGTCTCTTCCAACCTAGAAATTCTGTGATTCTGTGATTCTGTGATCTTTCATTCATTCATTTATTTATTTATTTACTTATTTATGTTCTGCAATTGGCTGCACAAAGAACACTGAGACAGCTTCTACTTGCTAAGTAAGTATTTTTTTCCTGGTGGTTGTGCAAAATCCTTCAAAAATGGTTTCTAAAGCAACCAAAATCACACACAGTTGAGTTCAGTTAAAAAAAAAAAAAAGGAAAAAAAAAAAAACAAACGCATCCTGACAAGCAAAGGAACAGAGCTTGATTTTTATGGTGGCGTCATGTTTTATAGATTTTGTGATTGTAAAATGGCTAGTATTATAAAAGGAACAAACTGGCTGAATTTAAGGGTATTCAGTGGAACTGGCACACATTTGCAGCTGGTGCTGCAGAGGTGCCTAACTAAGGCACCCAGTCATTGCTGTCAGAGGAGAGAGGAGACCCTTACAGAAGGTTGACTGAGCTGGAATTTATGTTTCAATTTACCCGAGAGGAGTGGTGTGAGAATATCTCCCATCTGAGGTGCCAAAAATCAGACACAGTGAATCTCCTCTGCTCTTTAGATTTCTTTTTAATTTGATACAGCAATTCCAGCAGGGACAATACTTACCTGCGTCAGACAATTTCTTTTACTTGCTGCACAAGTGACCAAACTGCTCATATTCTGACAAGAAGTTTCTGTTCTGATGAAGTCATCTTCTCCCTTTGGATGGGCCACTAAACCAGCCTACCTGCTCTTAATGACGAAGTCACAATTTAGAGGAGTCCCGGTGCTGTTTGGGAAAGTGTAATTGATTTCACTGACAAGGCTGATACACCTTCTTACTGAACAAAGCTGGTTCTAACAAAAGCGGCATGTTCAGTGCTGTAAATGAAAGGCTTCCATTTTCAACAGAATCTTGAATTTTTGGTTTATCTCAGAGTATGAAGGCAACCCATCTGTAAAAGGTTAAAATATTTGTATAGCATAACAGAACGATTCAAATCTCACCCAACTGCTGATGCTGTTTCTTAACATTAGTACCCACAATCAGTATAAAGTGAGTAGATGAAGTGCTACAGGGAATGTTTTAAGGAGTGTGTGTCTCCTGCTATGGAAGAATACAACTGAATTTAAAATCCTAACGTAACTAGTCTGGAAGACACTCCACTGCCACACTGGAGCCAAAGGAGCTATTTTCTTGATGTCAGCTGAAACTGTTCAAAATCTTTAATAAGTGACAGTGACACCTCAAACTTACCGTAATTGATGGTCCAGCAAAAACCAGACTAAGCAACATCAAAAAGGGAACAGCCTCTTGTGTAGGTTCAATGTATGGCATACTCAGACTCTTGTCATAGCAGTTAAATCCCGAGTGAACTGGCTTGAAGACATCAGTAAGTTCAAGAAAATAAAGGCTAACAACAGAAGATGCCAATATTGGCAACTAGAAAAGAAGAAAACAAATTACTGTTCAGAAATTGAATAGTAATACTTTTGCAAAGACAACATTGCCTGTTAATAAATCTCTGTGATGTCTGATTTTTACATTTTACTGTTCCTTGTTTTACCATCTTTAAACAACTAATTCTCTAGAGATATCATAGTATTCAGCTGATATCAAGTAACTGTTGTCTACCAAGCTAGTCAAAATACAAAATACTCATTCCAACCTTCAGCCCATATAATTTAGCCCTTTCATGCATGAATCATTTATGGACAGATTTATTTATTTTTTTAATTTATTTTTTAGGTAAGTACACAATTTCAGTCTCCCTCGCCTTTCTACTGCTCATCGTCACCCTTTTTGGTCCTTTATCAGCCATATATATAACAGTATTTATAACCAAACCAAATTTTATTAAGTTTCAAAATAACCGTTAATGAAAAACACTATCCAGTGCTTGCCTAGAATCTAAATATATAGTAACACGGTGTTTTGCCTTAGCACATTCATTTTATAATTCATCAAAAAGCAATTAACTTTGGCAAGATTCAGTCTGTGTAGAACTATGATGACTGTGGTTCACGGTTCTTTTATCCTCTAGCTATTTAATGATTTTAGCCATCACAATTACTTCTAGTAATTTATTAAGAGCAAAGTTAGCTCCTCTGAGGATAAATTCACCTCAGCGTACCACCAACTCCTGAAAGCACAGATCCAAGCAGTAAATCGCTGTGGAAGGAAGTCTTTCGGGACAAGTAATAGCAAAAATGCATTTTGAAACCAAAGGCAGATGAGTAGGCAGGGCAGCCCTTCCCCAGGGTGGGCAGTGGGGCATTCAGAGGTGACCAGCAGCATGTGATAGTTCTTTGCATCTTCTTAGTGAATGCCTGGTAAATACTCAAAAAAGATTCCTGGTTGTTATTTCCTGGAGTCCTCACCTGACAAGGCAATATTGCAACCACTGCCTGCTCCTCCACTGTGATGCAATGGCTCCCTCCCTGTGTCTCTGCTGCCTATCTGCTTCCTTTTCTCCTGTACTTATATTTATATATTTAAGATGGCTATCACATTAACTTCTTCTCACTATTAACTGCAGCTGAAACGCAAAAACTTGAAATGACTAAATATATTTGCTTTGACAGATAGAATCATAAAAATTAGATACGGTTGTATCATACCTCTTGAGAAACAAAATACTCCCCTTTTCCATCAGGCACCTCAAGTTATAAGGAATAGGAACTGCCCTGACATAATTTCATGCATGCTGAGATTATATTTTACTTTCAATCTTCAGTATATGTTTACTAAAAAATAACTGTTTGATTAAAATCATTTGTCCCATTCTATAATCAAATAAAAAGCAGAGGTAAAACTGGATACATATTTATACTGGAAAAATTATGAATAGAAACTATAAAAAATATAAACTATATGTGGCAGAGGGACAATGGTTTCTTGCATTAACTACTCATTTTCGGGTTTTTAAACACTGGGCTTCCTAAATGTAGACTCTTTGTACATACAATATAATTTTGTGTGGTTAGGGAAGAAGGATACTATCTAAATTTTACTAAAACATACTTCTTAATACAACTTAGGTTTTGCATGAAAAGAACACCTTTTGCTATTTTCAAAAGTGTTCTTCTAAACTAAATATACTGAAGTTAGAGATCAGAACAATTTTGCTTGCCTGGTTATCTGTGTTCAAGTTGATTCCATTGTAATCTCATCTAGTAGAGAAGATGCAATGATGGAGAAAGGGAATGGGCATTGGCACCTTAAATGTAGCTACATACTGTGAGCATTACAAAAATAAGACAAGGCATCTAGCAAGTTTGTTTCAATAACTAGTTTATATGTGTATAGATATAGTTGGACTCCATGATCCCTGTGGGTCCCTTTCAACTTGGGATATTCCGGGACTCTATGCCACGTGTACTCACATACTATATTACACATATATGTTATGTATAGCATATAATAAAAACACATAATATGTAATATATTGCAATATGTATCAAATATAATATGAATACACAATATATAAAATGACTATTATACAATATGTATTTATACTATGTTGGAATAATTATTTAAGATGTAATGTGAGTCCTGCTTCCTACTCATTACAGGAAGAAATGCAATTCTTTAGTTGGGTATATTATTTAATTATGCTTCTCACATCCTGCTGGACACAGTCCCTATTAACTATACTACTGGCATGGACAATTAGTCATGATAATGATTGTTTCCAGTCATTATAAAAATGTGTAGGGATATAAGAGGACTTCCTTAAGTCTTCATACTACAGATTTATTTTATATTATTTTATATTTATTTTATTTTATTTTGTGGAACTGGGTGTTCTTCTTCCCACACTGCACAGAGACCGTAGAGCTGTTTGGGATAAGGAGCCTCCTGTCCAGAAGGCTTCTGTGTGCTACCCTGGTGTGTAGGGAGCTTGAGCAGTCTCTACCACTCTTGCTTGGACACTGAGACTGCACAGCATTTGAGCTCATGCATATTGCAACTTCACTTCTGCACAGCATTTAAACATTGAGGCACTGGCAATATCTTATTAAATATTTGAAAGCCATACCTAGTGACTTAGCAAGGGGCCAGGTCCTGTGAGACGAAGTATCTTATAAAAAGACATAAACCTATTCCAGGGAGCTAAATGAACAAGATAGGCACAGGGTCTATTACTCTTCTGATGTCTCTTCATCTAGGTTTCCCCAAAGGTTAATTTCCTAGGATGGGAACACAGGGCAGGAAAACTCATGGAACATCTTGCATTCAGAGTTTCATCTTCATTGTATATTTTTCCATTTCTCTAACACTGAGAACAGGAAAGCCTCTCCTGAACAACTGGCCCCTACCATAAGTCCATCTCTACTCTGGTTATGGTACTCTTAGGCAAGCAACTGGTTTAAGTGGCAATATCGAGCAATCACAAGTAGGTGATATACGAAGTGACTTTTTATTGTGAACCACTAAAAAAAAGATGTGGACAACTTTCATTTTTTAAAAAAAGGTGCTGTATGTTACCTGTAATTTAAGTGTTACTTACAAAAATCAAAGAATCATGAAAATTATATTTCATTATCTTACAGTTCCACTACAGGACTCCCATATTATTTCTGACTGTAATTACCCATTGTGCTAAAAGAAAAGAAATAATTCTAAAGGACTGTGAATCCCTAATATAACTACTTACAATACTAATTAATAGGTTTATAGTCAATTTGCTATATACAGTATGTCTGATCCCACAGGACATTTTTATTCCTATCTTTTTTAAAATACAAATATAAAATGCATCTTCAAAAGGGCCAAAGAAAAGCAAACGTTTCTAAAATCTACTAAACAGTATAAGTGGCTATTTAATATATGAATATTTATGGAGTGTTCTGCTTAAGGCAGCAGTAGTTCTGTAATTGCAGACTTCAGTTCCCAACACCTTGCAAATGTCAAATATAATTAGACAGCATAATGTGTATTGTTTTAATTACAAAATGGAATAGGAATTTTCCTATTCCTAAGTAGAATAATAAACTCCCCAACCTCAGCTCACATATCTTGACTAGTAAGTCTTATCCTCTTACTTCCTTGGCTGGCTAACAGAGAATGATCTTTGTTTACCTTGCAACTTACACCTATAAATGTAGAGTTTGACCCAAGTGGTCAAACTGCCTTTGGCCTGGAGTATTAGAATTGGGACCATAATCAGCATAGTTGCTGAAAAGGTTCAATTGAGTTGTGGTTTTCTTTTAGTGATTATTATTATTTTATTATTTTTACTGCTAAGAGCCTTTATTAAGACCTAAGACTTTGTTATTAATATTAATAAATGTTACTAATATTACAAAGACTGCTGTATTGAGGTAGGACTTGTGCTTTTAAGTGCTTGCTCTGGAGTGAAAATGTAGGACCTTTAACTTTACTATTACATAGTGTCTGTGCAGATCCCTACATTTCTAATTCCTTCCCCTTGGAGAATTCCCAAATAATCAAAGCTTTGCTAAAACCAGATTCCCTCTGCAAGTCTTACAGGCAAGCCAGTAGCAATCAGGTATTGATGGTTTCCTAAATGACACCATGGAAACAGTGAGGCTTAAATCAGAGAAAGGTGACAAATAAGCACTACCCCCATCCCCCACCTCCAGTTCTTTTGTACTTTGAAAGAATATGCAACTGGATACATGCATAATTAAATCTCTATGAAAATTAGTAGCTTCTACAAATTTCCTTTCTCTAAAGCTGTACAGTGGTAGTTACATATCTCTTACATTTGCCAGCACTTAACTAGGCAGAGTCCATACATATCTTCAAGAGCATATCTTCAAACCCATGGGCTTTGTGAGAGCTTAGCCATCGAGTATCATATACTCAAATGTCTCAACGTGCTTTGTAGGATGTAGTTAGTGACCTCTCTTTGCTTTGCTAAAATGCACTATGGGTGTTATCTCTTTTCATGAACTCAAATCCAGATCCTCCCTCACTGTATTGGACTGTGTTGGTGGCTGCCAGGAGACGCTCTTTGAATATTGGTTACAGAAGTGATTAGCCTGGGCTATATTTCAGTGAGGTTAACTGGGGAAAAATGAAATGCCTCTTGTGCAGTCATAGCAAAATATTGACGTTGCTGTGCACTATGATGAGCAGAATGACTTGAGTGATTTTCCTTGAGACTGGGTGCATATACAAAGGCTGTGGAATTGCCTTGTTTTACCTGCCTGCATATGATAGCCAGAAAAGAGAGAAGTATGTACACAGCTTTCAGAGGAAGCCAAACCATAATTAACCAGACACAGATTAAAGACACTATGATTAGCCCACCTGTCAAGAAGGATTAAGTAATACTTGACAGGATACTTGAATCTTTTACAGTTGGAAATAACTTGTGGGCTTGGGTGGCCAAAGAAATGTTAGATCCCTAGGTTGTTCTGTGGCTCTTCCATAGCAGACGAGGAGTTCCTGGGCACCAGAGCTGCCTCTTGGTATTTCTCTTGCCTTCTAGTAATTAGGAAATCTTTTTAAGCAATCAAGTTAGCACACAGGATTGCCTCAGAGAGATAGCTAATGAATGCCATCAGTTTCTCATAAAATCAGCAACAGCCAAGTGCTTGGGAAAAGGATGGTCAATTTAAAAATTATGTTGCGTTTGCACTGCAAGACTGTGGCATTGTGGGAGATCCTATTAAAATGTATTATAAATGTCAGTCCTTGTGCCAAAGAATTCATGGTCTACATGACAAGGCACAACAGATGGATGAGACAAAAAAGAGGGCTGTGGTGGGTTGGAGGAGACAAGGTATTTCTATTCTTAGCCAACTACTAACAGTGACTGCAGCTTTCAACCTCCATGGCTGTTGTCCTGTCGTACTTTGCTGTGAGCTTTGCAAGACAGGAGGAGAAACTGGAAGGACAGGGCTCTTGTATCCTGATAGGAATGAATACTGAGGAAGTCTGAAAACCTTCCAGAAAAAGGTCAAGCACAGAAAATGTTATCAGCCCAAATGCTGACATTTTCTCTTGTGCTTTTGGAACCCATGAACTCTTTTGCAGGGTCCTCAGCATGGATCCTGCTCAGCTGCATCAGTGCTGTAGCTTCACTCTCAGTGAGACTGCAGTGCTGAGCGGGGATTAAGACCAAGTACAGGTTTAACGACATTGCAAACTGGGCTATCATGAGGACTTCTGAGAGATAGTACAGAACATAGGATGGATGTAGAGCAGGGAAGTCAGGTTTGTAGATTTAGTATGTTCTAAAATAATTCTTAAACCCTCGTGCTTGCAAGAGAAGGCATTCAGGCCTTTTCAGATGCCTAAAATTTGCATCTGTATAAAGCTGGTTTTGCTTTTCTCTCTAAACTCCAGTTTCTGCTGCTTCTTGTACCTCTGTTTGGATGCAGGCTTAATCGGGCCCAAAGCTGTAAGGAACTGGCCTTTTCTCTGAAGGATTTTTACCTAACCATTGTCTAAGTTTTGTGAAAACTAATTGCAGAGACATGATGCGGTCTTTCTTCTCCCAGATTAACTCTATTGGATTTAATTTTGACTCACAGTTTAGAATCCCAGGTGCCATTGAAATCTATTATCATTACCATTGTGGAAAATTAAGTTATCCCTATTTCCAACATTGATTTTAGAGTTTAATTGAATTGTTCTGTGACTGCCAATTAGAGTGTTGCTTTAGAAATACAACAGATATCTATGTGTAATTCCTCAAACCTCTCGATCTTCTGCCAAATCTTAATGGAAAACCTCTCAGTACATACAAGACCAAAAATAGAGATGATACACGAGTGATAAGATTTCTATTTTTTTCAGAAATGTCAAAGTCACACTTTGACTTTAGGTAATCCTAAAAGTGCTTCTTTCTCTCTCTTTTTTGTTTGTTTTGTTGTTGGTTTTGGATAAATTTTAAAGCAGAAATTATTTAGAGAAAAATAAAAAAATAAAGCAATTGTTTAATGAAAATATTATCAAGCAGGAATAATCTAAAAATAATTTTAAAACATTTCAGCTGAAGTATATGAGCTTAAATATAAAGCAAACCCTTAGACAGAAATTTTACATCCCATTAAAAATACCAGGAACGCATTTACTGTCAGTGTGACTTCAAAAATAATTGATGATTCATTACATTAATTATGATTACCGTTAATTATGATTATTAATTAATTCAATGATTAGTTATAATCAATAAGTAACTACAAACAATGAGATTAGGATATTGCATGCCCTGTTGGTTATGATTCTTTTCTACTGGCTGCTGTAAATTTATGGCACAACAAGAACAACAGCATTTCAAAAAGTTGGCTGTTTTCAGGTCAAACTTTTACTAAATTTCAGCCAGAAGTTTCCTGAAAAAAACAAACAAACAAACAAAAACCCCACATCTCTAGCAGACAAAGCTGTCAATCCCTGAAAACTATTACAATTTATTCTACTCTCCAAAATACAATGTTTCATATAAAAACCAAAAATTACTGTGTGTGCCAACCCTTCTCCAGTGGCTTACCTCCATGCTCTTTGGCGATGTATAAACTCTCTCCCTACAAACTGAACTGTTAAGGGAAAGGATCATCAGTAAAGATTACAATGTTTGTAACAGTTCAGCTCCTGTGTAGGTAAGGTTACACAATTCACCACTCATTTTTAACTTTGGTTGCAGAGTAACAGATTTTTAACAATTTAACAGAGTAACAAATTTTTAACAATAAAAATCACAGAAAGAGGTATAAATATTTCTACTTTTGGAAGAGGTAATTGTTTGGAAAAACAATTCTCCTTTGATTTCTAGTATGTTCAGGCCTCCTTTTACTAGTGAAGTACTAGATCAGGAGGATGATGTAGGACTGAGAAGGGAACAGGACCCTCTTCCACTATGAACTACTCAAGCTACACTGCCCAAGCAAGTAGCTGAACACAAAGGGCGATCTAACATATGGCACTGGCATTTTTTTCCCCCTCTCAGTGTGGACAGCTTGGTCAACGAATGTTAGTTGCTTTGGATGAACAGCAGCCTCCTCAAGCCTCAGACTGGCTGTTAATATTATGGGGATGCTGGTGTCTAATGCAATGTGATAAACAAATCTGATGTCTATCCTCTGTGAGTCAGCCACTTTGCAAGGTTAGCTCAATAAGCAGACTGTTAAGGGTATTTCTCCACCTTCCCCTCCCCTCACACATGGTTGACTCTTTTGAGAGAAAAAGCAGTATATGTGTTAAGCGTTATGCTACTTCCACAGCATGGGGATCATTTCATCTTCTACAGTTTGTGTGTGTGTGTGTGTGTGTGTGTGTGTGTTTCCCCTAAGGTAATTCAAGTGTAACCGAAAACCTACCTAGAGAGAAATGAGACTGCGTTGCTCCTCCAAGAAACAGCAGTGTAGTTTAACTCTTGCACTAGATACAAACATCCTGTTCCTAGGAAGGCAGATTTAGTTTTACAGCCCATTCTCCATGTGTGCTTACTCTAATCACTGCATTCAGTCAGCATCTTCTGTCTCATACAGTCACGCCTATACATGACTTGGAGGTGACAAAGTGCATAATTTAAATGTGGTGGGTTATGCATGGCTGAATAACTGAAAAAAACCCTCCAGATGTGACTGAGAAGTGGCACAGGGCTACCTAGTGATGTGTACAAACATTTGACATTTGCAACCTAGCTCTGTCAGTAGATATTAGAAACAAATGGAAATAAAGTGTCTGGTGCTGAGACACAGTGAACATTCTTTCCATGTATTTATTTCAATGGAAGCTGATGACCGGCATTTTGCAAGCTGGAGTCCTATAGTGATAACACTTACTGCTTACTGTGCCTACTGCTCATACCACTGTTAGAAGAATTCCACTGCTCATACCACTGCATATAAGATTATATAGCCTCCTTTAGGAACCAAGACAAGTTAAGCATTCGCTCAGATTGACAACACCACGTCCTTTTGCATTCCCACATCTGGGACACAGGATAACGTGTTAGTGCCACTGAAGTCAAAGGCAGAATTCATAGTGCTTTCTACAAAACGAGGATTTAATCCAGGAATGTTTCAAGTGCGTGAGCACAGGTGAAATCTTTTTCCTTCACTAAGAATAAATGCATCTGTTCTCCATCTAAAATATGACCATTATCTTAGGAACAGAAATTAGATAACCCTGGATATTTTCCAAATTCATATTAAAATATGAGGCATTCTCTGGGCAGTACTGGAACAGGCTGCCCAGGGAAGCGGATGAGTCCCCATTCCTGGAGGTATTCAAGAGATGTGTGAATGTGACACTAAGACACCTGGATTGGTGATGGGACTCAGGAGGTCAGGTTGATGGCTGGACTTGATGATCTTGAAGGTCTTTTACAACCTAAGTGATTCTGTGATTTCTTTTGCAAGTGAATATACTTGTATATCCTGAATATGCTGAAAAGAAACTGTCAGTTGACAAAGAGCTGAACTTCTTCCAGGAATACTCATTTCCAATATCTTCCAGAGGCAATTTACACTTGCGTAGAGAGACTGAATTTTCATGCCAAGGTTTGACCTTCTCAGCTATGAAAATGAAGTTCAGATTACCTATACAGCCTACAGAACCCTAAAATATCACACCCATAATTAGGAATAAGACAGGCCAAGCGGCCTGGCAGTGCTCATTTTCGTGTCTCAGGTGAGCAAGATGCATGAGGCAATGTAAAGCTATTCAGCTCTCAAGAGCATGTGCTGATCGGAGGCTCTGCTATGCAGGAGTCTTACCAGCATTTAAAAATAACCTCTAAAACATAGAGTAAATCATCAAATTTTTATTTTATGAATCATGAAAGTTGAAAACATGCTTCTTTGTTAACCTTTGATTCTTTTGGAAGATGACCCACTCACATTTTTCTGAAGCTCCATTTCTTCCTTACAGATTTTTAGTTCCTTTTCCTTTCTATGTCTTCTGAAGCCCTAGCCTGATTCTTCTTTTACTTCCTTTGTTAAAAAAGAATGTCTCAAGTGATAGCATTGATTTAAGAAGTGCATATTGGTTTTATGTTGTGACTCTGCTGTGTTAAAATCTGTTGGTTTGAATTATTCTTAAATTAGACTGAAATCAAAATCAGGCCCACGGTATTTATTTTAAAGTTAACTGACAGTTGTCCTATGTAAGTGCATTTTATCCGATCATGAAAGTTGCTGCCATCTCATGTACATGTACATTTCATGTACAGGAGTTATTGCCATTCACAATGTATTCGTAAGGATCTTAACAGCAGAAACACCTGTGTGTCAGAGCTCTGTTTGTTTGCTGCTCTTTCTAAAGATCAGGTCCTTCTGGAGCAGAGACATTTTTTTAATTTTTATTTTTGACTCATTCTTTATTCTCTTATGCCTGAAATACATCAGTTATTACAGATTTTTTCCCTCTCTAACTGTGTTCTATTTTCCATTTGTATAACACAAATGCTTCCTTTTCCTACCACTTTGGAATTTCCATTTCCTGTTTGTCCCAACATCCTTTGTTCCCATGTCTTTCCTTTTGTCTAGTATTTGAGAGAAAACACAACCCTTTTTATAACGTATTTTCTAAACAATTTACTTTTTCTTTACACTAGACCTCCTAGGTCCCGATGCTAAGTGGAAGACAGCGAACTCTGATTTTCTTGTTTGAAGATGCAAACTGGGTTTCCTATGTTTATTCACTGCAATTCAGTGTGGGGAGGGACCTTCTGGTATGAACGGGACAGGCAAAATGAGAGTGTGTGGCAGAAGGGAAAAAAGACATCCATAAAAGAATTGATACTGTCTAGAGGAGAGAGATAAAAAGCTTCTTTCCCAATTGCCATTCATGAAATTAAAAGGAAAGCATTAATTAAATTGGTAATTTATTTTATTTTATTTTATTTTTTTCTGGATCATAGGAGAAACCTACCTTCTGCTTACAAAGGAAATCTCTATTTCACAGTAATGCCAGTCATCCACACAGGGCAACCCTTCTGTCCAATACACTTGGGAATTTCCACCGCCAATTAAATTCTCTTTGATTGGGTCCCTTTGTATGAAGTATCACTCAATCTTTGGTTCTGATCCAATCACTACAGAACGTAAGCCATCCTGTTCGTTTTCTGATGCTGTTGAAATGCTGGTATCGGCCTGTGCTACAAAGCTCTAGGAAGGCAGTGTCGTTAGTCTGATTAGAATTAGTGGGTAAAGGCCGGTGGTAGTACACAGGAAACAAAAGTTAAATGTTTAAATACCACCTGAATTGCTGTCACCCTTTCTTCAAGCAAGTGACTTGTGTACTCGCCTAAAACGTGCAAAATGGATTCAAATCTTCCTGCTGTGTGATGGCAGAGGAATGATAGCTCAGAGTTTCCTAATCAATGTATCAGGTGGATTGCAGGCTGCTTTTTCCCTTGATGTTGCTTTTACTTGTATTGAATACCTAAATGTTCATTGGCTCAAAAGGGGGCACGAGTCTGCAGACCTCAATAATTAGGCCTCCTGGGGGAGAAGGGCTCACGCAAGTTCTAGACCCCACTCCTATGAAGGAATAACATCAAAGTCCTAGAAGTTCCTTAGCAGCCCATTCTCTGAGCTGAGAATCCTAATTCCCTCTTGGAGCAGCTGGGTGCTGAAGAGGCTCTGCAGTGCTGATCTCCACCTCTTTTTAGATCTAGCTGTAGATGACCCACTGAAGATTTTAAGATTTTTAAGAGTCCACATCAGAGTGGAGAACTCACCTGCTTCATGTGGAGCCTGTACAAAGAGCTTGGTCTAATTTCTTCACTGCTTGCAAAATCATTTCCATTATTCCTTGTAACAGCTACAGGGAGCTTCCAGGGGAAATGCCATACTACGAGGATGGCATTAATATTATATAAGGCAACTCTTAGAGCACTAGGCACACGTTTAGTGCTGCTGCTCTGTAATTCATCCCATCTTGCTGGGGGCAAAGCCCACCAAACAGCACAGTTTTGTTGTGTTCTGCAGGATCTCCTATTGTCCCCCAGCATCAGAGTTATCCCAGGATGAGGCCCAGCCATCTCCCTTGCTGCTTGCATTCCCAAAGCAACAAGGATGGCATGGAGAGTGAGGAAAACTGCCTCTTCTAGGGACTTTTCCAGGCTTGACCTCTCCCTCCTGTACCAAGCCAATGTAAGTTGGATGGCACAACAAGCACCTTCCTGCTTTTCTTGAGCAGGCCTAGTAACAGCGACAGGAATGCCTGCTGCTTCCATAGGAACGGCCTCTGCAAAGCTTTCCACTCGGTGCTGCGTACTTCAGGTTAGCTCCCGATCGCGTCCAGGTGCTTATGGAATATGGGGGCAGAGACACTCCACTGCTACCCAAAATCCCTTCTGAACCCAATCCCTGCTTCCTTCCAGAAGACCTCCAAAATCCTTCAAATGCACCTTCAGGTAATTCTTGTTCTGTATTTCCCCCCCAATGTTTACATTTCAGTATTTTTTACATTAAGTACTGTGTATGTTTTCATACGTTTATTTAGCCTATCAGTTGTAATTCATTTCTACCCCATATTTTACCAATAAGTCCTTCACATTATTATCGCAGTCTCTCTCTGAGGTAAGTCACACGACACCTCGCAGTGCCCCAGTCACTTCGGATGACCCCGCTCCCAGAGGAACACCGTGCTCAACCCCTGCAACATTTTCACCTCTTTCTGAAGTTCAGCCCGTACTCACTCCAGCCCTAGCAGCACACGTGTGGCTGCGTGCTCCAAGGCAGCGTCGTGCCTCCAAGGGCCACCCAGGACAGCGAGTGCCTCTGCAGCTCCAGCTGCCACCAGCTGAGCAGCCATGGCAGGTTGAGCTCTCCGAGCACAAGGCGTGCACAGAACCTCATTCCATTTTCATCACGAGCGTTTTTAGCTCCCTCACAGGAAGCGGGGGGCGTACTGGGGGCGTAATCCAAGGGGTCGACCAACACGTACCGCTGGCTGTCATTTTGAGATCGTTTCTATTTTCCCGAGCGATCCTGACGAACGGGATTTTCATGCCAGCAACGAAACGCGAGCGGCGTTCGCCTAGCAGCCTCCTTGAACCGCGTCTCCGTGCCGAGAGCGGCGGAGCAGCCTCGGCATCCCCCCCCTTCCATCCCCACCTCCCCCGCCGCGGGCCCCGGGGAAGGCGAGGCAGCGCCGGGGAGCCCGCAGCAGGCATCCCCCGGCCCCCCGGCCCCCCGCAGCCCCCCGCAGCCCTCCGGAGCCCCCATCCCCGCACCCTGCCGGGTCCCCGGCGCCGTCCCCGCGAGGCCGCTCACCTCCACGAAGTAGAAGCAGGGCAGGAGGGTGACGCTGTCCTTGGTCACTTTGCCCTTCGGCCGCTCCTTGGCGGACATGGTGCCGGGCTGCGGGCGGCGGCCCCGCGGCAGCGCTCCCCCGGCCGCCGGCAGCCGCGGGTCTCCTCCGCCCGATCCGCGGCCCCTGCGCCGGGCTGACGTCAGGGGGCGGCGGGGGGCGGCGGCGTTAACTCCTTCGGGACGGGGCGGCCGGGGAGGGGATGCGGTGGGAGGGGTGCGGTGGGGTGGATGGGAGGGGATGGGATGAGATGAGATGGGATGGGATAGG
Source organism: Nettapus auritus (assembly GCA_011076525.1). Taxonomy (NCBI): domain Eukaryota; kingdom Metazoa; phylum Chordata; class Aves; order Anseriformes; family Anatidae; genus Nettapus; species Nettapus auritus. Next base: position 2,960,188 of record CM021772.1, on the reverse strand, counting down.
ATGGATGGGATGGTATGGGATGGATGGGATGGGGTGGGGTGGGGTGGGATGGGATGGGATGGGATGGGATGAGATAGGATAGATGGGATGGGGATGGGGATGGGATGGGATGGGATGGGATGGGATGGGATGAGATGGGATGGGATGAGATGGGATGGGATGGGATGGGATGGGGTGGGAAGAGGAAGGTGCCACAGAGCAAGGCAAGCTCTGGCTGCAGGCAGTAAGTGATCAGCAGCTGTGTGTATGCAGGCTGAAATACCTGCACAGCATCCCGGCAGGTGTGGGGTCTGCAGGGTTGGTCCAAGGGGAGTTTGGGGCTTTTGCCTTGTTTCTGGGAAATCTTTCACCTGAAACAGAGGAGTAGAACGGCCCTGGGAGCAGCGGTCCTTGGATGGGCAATGTTACAGGGTGGATGTGCTCTGCGTGGCTCAGTCCACTAACAGCAGCACCCATCAGGGCGTAGTGGGGGCAGGTCTGAGGGCAGAACCGAGCTCATCAGCCTTGTGCATGTCCCCTCAGCAACTGGGGCCTGGGATTTCTCTGATTCATGGAGTGTCTGGTGCAATTGCTGCTGCATCCTTAAAGAGAAAGGAATTAACCTGAACAATTGTTTCCATGGTGAAATGTGTTATTTCGGGATCCTATTTGTGGATCAAAGCTTACAGCCTTTTCTCAGGCAAGCTCCTGTTGATGTCAATGGGAAATATCCTTGATAAGGCCTGCAGGCCTTCTGTGGATGGGGTAGTGTTGTCATTCCTTTACAGCACATCAATAATGTCTGCAAAGGTTGTCTTGTACCTGTAAGCTTAGCCCTGGGTTGTGGCATTTAGCTTTACCATTCAAGGAAAGAAGCATGAATTGAGTTGTCACAGTTTATTTCCTGTCTTTCCTGCTTTTGGGGAGCATGGGAAACAACTCGCTGTTCTTGTTCCGTCTCTAGATGGTCCCTGGTATTTGGGATGCTGTAGCCAGTGTGCTATGGCAATGGAGATGAAGATTCCCACCAGTCCCTTGTCTTTTCCAGCTGTTTTCTCATTTATACACAAAGGGTTTGTCAAGTCCGTGCTCTGCACTAAGCAGACAAGCAAAGTCTCATAACAAGATGTTAAAAGCAAAAATGTACTTGTCAGTCTCCATGCCTGCAGGCTGGTGTGGAAGGCAGATCTGCAGCCTGACTCCAGATCATTGAAAAAGACTTTCCAGAGCTCCAGCGGGTTACTAGTGTTGCCATACCAACACGTGGTCTATTCCTAACCCTGTCAGGAAGGATTCCTGCGGCTTCTGCTCACATGGGGGGACAGGGGCTCACTGGTACCCTGGGAATGGGGCAGTGCAGGGGGCTCCAGGCAGCAGTGGTGGCCAGGAGTGGAGGAGCTGTGGGCAGAGGAGGTCTGTACTGGGCTGTCAGAGCCACATTCCAGGAAATGATTTAGGGTGGTGGGTGGGTGTCTGCTTGTGGTTCCTACCCACCAGTGGTCTAGCCTTTAGGTGAAAAAGCCAAAAAAATAACAACAACAACAACAACAAAAAACATTTTTGTTAACCTTGCTTTTGGGTTACTCCAAGTAAAAGAGCAAAAGTTGAGGAGCTGTAGCAAGATTTTGCTACTGCCAAATTATTTCCCAGTTGTTATGAGAATAGGGGTTAATAAGTGATAGCCATTTAGAGTTGCATTTACTGTATCAGCCTCACTTGTTCTGAAGTCATGAGTCTGGCTTCAAAACCATGAGCACAAACCATTAAAAATGACTGAAGAGTGCTTTGCTTACCTCCATTTCACACGCAGGTTACTTCACTCTGGAACAGAGTAAGAGGGTTAGGGTGCTTCTTGGGCAGAATGTACTGAGAAGCTCACTCGGTGATTTAACTTCAGAAACTGACAAAAAGCTGTTATTAATTATGTTATTATTGTAGTGCCTAAAGGCCAACTTAGAGTGTAACTATGAGTCAGGTACAGTAAAACACAGGATAGTAGCCAACCCCTATTCTACAAAGTTGTACTAGGAATATGTGCATGGTGGGAAGGATGCAATGCAAGCTGTGTGAATGCTCTAAGGGCAGGAAGAGTTGTGTTGATTCTCTGTTTTAGTTCCTCACAATTTTGTGAATGTACTGGTAGAGAGAGTTAGGAGGGGCCTTATATATTATTTGGCTGAAGTGAAGCAATTGTAGGAAAAAATGCATGTGTTCCTAAAGAGGATGGCTGTGTGGTGGGGGAAGGGAAACATAGTTGGCATGGGACAAGGATAAGCCATTGTGTAAATGGCCATCTCATCTATAGGGTATCCTAAATGAAAATGTGTTGGTGGTAAAAGATTCAGAAAATGCCTCCTGTCCATTTCAATCAAGATAGTCCTACAAGAAAGTGTGGTGAAGCACGACTTATGAATATTATCTATGTGCAGGGCAGTATCTGCACTAATGCTGACAGCTCTATTTAACCAACTTCAAGCAATAACAGGAAAGTGTCCTGGAAATATGTTAGCATAAACATAAAGCAGTTTTTGCTTTGCTTCAGCAAAACCAATTGAGTTTATGGAAAAATTTAAAGTACCGAAGAAGTCAGGGAACTAGATGATAAAACTCATAGATCTAGAGCATAGGCTTCTTCTAACTCATCTGGAATAAGATTTTAGGAAGAGAGATTTATACTTGCTTTGACAAAAAGAAAACTTGGCTATTGGTGCATGCCCCTGTTGACTTCAGGTGGATATTTAAAAGCTCACCGTGATGCAAAACCTTGTCCTTGCTAAAGAAGTGTTGATGGAGCTTCTTCAAGTGAAGAAAGAGACCATAGTTCCTTCCACCTCTCAGGCAGAGAGCAGCTGACACAGTTAGTAGAAACATGATTCGAAATGATTTTCCAGCTTAACCTAGCGTGTTGGCAAAGATACCCCATACAAAAGTAGACTGCAGATCCTTGCCTCTTTACCCAGGTGCTCTCTTCCCTCTGGAGCAAAGTCTGCCTGTATTCCCAGGCTTTGGTAAGCACTGGACAGAGGCAATGACTGTGGTTTTGCTGCTTCCATGGGAACAGAAAGTACAATACATAAACGGAGACCTGTGCTATATCACTGGATAAACTCCCTTGCAAAAGCAGGATGAAACAGTTTGGGGAAGGATTAGAAATGGCTGAGAGCCAGCAGGTCTGTGGCTGCACAGCCCTACCGGCCAGACAACGGCACGGGGTGCTCTGAAGCACCAAGTATGGCCAGCAGCGGCAGCGGCAGATGCAGTTACTGTTGCTTGATAGCCCGAGGAAACCTGCTTTCCCCTACAGTTTCCCTACACAAAGGCCATTTCTGGGGCTGTGTGCATGAACCAGGATTAACTCTTTCTTACTATATGGATAGATTACATGGTTTTGTTTTCTTTTGCCCAGTGAGCATGGAATAGACAATGTGAGCTCATCGCATTAAAAGAGTAATCCTCTTCTGGAGAAAAACTGGCATATGGGAACTGGGCTTTGCTCAGAGGAGCTGACAGATGATTTTTGTTCTGCTTTGCAAGCCATATCAGAATTCAGAAATGCACCTGTGCGTGTGTGTGTATTTCCAGTCCCTCAGGAAAATGTCTGGTTGGGGGAATTTGCTGTGTGTACTGAATTCACATATCACTCTGTAAGTAAATCTGTCCTGTGCACGAGAGAGAACATATTGCTTATTTTACAGTCATTCGTTTAAATGATTGTTGTGGTCGTGACAGATAATTTTTTAAAAATACTTCATCAACCTGCTTTCTAATCTTTGGTGCAACTGCTTTAATACAGTCCGTTACTTGGAAGAAACAAAGTGGTGGCTCCCAGGACAAGATCCATGTGAGACAAAAAAGCAACATCTTCTCACATCTTCCCTAGCATCTTAACAAGGTATCCTACATATACAGCTGGTAAATGTGATGGAAAGGAAAAATAATAGGAGGATATATCTGAGGTGGAGAGCTGAATGATAAGAAGGGCATTCCTTTAATTATTAGAATTTGCACTAGCTTTTAGCAAGTGCAAGATTATTCTTTCATTTTTTTTTTTTTTCTTTTTTTTTTTTCTTTTTTCTTCTCCTCTTTTTTTTTTTTTTTTTTTTTTTTTTTTTTCATAGTAGGGCAAAGTTTTCCTCTTTGACCCATCTGCAGCTCCAATGTGTGCAGCACAGAGCAGTCTTGGATAGACGGCATATGACAGCACTGGGAGATCCTTAGTGGAACAACTTCAAAACATACAAAAGATCCACAGTGCAGATGGGAGAGTTAAATTCTACTTTGATTTATAATTGCATCAAGCAATTGTTTCTCTACCCAGCCTAATAATCTCCTGTTGCTGTAAAGCTGTTTTCTAAAGTCTTTTCTTTGACTACTAGATATAGGTCACAGCTCTGAAGTAGCAGATGACTCTGAAGGATTTCTGTCATCTGTGCTGCCTTTTACACTGCGGTGTTTGGTCTAGAAAATGAATTTTCTATGTTTTGCATGAGTCATGCTAGGACCATTTTTCTGAATCTACCACTTTAAAATACCACCTATGAACACATCTTTATAGCATTTTGCATACATAAGTGCCTGTGCTTTCTGGCCCTCGGCCAGTTTTGGTTTAGAAGCTGTGTGGCTGTGGAAAATAATACTGAAGTGTGGTTTATACGAACTGCTTCCCCTTGTGTCAGATTTAGCAGTGGGCTGAGCAGTTATGTGGCTTTTAGTGAAGCTGCCTTCTGGCTGGCTGTTGCAAAATATGGGAAAATGAGTATATGTAAAACATGTCCAATATGCTTTTATTCTAATGCTGACAATAGTATGTGCTTGGTTACCTGTGTATATCTGGCTTTAAGATCTTGGTTATACGCCCTGAAGGTATGACAAATGTGACAGAATGTGAAAATCCTGGCCTGCTTCTGGGGTACCAGTGGTTCCTAGAAACAGTTTTGTTTATATATCAATAAACCACAAATCTATATTTTTATGCAGTGACCTTCTGCCACAGATATTTTGTTTGACCCTGGGCAAGTTGCTTATAATCAGCTAATTAAACATCAGCCATTTGGTGCGTGAGCTGAGGCAGAGGTCAAGTGGGAGACTGCAACGATGCAATGAACCATAGTACCCACTGGTCTAAATGGAAATGCGGAGGTCCCAGCAGCAATCCTTGTTGTCCTACAGATGTATGAAATAGCACGTCAGTGAGATGCTGATATACGTTTGACATTTTGAGGATTACTGCTGCTGTAGCCTGTTGATCCAGCCTGTCCTGACCACTGCATATATTTGTATGTAACCTTAGTTTTGCCATTTCCTGTCATGTTTTTCCAGCTTAAGTAGCATCCTTCTCAAAAATGTTTTTCTTGAAGTAGAATGCATAAACGCAACATTACACTAGATGTTAATGAAAAATGTATGCTTCAAATTCTGTGAACAAGATGCATGCGTGCCTTGGAGAAGAAAATGTAGCAAGTGAATGGTAAAAACAAGATTGTGACTTATTCATAGGAGGTAACAGGAAAAGTGTCTAGAACACTGAAATATTTATTTCCAGAGTGTTCTTAGGTGTTCCAAGTTCACAAGAGACAAGAATATTTGATTTTTGCAATATCAAATCCAACATTATTTTTCCTATGAGAACATCATTTATTTTGAAAGGCTGTAATTAAAGTGCTGTTGGTTGTCAAGGGCATAAATCAGGTGGCCTCAGCACTGAAGAAAACTCCTGTCCTCTACCATTAAATACTCATTTTCACTGTTAGTTATTAAACCCAAGTCATAAAAATCTATCCTACATGTATGCATGCTATAAATATGTTTTGATATACATATGAGGTCTTAAGGCTTAGATGCAAAGTGATAATTGAATGAAAGTATGTCAGCTAAAAATGGCTGCAATTTCACAGTAGCACTCAGTATGTATTAACATTAACTATTGATACTATATAGAACCAGAAGACTCTACCAGAGAAATAATAAAGGAAAACCATGAAATGCATCCTTTCTTTTTAATTTGTGTAACATTTGACTGAAGAAATCTGCAGAATCAATCTGCAGAAAAGCTCATTATCAATAAATGTTATGCAGAAATAGCACTGCACAAGAATCAGTCTATCATGTTATACAGCAGAAAGTGAAAAACTTGCTCTATGAATAAGTTGAGTAGAAATTGCTAGATTATAAAAACTAGTTGAATATTCAGGGAGAGAACATTCTTTATAAAGTGAATACTTGGGCAAAAATAAAAGCCTGTACCATCATTCTGTATCTTGGTAATGTAATGTGAGACTGAAGAGCTGTCAGGTGGCTTTCAGCCCCATTGTGGTTGTGCTTAGAAAGGTGCTGAAATCAACCATCACTAAATGACACGTGGAAGTTTGTTAACATCAGGGGAATGTAGACATGAGTAGTCAACAGATGTTCACCATAGAAAAGGGAATGCAATTGAGTAATTATTCATTGTAATATATAAATACATAACTATACATTTTGCATTTTTATTAGTGAAAATAACTGAGGATTTTGCACTCAATGTTACAAAATTATGTCTACCAATAGTGCCGGCAAAGCAGAGTTATGCCGAATAGGCATGCTTCTCAGACATACCCTGGTACTCTGGATGGTTTTGAGCACAGAACATAAAGTGACAGTGGCAGGAAGACCAAACTGTTGCTGGATCACCAAAATGTTAAAACTATAGCGGTCAATCTTTTTCCAATGACAAGAGAAGTTTCAAATTGTAATCCTGTTGTGGTATGATGGAGTCTTCTGAAAATACATTCTATCATCTGTCTGGACACATTCAGGAGCTGAAGTGCTTCCCAGGAGCGTGCATTTAGCACACTGATGGAGATCAGTACTACTTCCCGTGTGCAGTAGGTGTAGTCTTAGGGACCACAGTTGTGCACGCAATTATCTGAGTGTGTTCTAGTTTCTAACCATTACCAATGAATACAGGCATAATGCAGCCAGCTGAATATTCTCTTTACATCAAAGAATTTTGCTCTGTGTGACAAGTTCATTGTCTGTAGAAAGTTCTGGACTTCTGAAAGAAGTACGTTGCTGGCATTCAGAGCACATATCCTGAGTAGGAGTGTTACAACTTGTACCTGCTGTTCCAAATAACATAAACCCATTTTTTCTGACAGTTTGATTTTTCTAATACAGCTGCTCCTCCCTTTGAAACTGAAAGGAATGTTTTTCAAGATGTAGCTATGGTTGCCTGCTGTGTCATTGACTACTGATATTTTGGTATCTGAAATGATATAATTATGCTCTTTTTTCTCTTATGATATATTTTTTATTTTTTTTCCCCTATTATTCATATTATTTATTACTCTATTATTTCAAAGATTTTAGGTAAAAAACAACAAATAAGGCCTTAAATAAAAAGGGAGTTGCATATAGTTAACAAAATATTACTGGGTAGTTAGAAATTAGTTTCTACTACTGTTCTAATAAAAGATAGTATTTTACATTAGTAGAGGACACAAAATGGAGTGGTTGATATTAATTCAAAATTATCCAAGTTCAAATGGAGTGGTTCTAAGGCAGTTCTTCTGAAGAACATCTGGCTGACATTGTTATAGTTAAACACGTTCTAGAGGAACCTGTAATCTAGCTTCAGGAATTTGGCTTTGGGATTTTCTTCAAGTAAGTCAAAATGCCCTTTGGTTGACCTGAACACACTCCACTCCCCTCTGTGGGCAGACTAACATCAAGCTTTGCTCTCTATTTCCACGTATATAATTGCCCTTGTAGAATTATGCTTATGCAGGGAAGCACACAAGCACATACCATATACAGTTTATTCTTAGCCCAAATGTGATTACAGTGGAAATACTGCATAATTATGATAATTGTTGAATAGGTTGAAAATGTTGAATTGCACAATAGTTGAAATTCTCTGCACTATAGCAGTTACTCTCAACCTACTGAAGTCAACTGGAAGTGAGAGGCTTTAGCAGCAACTATGCTGAGCTTGCTTTCCATCTTAGTTGAGCAGAGAACTCTGATGCTTCATGTTCAGTATCAGGATTACTAGGATTATTCATTTAAAATACTGATTTAGCTTATCATGGAAATAAACACCTCATGATTTATTATATTTAACTATAAAATATACCTATTTTGTTACTGAGGAAATGAAATATGAAAGACTGACCTTTACAAGACCTTAACTTTGCTGAAATAGCTCATTTTATTGGACATACCTGGCCTAGTTAGGCTGGTAAGAGGTCAATATGGATTCACTGATCTTGACCGAAAAATTCTCTTTATGGCTTCTTATTTGGAGAATAGGAATACAGTATTTTAGTTATGACACTTACTTTGTGCCAGTACAAAATACAACTGTCTTTAAGGCTCCTGAAGGAAAAAAAGTCATATTTTCCTCAACATAGTTACACAATCAAGTTTTGTAAGCTGTGCCATGGTAACTTGTCCGAAGTGCAACTGACCTGCTATCTTCTGAGTCTTGCCAGTGTCTTACACCACTGGACCAAACTTCTATTTCTTCCTGTGCCAAAAGCTAATAAAACACAGACCAAATGAATTAGCTTAATAACTGAAGGGAAATTATCATAAGTAATTATGTCAATAATAATGAGAAGATATCCGTCATGTAAGGTGGTGACTTGCATCGGTGCAATTCTTCATTTTCTCTGGCTGGAATATCCTAAACGCAATCAAACCATTATGACTTTTTCACTGAGTTTTAGAGATTGTAATAATTAGGTGTAACACACAAAAAAATTAGATGCTTGTTTGGTACTTGAGCGATGTAGGCCATATTCTGCTTACAAGCATGCCTGTACAATATGTGCTTGAGAGTTAAATAGGTGGCCTTTTCTATGATTGTACTCATTCAATAATTTGTTTTTAAAAATATATGCAAATACTTAGTTCCTCCAAGTAAATAGACTGCTAAATAGATAAATAGATATTTTTGTTCATGCTTGGGAGCATTGCATATTAGGATGTATAATTTCTAAGTTGTCAGTTCTGCATCTAAATGCAGTCTGTCCTTTCATACTTATCTACAAAAATCTGCTGGTTTTTCAGGTAGCATTTGGGAGTAGGCAGTTATTGCTGATGGTCCCAGATCCAGTCCCCAGGGACCTGTCCTGTGACAGCTCGTTAGGTTTGTGAAAGATAAGATGATTTTGCAAACAGGGCAAAGCAGAAGTTGAGGCTGTGTATCTCCTTGAACTGTGTGCAGTTCACAGCATGGCAGTAAGTTCTTGTTCTGTATAGCTGCTCCAGTAAACACCAATGGTAGGGTAAAAAGAAACGAAGAGCAGAGAGTTAGACGTATCTGGTGACTTAAAGAATGCTTTTAGCTTCATATTCATCCATTTAGCACCAAGCTTTTCCTTGGTGGTTGTTCCTGAATTTGACACAGTCTAGAAAGAAAATGGCTACCTATAAAATCTGGGAAGATTATGGCTGAAAGTGTTATCTAATATAAGGTGAAGTAGCCAGAAGTGCACCTCTACTTTGTTGCCTGCAGCTTCCCCGTGGAAGCATTCAGCAGTGCCAAATACTTGAAGTGACCAAAAAGCCGTAGATTCTGCAGAATTCTGCCTGCCTCTCTGTCTTGTGGTCTGGGCAGTGGAGAGTTCTCCTGCTGGCAATATGTATCTGCAGTTGTCTCTCCACCTACTGACATGGCTCCAGACAGAGGCTTGACATCTTTATGGCTTCTGTATGATCAGAGAACTGCAAGAAAAGCCTAAATGGGGGAAAAGGCTCATATGACCTGAGAGGAGTTAGTCTTTCTCATCAATTTTGTAGGTGTACATACGAAATGTAACATCTGTATTGATTAAGTGGGGCCTGCATCATTTCATTGAGTTGTAAACTTGGCCTAAGTGGAAGTACTGAAGTCAGATTCTGCTGATGTTATGCTCTATTCTTTCTGGAAAGATAACAAACTATTTAATTTATATAGATGGCCAATACTATATAAATGCAGACATAGGCACAGATACATACTGCCAGAAGAATTGCTGTATTACATACTTGCAGGAAAAAAAACCACACAGGTCAAAGTCATCGCCTTTTACATCTCATATTTGAACTGTAAGAGAAAAAGCCTTACCCAATGCAGAATTAAATGAATTATGAGACATCTACTGGCTCCACTAGCCTCCCTGCAGTGTGGTACTTGCATAGTTATAATTAATTATGTGCATGTATGTAATATAAACCCACAATCATTTGTTTTGTTTGTGGAGCTCAAATATCGTATCTTTTTTTTTTTTTTTTTTTTTTTTTTATGTTAAGACACAAATCTCTGAATATGATGAAAACAATATTCCTGTTCTGAAGTTAGAAAAGTTTTTTCAAGACAAAGTCTCTCAGTAGTTTTTAATAATTCAACTTTGATAACTTCAATTGTTCTGTAAATAATCATTGTACTATAATAATTCAATAACACAAACTGATGTTTTCCACATTTGTCTCAAGATCCAGATCTGTGTGTGTTATAGTCCTTTCAATTAATGTTTTATCCATAAATTCATCAATGACTTAGTCATTCAGATTGGATTTAAATTTATACTTTGTTCACTTCATAGCTGAAGTTTAGCAGTTTGAATATCATAATGCCCCAGCAACTTGGAATAAATCAATTTTCCCAAGTTCTCTATAGTCTAATAAGCCTACTGCTAAATTAAATCACTTTGACTCACTTTCTTCACCTGGTAGAACAGCTCAAAATGTCTCTATATCCTTAAAAATCTCTGAAAAAAAGTCTTTTCTAACTTGGATATTTAAAGGGTGGCTTAGAGGAGCCTGTCCAGCCATTGTTGGTATATCTGTATCCAAATTGGGAACAGATGAAAAAGCAAGAAGACTTAATTCTATTCCCACCCGATCTAGAATGGAACTTAAATTGATCATAGATATACACAATTGAGTTTCAAATAAGAGCAATGTCTACATCCAGGAGTGTTCTGTAGTGCAACAACAAACACATCCAGATATAAAGTGCTGACAGGTGCCTGAAAGAAGCAGATGTGTAATAGAGATGTTGCTGATTCTTTTTCTGTTGCTTTCTAGTACCAGAATCTCGTCCTGCAGTGAATTTCTGGAAGAAATTCAATTATTCCCCATGAATGGCCCCTTAAAACAGTAAGAATTCTTTATTTTCAGGCCATTCAGCCATTATTTTATTTCTAGTGAGTAGTGGGAGTAAAATGGAGGTTACAGCTTTGATGAATCTGAATGAATGAATGCCTCATCCAAGCTGACAGGCCTGCTGGAGGCTTCAACCTGCAGAAAGTAAACTCCCTTCTGCCTGATTTCTCATCCAGTTTAGTAGGGCTTGCATGCAGTAACCGATTTTGAAACTTGGACCTGATGTCTTTTGATATCAAGGAGTTCTATCATAAGGAAGTGTAAGGTGTACCCACTTTATCAAACATATGGCATTAGCAGTGTGAGGAGGATAGATAACATGGGCAAACTCATCAGAATTGATTTGGAAGGTGGGATGCTGTGCAGCCCAGCGAATTTCAGTGGCCATTGCCAGAATCTACAACAGGTTAGAAGCTACTTTTGAAAAATATGGAAGAAAATAATCAAATGGCTGCCATGGACAGACTGTCCAAGTCAGCTGTCATTTTACTGTGAAGTAAGGAACTGTGCATTGCCTGATGCAACAGATCATTGTAGGTTGATAGAGCCCTTAGTGGTTTGCTTTGGTAAAAAGTGTTATTGAGCTACAGAACTTATTTCATCCAAATACTTGTAAATCTATGAAAAAAAGGCCATTCCTGCTGTGAAATATTACTTAAAAATATCTCACAGCATTTTAAATACTGGGATCTCATATTAGTGTACATCTTAATTAGGTATCAGAAGTAATGTAAAAGTCTCCATTCCCACCAGGGACAAATGGATATCATGCTGAAGAATTTCCAGCATTGCTCTTCAGCTTCACGGAAATATAATTGTTTATGTATTTAATCTATATAAAATGAAAAAGCAAACTGTTGGATTTTGAAAGAAGCAAAGACTTTACAAATATTTTCTTAATTCCAAATTAATTCAAATATACAATAGTGAAGTTTGCTTTATCTTCCCCAAGAGTCCATTTATGTTGATTGAGGGATTTATTTGTTTGGGATTTAAAGGACTCTGATAACAGAACATCAATATCAGCACTTATTTGGTAGTATGCAATTTTCATGAATTTTTCATTACTATTATTTGCCTTCCTGCCCTGGCAGAACACTTTCCAGATGCAAATTCTAATGACAAACAGGGAACTGTGACCAATGACAAATTACATGCCTAAAAAGAGGGGAAATATATGAAGGAGTAGATATTTTTATTACTGCTTGATATTTCATTTTACTGTTTTTTGAATGGGCTCATCTAACTCTTTAATGGCAATAATTTATTCCTATATATTTTTTTTTTTCTGCATCTATTTTTTTTTATGCAACCCCTTTGGCTACAGAAAAGATTATGATTTTATGTGAAATTTAATATTTAATTGATAGCAATTAAATAAGAGTGTGGGACTGTTTCCCTTAAATCCCATTAGAATTAAGTTCAGATAGCCTGACCTACTATTAGAAGATCCTAAAGGTTAAGAATTTCTCCGTAGAAGAAGTAAGGCAAGCAATCAACAAAACTTTCTTATTTACATGCATGCCACTTCATGAATATGCAGATGAACATATCACTATCTTGGATACCAGATGGAAGTTGTTTATGACTCTTAAATATGATCAGCAAGTTTATTTATGGTGCAAAAGCAAAATTTAGAGCAATAACTGCACCTATCATCATAATTAAACCAGGTTAAAATGCTACATTTTTAATCAGTAGTGTCAAGATTATGACCGCTCTTAAGACGATGGAAGGTATTAGCACCTTCACAGGGATCAAAGTGTATATGTTAATTTGTTAATGGATTGCTTGCTGAGCCAGTGAATATTGATAGGTCTTGGGAGATAGATGTAAGGTTTGGAAATTTGAAGAAGGTACTTAAAACAGATGTGAAGCCTTGGAAGCAGGTATCACTACAGCATGTGTCCCTTTCTTGCTACACTTTTCTATATGTTTCCCTTTATTTTATGCTCTCCACATGCTTGTGTGTCTCCTGTTTATCTCTCTTCTGTATCACTTCCCTGTTGTTCTTGCTATTTAATTGTCCCAGTTCTATCGCTCCATTTTTCTACATGCATTCTTTCTTTTCTTCTGCCTTCCTATCTTGTTCACTCCCCCTACCTAGATTTTTTTCTTCCTGCCCTGTCTTCCCTCATCCTGTTTTTTTTTTTTTTTTTTTTTTCTCATCCAGCTTTTTCACTCTTCCATTTTAATCTTCTCACCCTCTTATATTTACCTTCACCTCGTCAATTTCCAAACTCCTTTCTCCACAGTGTTCCATTTCTTTGCTTTTTCTTGTCATGCTTTCTCCTGGGTATTGTGGGCAATAAGCCTTGCTTACAGCAATTAGTTAACTGATGCAGTAAACCGAATCCAGGTGACTAAGCTCTGAAGTGAGGAGCAATACGACACCCTCCTCTTCACTTGTGTCTGTTCCCTCTGCTCATCCAACCCCTCTAAATATTACCTGTACTGGTCATCATTGACAGTGTGCCACTGCTTTCCTGTTTTGCCCGCAGAAGTGGTGCTGGGGAGCTGTCCAAGGTAGGGAAGCTGAGCCTGTCCCATCCCATCCTGTCCTGTTCTGTTCTTCAGTCTCTTTCCTTCTCAGTTTCTTTGCTTTGAGCTTTTCAGGAAACTGACTGCAGATGTAGTCAAGAAGCTTCTAATTTCTCCTAGTAACTCTGCTGTGGTCTGTGACAAGGTATCTGATGATCTGTGACCACCCGATAGAATCCAGGAGTGCTGTAGTCAGTAGTATACTTGCAGTGCAGGCGGGTCAGATACCACTTCAGCCAAATATAAGGAACCAAGGAGAAAGCAGTGTCTGTTTGGCAGAAAAAAAAACATGCAGTTTCTACAAGGAGATGGAATTACACACAGATCACCAGTGTCCTGCTTCCCTAATTGCTTGCCTAGCTAGATTTGTCAGATATGCAGATGTGCTTTCTTCTTATCCAGTTCATACCACCCAGTTTGATTGTTTTCAAGTGTTTGGGAAAATACATTTAAAATATGCTTCTCTGTATTGCTATCAATATTAGGAACTGACACCTAAGTACTCTTTTCCAGTCTGTTGACCTAGCCTTTCATTTAGAATATATGTAATGGATATCTGGTGTAGATCATCAAAGATGTGGTGAGAGACATTGACAGGTACAAAGGATCAACATCTCCTTGCACCAAACAATACTTTGTTTTCATAGGCATTCTCAACTGAGTAATAATATTTGTTGCCTGGAATATTTTCATGATCTGTTTTAGGAAGTAACATCTCTGCACAGAAGATTAGAAAAAGTTTGTTGATTTTTTAAGTGTGCTTAATTTGTACATTTGAGAATTCTTTGTGTGCAGTCAGTTTGTTTCTCCAGTGACTCAGCTTTCCCACTTGTTTGTTCAACTCTTTCCAAGAGTAGTTGAAGAGGGACTAGTTCTGAAACTCAGAAAAATGTGACCATAAAACCAACAGAAAATGCCTCAAAAAGCAGGAGGGTGTCATTGGCACAGTGCATAAAACTTAGTTGTTTCTTTCCTTAACTTCATCCCATGATGGTTTTTTAGATCTCTCATAAGTTCTCTATGCTGAAGTTTATTATTATTTTTTTAAAATTATTTTTATATTTTTTAATGGGCACAATATCCTCTTTAGTCTCAGTAGATGATACAAGGGTTATATAAACAATAATTAAATTAAACCATAATTAAATTTACTACTGTAAGATTATCAGAAGAAAGTATCATGTTGTTACTGTAACTCTAATCTTTTAAGATGCTGAGTGCATACTAACAAGGTTGATGGGAGTTAAAACCTTTCAGGAACTTCTGAATGGGTTGGAGACCTGTAACAAGTACTTACAACATTTGCCTCCGTATATCGATTACAGACTCTCTCAACTGCAGACTGAGCCTTCTTCCCAAAGGTACTACGGTGATCTACTATCTCAAGAATTTTTAGAATCAAGTGTGATAACAAGAGGTTTGCCACTTGCTCCATCAAACCTTTTCAAGTCTCACTGTCACAAAACAGCGATAAAGCAATTTTTTTTGCCACTTCTTTGTCTCCAGAAGAACATCCATATTGTATAGGAAGAAAGAATCCCCACATAGCTCTTTAGATGCAAATTGCATAGATTTTCAGATTCATCCTGCTACCACAAAATCTGAAGTTAGTAGGTTACTTTGTAGAAAAAGGAAAGGAGAGGGCATTTTTGAGTGATTTGCTACCTCTCAAGAGAACTGCAATTAGATACAGAGCAGAAATGTGCGGATTTTTGTCATATCTTATATAATGTGACATGCACTAATTTTGCATTAAATGCAAAAATTAAAAGGAATTATTCAAAGCTGTTCCTCACCCCTACCCTCTCCCACTTCCTTCAAGTAACCTACTTAACCTCTTGATAAGGAAATGCTACTTCAATGCCAGCTTTATCTAGATTGTATAATAATCAGCATAGCTGGACAACATCATTCCCCTCAATAGTTGCCTTATAAGAATTGTTGAAAAACAGCAGAAATCATTTGTCCTCACTTCCAACCCTGAGTGCTTAACATTGGATGGGAGAGTCATGCTGAGCTCTTTCCTCCAATGAATCCTCACCTGCAATTAAAATGCAGCAGATTGTATTACTTACTCGTTTATACTTGGTAACATCAATATCTTCAAATTATATTGAGCTGCCTCCCGTGCAGTGCTGTTTGCCTTCTGCAGGTTTGTGAGAGAGTTGTTGATGGGAGCAAAACCCAAGCACTTACTCTGCACAAGTGCTCAGCAGAGTGTATGTGGAAACGGTGATTAGCGCTCAGCTGTGCTCTCTACTGAGTCTGTCTCATCTTGGCTCCCAGCTGGTCTTGCTCAACTGTGTTACAACTTCCATGGCTAAATGGCCCCAGGAAGGCAAAAATTAAGCTTATGTACCCATGTGTTTTGGCTTTGGTCCTTTGACTAGTTACATTATGTCATCTTCATTGAGATGGCAGAGGTTTAACTGAGATGCCTGAAAGCAATGCTTTCCCCTTGCATCTTCAGTTAGTATTGTACACAAGGTAAAAATCCAGACCCAACTGAAGTTAATGAGATGGCTCCCACTGACTTCAGTCAAACCATGACTTAAGGTATTTCATGGGGACCTGAACTCCTTTGTCTCTCTGAGGAAACAGCTTACGAAATTAGTCTCTGTTCACTCCTTTTAATCTGGAAAAGGAGTGCAAAGGGGAAAAAGTTAAGCTACACACCTATAAAGCTTGTGTTTGTTTTGTAGTACGTACGGAGCAGCTTTGTCTAGAGTTGTCTGAGATTTTTAAAAATATATATTTTTAATATTTATTCTGAAATTTTGGTTCATCATCAAATTTTACTATAATTGCATTGATATTTCCTCCCCATCCCTGATATGGCTTATCTCATTTCAGTACCATATCATGTCAGATCATTGCTATAAAACCGATCTTTGTGAGCAGAAAGAGAAAGAAAACTCAAGAGTAGTGTAGCCAGGAGGAATCATTCTGTCTCTTTGTGCGAATGATGGGAAATTTCATCTCAGATCAGACATTGTGCACTACACATGCATAATGCATGTATTTTTCCTCCCATTTTCTCTCAGTCAAGTCTGATTATGATGGGAAACTGGAAAAAATAATGGATAACTGGAAATTGCTAGAATATGCTGCTGTAGCATGTTTTGAGTATTATTAAATGAATTAGTTATGCCATCAGAGGGAGAACAGCTGTGTTCTGAGTCAGGAAATAGCTTGATTCTGCCTTCATTTTTATTTTAAGCCAGTGAAACTAGCATAAGACTGAAGTCAATGGATCTAATGAATCTTTCAAAATATCTTCCTGGTAGGAATTGCTCAGAACATTATCAACTTGTGTGCAAAAACCATTAGAACCAAATATTGCTTCCTGGTGTTTCAGAGTAGCTCCTTTCGTCTTCAGTAGGATTTGGGAACACATTTTAATGCTTCATTTTTAAGTCTCTCTAAGCTATGTATTACACAAGTAAAAGGTTATCAATTCAGCAAATTTGTAGAGCTCACTAAGTGAAGGAGTTTGAAGGATTCAGGGATTTGTGTTGTGGTTAAAGTACAAGAGGTGGCAGGCAGAGTAACTTCATTTTATCACTGACAAAAAGTCTGGAAAGAAAAACAGACATTATGAAGTGTCTATGATTTTTTATTATTATTACTATTTTTAATACTATCAGCCCAGCCATGCAGTGATCTCTGTTTAATGAAAAGAGTTGTATGAGGAAGAAGGGTTTCATTGTAAAGACATATTAAACCTCCTTCAAGGAAGAAGAGAGGGGCAATTTTGCTACTTCCCCCATGAGCTGGGTAGTGTATAAGCTGCATTGTCTTTGGATGCCCCATGGGGACTGTGATCTGTCCATGCTGTCACACTTCATATGACAATACTCTTCCTTAGTGCTGTATTCTTCAAAGACACTTCAAAGACATCTGGGCACTGATTAATTCTGCCCAAGTTTAGGCACTTAGTTCTCAGGATTTCCGTATAGTCGAGAGAGAGAAAGAATGTGTGTGCATGTGAAAGAGGCATCTCCAGAAGGTGATTTGGGTTTAGGAGGACTGGATAAACTCCCAGAGGTTCCACTGCTCTTTGGTGGAATTGAGAGCTCCTCGCTGAGCTATTTCATTTAAATAACTGAATTGGAATGAACCTAGACTTTGTTATATGTTTTATGCTCTAGGCTACGCCAAGGAAAATCCATCGCAGAGTGTCAGGATTTTGAAAAGAATGTATCGTATGTGTACAGCACTAAACTCTGACTACCTGTGAATTGCAGTCTTTAGAATGTGTCTTCTATTAATGTCATTCCAAATTATGTTTGTAGTGGAAAAAGATATATGTGAATCTCATAGGAAATATGAAATCACAACCTCATATTTCATGGGATGGTGGCCTCCTGGTTACAGCAGCTTATATTGGTATAAGGATCTATCTGCACTCCAACTGCAAAAGCACACAAGGAATGATTTCATGGCTGAGCTAGAAGTGTTTGCTCTACCATGATAACTGGTAAATGTGGCTCAGTGCAGAGACAGTCTTCTTCCTTTCACCAAGATGGAGACTTTTGTTCCCAACAGACTTCACCATGAAAGATCTCATGTTAAACCTCTAGGTGTTAAGCTGCCTATGTTTTCTCAGTGAGAGCTAGTTACTTTAACTGAACTCTAACATTGAGCTCGCAGGTACTAAATCCTGCATTCTGTGATGCAGGGTTTCAATGCAGAGCTCCGTTTGCACTGAAATGTCCAATAAGCTATTAAATTTCTTTCTCAGTAATAGGATAATGGACCCCTTGAAAATGACTAACTTGGTTCTGCCAGCTTCCTTTTATTTAAAAAGGAAAAGAAAAAATTGACTCCAGTTATCACAGAAACAAAGCAAACCTAAAAGGAAAATCTGCGTGATATGGCACTGTGTGTTTTAGCACCTCTTGCCTTTGCTCTAAAACGAGTTTTAAAAGGCACATTTTGTGTTTCAAATTGCTGGTGTAATTAAGATAGATATTTTCATTGAGATTACATACTCTTCATTTTAACAGTGCTAAAACACTTTAGCATATGACAGTCTTAAGTCCTAAATGTACTACCTTGTAAAAAGCTGCTTTGACTATACTCACTGAAAAACTCATTTGTGTGTGCATAACTCACTATATACTCCTTTCATGGCTAGTCCACTTCCCCCTTTTACTTAATAAAAATCAGTCAGAGAAGACAGGAAAGCACATTTTAAGAATGATGTGTTTCAAATCTTGTTTTAATTTAAATAGATTTATTGAAATAAATGGAACTTTCAGGCAAGAGTGAGGAATCCCCATTTATACTAGGTTAGGAATATGCAAGACTTGGGCCATTCCCTTAGCTCCACTCCCATCCCAACGCTGCATTTTACCCTTTCTGGGCTTTGTTATTTCTGATCTTCCAAATTCAGCAAGAAAATAAATATACAGCAGTTGTCTTCTGCTTGTAGTCTAAAATAAAAAAGGATGATAATACTAGCCATTGCACAGATGCCTGTTAAGAGAAAGCCTACTATTTTTGTTCTGTTTTGAATTGCAGTCTGCCTGCAATTACAGGTGTGAGACTGGGGTGTGTACTGTTCACATGTTCATGCTTTACAGCACTAACTGTACAGTGCTCTGTTACATGGGGTATTAGGGCACATCTCTTTCCCTCTAAATATTTTTACTTAGTGAACAAATGAATTTGCCACACATACCACTAACAGTCATGAGGAGTAAAATCTCCTGGTTTTGGATAACATCTCTATCAGAAAAAAATAAATAAAAATTAATCTCTAGGGAACTAGTCATAAATGGAGTGTTCCTGAGAGTGATTTTAGCCTTGCTAGATTTTTTTATTTTATTTTATTTATTTATTTATTTTTAATGGGAGGGAAGGTCGTTTTTTTACAATAAATACAGAAGAACAAAAACCTCATTGGTAACATAAGATATCCTGTATGCAAAGTAATCTAAATTTTCGTAGAAGTGAAACATTTCTTTACAAAGTGGACAATCTTGTAGAGAAATGGTGGAAAGATGTTACAGAATTGAAAGCACTACGGGATGGGGTACAGACTCTGAATAATTATTGTGAAGAGTATTTAATTTAGGATAAGAGCACTACTGTACTGCAGTGAAGGGAACAATCCCAGCACATGCTCAAAATCAGGCCAGTCAGATTGCTTTTGAATTTCATGTCGAGTTCAATTAAATAGCTGTTTCAAATATTTATACTTCATCGTAGTATCGTCGACCTGAAAAGGACGTACTGCTCTTCCATACCGAAGTTTGTTCTGTAGCCTAGAGAGCACTTGGGAAAGGAGAAGATGGGAGCAGAGACTGACATGCAGGCATGTTTTTAAGAATGTGTTTAATAAGAGAGAGAACAAGTACTTAATTCTGTTCACTCAAGCAGAACACATTGTGATATGTCACTAATACAAAGTGCATGGGCACATGAACACAGGCACGCTTCCTGCTCCTCTGTTTGCTTTTTCTGTGGTGATTGTTTCACAGAAACGAGAAGGACATGAGCCATTTTATTTCAGTCTCTGCAGCTCCTCAGTGCAGGCATATCATAGCTTTTTTCTGCTAGGAATAATTTTGATCTTCAGGAAAAGGTATAAACAGAAAACATAAAGACTATTCTCCTTTTTGGCAAATTAATTTTTTAACCCTAATTTCAAGATAGAGGTTTCTGTTTCCTGGAGCTGGACAAACTCTGCAATTTCCATCTTGTGTGCAGGCTGCTGGCATCAGTGAGCAGCTGCCTGTGTGCAGGGCTGGAGCCCTCTGCCGAGCACTGAGCTCTTGCAAACAGAACACAGGCAGTGGTCTCCTTTCTGTATTCAACTGCACATTTTTTTTTATCATTTCAGGCTTTGCTCCATTTCTCTTAATTTCTTTTCATGGTGTGAGAATGCATCCTTAGTATTTTTAGTTAGCCTCTGATTTGTTGGTAAAATGCAGAGGTCTAGCAGAAAGACAATACTGGCTCATCTTACAGAAAGCTCCCATTATGCAAACATGCCTGTAGTTATGCTGGGCTAGAAGGAAAGGAAGAGATGTTCTGGAGAATTATATTTTTTTCATGGAGCAGAAAGATGCTTGCGCCAGAGATTACTGTTGCTCAGGAGGATGCATGTTAAAATCAACAGCAGGGTTTAAATCGTGGAGCTCCGACCCATGCAGGGCAGGCCCCAGAGCTTCAGCCCTAGCTGGTTATGAAAATAAGCATTACACCAGTAGGATCAGGGTGCTAAAACACAAGCTCGTGTCAAGTGAGTGGATGGGATTTCAGCAAGGCCCCCAGTGCTCCTGATTGTTGATGGTAGCAGCAGCTGGCACACAGAGAGAGTGATGCTGAGGGTCAGGTTCACTTCTGATCCTGGTGTCTGAATGGCAAAACAGGAATTAGGATACAGGAGATAGTAATATATTTTCTTTGGAGTGCAATAGATCTGTAAAAAATCTGTCAGCAGTGATTTGCCTTGCTTCTTCCTTAGCTACGAGGCCTCTTCAGCCGTGTGTGCATGCTCGCGTGTCAGCTGGCACCAATGAGCACTGCTAGGATTTTCCACAGCACCGGCAGAGGGCATTTTGAAATGCAGCGGTGAATCTGCATCAGACTTGCTCAGTCAATAAATAAATAAATAAATAAAAATAGGGCGTTTGTTTGTTTGCTGCTGGAGCTTTCCATTTTTCTGCCATTCCTTCCCCTCCCAGCTCCCACTGTGGGCTGTGGGTGTGTGCAGGGGCAGTGCTGTGCCCAGGCGTGGCCTGCAGCCCCCAGCAGGTCTGGTAAGCCTGGCACCTCTGGGCATGGGGCGCGGAGCCCAGCATCACTTCACTTGATGTTTTGGCATTGCACTTTTCTTCAGTGGAAGCATTCAACTTCATTAAAAGCATGAAATTTGATTTGCTTACATGGATACATAATGCATATGGAAACTTCCTATAGATGTGTTGCTTTGCACCCGATTCTGTTAATGTTGATTAAACAGCTTAAAAAATAACCAATGTTGTTGCTAAGAAGGATAGTAATACTTCTTAATATTTTGCTAATTAGCTGAAATTACCTACCCTCTGGAAGAAATGAACCAAAGAGGTTGAAATATGCAGTGAAATGCTACTTCATACATTGGGAATTTAATATATTATAACAACTCACATAGATGAATTTACTAACTAGTATTTAGGAAGCCTAATTATAATTAAAGACTGCTTTATTGAGCATAGGCTGATATGCAACCTTTTTGTATCTTTATAAATCTTCAGTGTGTAGGCAACAAAACAGACTACCTTTTTTAAAATCTGGTACACGCAGGTATTTGTATGGTTTACAAATTTCTTTTTGTAAGCAATGAGTGACGGGTTGGTATGTAAATAAGGAGAGTCAGCACATCACAGCAAAAGTGGATGCAGCTCCATTGGAAAAATAGAATTTGATTTCTAGAGGTGTTCGTCTAATAGGATGAATCTGCACAAAGCTAGCAAGATGTAAAATTCCTGGTATAGTGGAAGGTGTCCATGGCAGGGGGGTTGGAATTAGAAGATCTTTAAGGTCCCTTCCAATCCGAACCATTCTATAATTCTATGAAAAGTTAGTGCTTTTATTGATGTCAAAGCTCTTAATAAGTAGGAAAGAAAGAGTATTGGAAAATACAGGATTTTAAAATAAAATATTCTATATTTGCACATTTTTTCCAATAGGTTTTCTTCTAATATACCATTTCAAACTCACAAATAACTTGTGTTGACAAAAGATATTTTCTCCAGTAGAACTGCTAAATGTAATGTATGAGAGATATCATACTTTAGCATATTGAATTTTCTGTACAATTGATAGGGCTCACTCTGCATGCACAGAGGCACCAAGAATGTTTAAGCTTTGGGGCATAAAATTACCAGATGCTCAGAACTGGAAGAAGCTCATCCTTCTATCCAATGGTGCATTTCTGTAGTTTTCTGGAGTTGCAGTGGATGTTCTGAGAAGATACACATCTAGATGGATCTTTGACCTGTTCCTGTATACTGCTTCTAAGGTTCCTAAATTGTAATGGAAAACTAATATAGAAATGTTGCAAATGTTGGTCCATACAAAACTTGCTCCCTTTACACAACAAGTTCCACAGAAGGCATTTGGCAAAATCTCCAAGGTAGTAGCATTTGGCGCAGAACGCTTTTTTTTTTTTTTTTTTTTTTTAATAAATTGCAAAATATTAAATAGGTATTCAGTAATATTTATCAGAAAAAATAATAATATATATTTCACTCTAGCCATCAAAAAAACCTGTGCACAAACCCTTTTAATCTGCAAATAGAAAAGAAACAGCAATTCCTTTAAATGCACCAGTGGCTACTGGAGAGGTAGTGGCATGATATGTGACAGGCCAGTGTAAGGTTACCCAGAGATAGGTTCAACCTGGTAGACCAGTGGTGTCAGCAGTGCTTAATCCTGCATGGATACATTTTCCTTTCTTTCCTCTGTCTTTTTTAGTCCTATGGATGCTTCAAAATGAGATGATAAATGACAGTGGTCCTCCTGGCACTTGAAATAAATGCACTAGAAAAATTTTCCATTGTGGGCAGTGGGTAGGAATGGGCATGGTGGGCTATAGTTTGTCATGGTATACTTATACATGTTTATATAGGTGCTTCTGAATTCCTATTTGAAATACGTTGCCCAATACTTTTGCACCTGGGTTTAAATGATCAAAGGGATCTAGGTAGCCATGGATTTGAAAAAAAATACTCCTGAGACTGAGTGCTGTAATCAAGCAGACCAGCTCTCTGTCTAGCCTAGCAGTCTTATTTTTCCAGTAAATATCAGACATAGGCAAATTTTCAGTACTCATGAATTCATCACACTTGCAAGTGAAGGTAGGCTTTGGTTGTGCAGGGTTCTGCAGGTGAAGAGTAATGGCTTAATTGCTTCTGTTGCATCCTCCTCTGCGCCTTTACATTTGTTTCTTAAACTTTTACCAACACTGCACATAAAAATTTGACTCAGATTTACTAGATTTTGAAGATCCACGCATGTGTTATTTTTTATGTGCTGTGCATTTATCAAGAGATTCTGTAGTGCTGATATTTTGAAACCTGACATCATTACAGGATAGATGTCTGTTGATTTTAAAATTATATGGCAGAAAATTTAATGAATTTGGGTTATACTTGTTAAAATGCTTTGTAAAGGCCTTCAAAGAAAATCAGTGGCATTGTTTCAAGTATTAAAAATATGCCAGGAAAAAGAATATAGCTTTTACCTGCATAATCCTCATCTTTTTTTTTTTTTTTTTTTTTTTTTTTTTTTGTGTGTGTGTGTGTGTGTGTGGTTGTTTTTTCTTTGTTTGTTTGTTTGTTTTTGTGTGTGTTTGTGTGTGTGTGTGTGTTTCCTATATTTCTGTCATCACCAGAGAGTTTGAAGTCTTCTCAGGAGATTAGTGTGCTATGTCGTTATTTTTTTCAGAACCCATGACATCGGTTCGTTCTGCCTCATTCTTTCCTTCAGATGCAAACTGTATGAGATAGGCATTACATGGGTAAGAGAGAGTCTGCACACGCTTGTGCTGCTCTATGTTTATCCTGGAGCTGGCAGTCTCAGAACTGAACTTGGTGCAGGAGGTGTTGCGGCTGGTGCAGGAGGTGTTGCGGCTGGTGCTGGATGTGCACACCTTAGTAGTTCTTTCATAGACTTCTGCTTGACTGGAAAAGAGATCTAGTTTCCTCAGTGAAAATCCGTAGCCTTATGGTACAAAAGTCCATTGTGTACCTGTCTTTATAACCAGACTTACAGAAGACTTCCAAAATTTTGACCAATGTGTTTAGCAGTTTGGGGATGAAAGCTGAGGGCCAGAACATTGAATGCCAGAACTTGAGGGTAGATGGCAGGAAGCTTTGCAGTAGAGAAGAGCAAAACAGTCTGATGTACGTGCTTTAGTCCACATTGACAGAGACAAGTTAGAGCTCTGTAAAGACTGAGAGTGTGATAACATAAAAGTCATACATGGAAGTCTAAGAAGATGAGAATATCTACCCTCTGAGAACTGAAAGAAGCAGATCAACAGCTAGAGAAAGAAAGACTTGCAAGAGTCAATTTTTCCTTCTGTTATCTTGCAAACACACTATAAAATTCACTATTTGTATAAATAACAAACAGGTGTTCAGGGCACCTTAAACTAGCACTTCACTAGCTAGTAAGTCTCGATGACACCAGTGTTAACAACTTCAAAGGCCATTTTAAGAAATGTATAAATTATATCTCAAGAAATTATATCACCAAGTATTTGAAATAATGCACAAACATATACAAAGTTATATCCCCAGAGTAAAGGCACAAACCTGTTCAGAAAATGACAGGATGCTGAGATCTGTTTTTCTGCACATTATGCCAAGAGTCCAATTTATTTCTTCCTTCAGAAAAAGGAAGAGATCATTAGTCTTCTTTTCTCCCTCTCTGTCTGAAAGAACTAGAAATAGCAAAAATGAATCCTTATCAAGAACCATTAAGTTCTCTTCCAGAATCTTTCAAAGATCACAACTGAAGTTATCCTTAAAATGTCAGTGTCCCATTTCAGTGTCAGATAGTCACTGCCTGTTCTATTATCACTACTGCTGCCTACCTTGAAAAAAAAGTCTATTCACAATATGTTCTTTTTAAAGATATGCATCAAGACGTTAAACTGGCTTTCCATCTCTCTCATACTGTTTTATTTCAATAGCATCCGTGCCTCTGGAATAAGCACTATATTAAGGTTAAATTAAAAAAATAAAAATAAAATAGAAAAATACAGTGACTGAGACGACAGTATGCATTTGCAGAGTTTCACGTTTATAATTTATGCTTTTCTTTCAGGAAAGTTAGCCAGAAGTCTAGTAGAAACACAAATCATAGCTAAAGATGGATCGTGGCTATATCTGTAGTTAAAAACTTTTAAAAGGTCAGTTTTCAACAGAATTTGTGCTGAATTATGAACTGTGTACTTAATTGCACAATAATTGTTTTGTGTTACATCCCTCTTCTCCCACACAGGTGTTCTTCCAGAGTATGCTAAAGCTTTTAGTGGTTCATTCAGATGAATATAGGCCATTGCACCTTTTCAAGTACTGCCATCATCCTAGTGGTCTCTGTTAGCTAACCTGAATTCTTTCAATTTTTTTTTCCAGCTAAATATTTTCCCTTGTAAGTGTGGACACTATGGTCATCTGAGCCTACACTTCATTTTATTTTATTTTATTTTCTTTCCCATATTCATTGTTACTGATTTTGAATTACAAGCTCCATATAGCAGTGACTATCATTTCCTGTATGGACAGTAGTTAATATGTTTGGTGTACTGCTGAAACATTAATGAATATTACTAATTATGCAACTTCTTTACAAAGTGTAACAGGGCCACATGGTGCTGCAACATTGATTATCACAAAAAAACCTCACATAAGACATTTGCAAGATGCTTTGCAACAGGTCTCAACCAGTTGAAATGTGTTTGACTTAAATGATTGAAAATCTGTTGACTGCAAAGGAAAAACACTCAATTCTTCAAAATGAAGAAAAGATGTGTGTAAATTACTTAAGACATTCCAGTAGCAATACTTTAAGTTTCTTTTGATCTTAGATTATTTGACAGTAGTGGTAGGTGAAAACAAATATTTTTGATAACAGGAGTGCCCTATTCTTCACCTGTACAGTACAAGCTTCCTGTAGGAAAAGATTGTATGTGGTAAATTGCACAGCAATTAAAAATATGCAGCAATCTCCTCATAAATAGAAAGTCCTCTATTGAGTGGCCATGCAGCCTAAAAACTTCCTTCTGGTTATATTTAATCTTATATTTTATAGAAGTTCCTTTTCTTGGGGCTGAAAAATCTCCATTAAAGAACAGATAATCCAGTCTTTCCCAACCAAGGGAGATATTTTTGATCCTTTTCCTGATGTAATTTTGCCATGACATTTTTCAACAAGAAGTAGGATTAGTGGATTCTTCTGTTCTCCCATGACATGTTTTTGTGTTTTTGGAAAACACATATTCTTGCTTTTGCCACACTGCATATCTTTCTGTTCCTCTCGAGTTGCTTATGGATTCTTTTTAACAAGAATCCCTAACCATCCATACCCATTTTTCATTTTGTAAATGTGCATCTTCAGTTTTCCCTTAGCTGTTATTTCTTCAGATCCCATTCTTGGCCTTTTCTGATCTCTGTCATGATCTTCTGTACTGTATAGTCTGTTCTAATGATCCAGTCCCTGTTTATTTACAGTGTTCCTTTGTCCCTTCTGATGGAGCTAACTGCTCTTCTTTTCCCTTTAGAATATCTGCCAGTTTCTTCTCTTTCTTTCTCTACCCTGCTCTTTCAATTGGTTGTCTTTTCTTCTCTCTTGTCTTCGTGGCATGAATGGCCACTTTCCTTTTATGTGTCTTCGTGTTTCAGACACTTGCTTTCTTCAGGGATCTACAATTCTTGAATCTTCCACTCTGTCTTTTATTTTCTCCTCTGTCATGTCCTTGAATCCCCTTTAAAACTTGATTCCATGTACCCATGGCAACAGTCACTTTGGATTCTGTGACCAAAGCAAGCACTGAATTAATTCTGCAGTGCTTTTCTTGTTTACAAAACCACATAAAAATGGAGGAGCTGAATTTTCCTACCTGATGACTCAACTCTCCACTAGAGCTGATGTTTGAGACCTTTTTCTTAGAGCTGAGTGAAGGCATCCAAAGGAACAACTCATTTACTGAATGTATCCCTTTCTTCTCTTTATCAGTTATTATCAAACAGAATCTGTTGGATTTTTACAAATTCTTTTACGAATACAAATTATTTCCTAAATGTTCTCTGGAACAGTTTTGAGTTGCTTCTTGATCTGTACATCTGGTGCTATCCCTAATTTGATATTCCAGCAGCGTGGCAGGCTGTCTAATAATGTGATATTCAGTCTATTCCCTGGCTCCTTGTTGTAAAAGACTTTCCCTATATGTCCTGAAATGGTCATAAATGCTGCTCTGACCAAATTTAATTACAGTTCTGAAATGCATTCCTAGATCTACTCTGTATAGTCAGGGGTTCATAAGGGTAAAATGGAACATAAATATATTAAGTTGAATTTCATTTGGAATTTCCAAAATTATGTTTGTTTGGTTTGGTGGTATTTGTTTCTTTGTTTTTGGTCATTATTACTATTCTTCCTATACCCTTGTTCTTCCATAATTGTTCTTCCAGATTCATTAACTTTGATTTTAAAATACAAATGTGTACTTTTAAAAGCAATTTCCTAAAAAGTGCTTCTCAGAGCTGGTAAGATGAGACACTAGAGCAGGATGAGGGTGGCAGAGCTTGCTTCTTGCTTGCCTGCTGCCCAGCTCCATGCTTTTCTGTGAAGAATTCACAGTGATTGGAGAATTCTGGCCATCCCAAGGCATGAGAATGCATGTTTCTGTTACTCTGGGTGGAAAAAGAAAGCTGTGGAACAATTTCTATGTAAACTGTATTAAGTTTAGTTTTTCTTTCTCGGAACACAATAGAAGGATATGCCACCACATTGACAGGGGATGGTTGCACTGGAAAGTATTGAATGCTTAGTTAGGATATGCTGGACTTTGGGATATCCTTCCCAGAACCTTTACAGAAGAAAGCCAGCAGTGGGCAACACATATCTGGGATGGTGAGGGAGGAAATAGGATAAACTGACTTTGTTAGCAGCCATCTGTTACTCCCACAGATACTGCCGCCTTGTGCATGAGCGATTAAAAACATGTGAAACAATGCAGCAGGTTCAGTCTGAAGGGATGCCTTTGCAAACCTTTGGCAAATGCTACTGGGAAGCTACAAGAATCTCTCAGTCAATAAGAACAGCTTGCTGCAGTCACAGTTTGTAGGACTGGAACGATGAGAGCTGGTAGTAGGAGCTACTGAGCAGCTCAGCACAACATATGATTGAATGCTACATAGACTCAGAGCACCAGCTAGCGCATTTGTGTAACTACACAGGTGTTATATACATAGCATGCACTTAATCAGCTACAGAATTAGGTGTGGAACGCAAAAGCGGCTATAATACATAGAAGGACCCTTAATACTTAAACAACTATGTAGGTGTATACAGGGTTGATTAATCTTGTGAGAAAAGGTGTTAGTGTGTTTTCTCATGTTAGTAATACTAGAAACAAGCTGCTTATATGATTATACAGATTGTGGAGAGGACTAGTTCTTTTAGCAGAAGACTATCCTACAAATGAGATGCATCTTGACCATCTGTTGCCAGATAGAAGTGTTCTACTTCTGAATCACCAGCTGCAATGACATATTTAGAAAATGAATCTTTCATGGATAGATCCACAGCACAGAACTGTTTGTGATGATCCTCTGATACACATGCTGAGGTTATATTTTCTGTTTACTTGGCCTTAAGTTACAGTATGGCTATATACTCCTGTGAACATATTGTTATTTAGTAGATAGCGTATCCTGCATTTCACACCCGCCCTTAGTAGGTATCCCAGCTGCTGAATGAGTACATAACTTATTACTGAAAAATGCAAATACAACGTAAGTGTTGTATTTCACTTTTATTTATGAAATTTGTAAATTTATTTGAGGAGTCTGCAGGATTCAGCGTATGTACTTCGGTGGCCAGTGGGGGCAGTGTTTTGATATTCACGCAGGCCCAGAACACATTGACAGTGGGCTCACACACCTCCACCTAGAGGTATGCACTTAGATTTTCCTTGTGAAAATAATCTTTTTTTCCCCCATTTTCTTTTTTCTTTAAGATACTTGCTGTGATTACATTTATTCATTTATTAGTTAGTAGTGATTAAGAAGAAGAAAAATATACATAAGCTAACTGGGAGCTTTAAAATTATGCAGTAAAATTTTAAATCATTTTTCTCCAGAATTATTCTGTTTTAATGAAGTTCAAAGACAGTTATCATGCTTAAGTTATTTGAAATTTGTGTCTTTTTTTTTTTTTTCAAAATAAATTAGGTCTTATGCAGAATCTGAGAATTGTCAGTAAAATTTTTCTCTGCAGAAATAATGCCAAATATTAGTGTTGCATGAGCTGAAGTGAAGTGATTTATTTAGCCAGAAAGAAACAGAACAATTAAGTAGAATCTAAAGAAATACTATATAGAGATTTATAGATGCCAGCCTCCATCAAGTTTGCCTAAAAGTGAAACAAATAATAATTAGATTATTGTAATGCCATAAAGACACTCTCATTGGTTACATGGTGCACTTCTTTGGTTTTCCCCTGTAGAAAGAATAACCATACCCACTCCCATCTGTAATTTCATCACATCCCTTGATCAATACAGAACTTTCTTACATATTCAGATATACATATTCTGGTATGCATGTGAACATAGTTACTTCTGCTTCTTCTTTATATGTGATTTTGGTGAATATTAGAGTAGTTGATTTTTTTTTTTTTTCTGGTAAAAATATTTATAAGTAACAAATTTCACAGGCTAGCATGTGAACTAACTTTTAATTAGGAGAAGATAGGACTGAACCTTGTAACAGAAAAAAGATCTAAAATCATATAATTATGTTTTATTTTAAAACTATTTTTTCAGAACTTTGAGGACACAGGACTTCTTTACACTGGCTTTAAAACAGACGCAATGTTGCTATGCTCTTATATGGCCTGCATCATTCATACCTTGTCGGGCATTAACTATAATTGGTTTTCAGTGTCTGGTAAATCTACTCCTGACTGCCCGGCAAGCTGTAGACTAACTATTTTTAAAGTTCTACATATTCAAATATTTTGATTCTAAAAAAGAGAGAAAGATGAAGACAATAATCTATTCCAATATCTATATGGGGAATTATTCCAGGCAGTTACACTATAATTATTTTTGTGAGTGTCTCCCTGCAGAGATTCTCCCTGACTCTCATCCTTCCCTGACTGTGGGCAGGTGTTTTTGTATATACTTTCTGAATTGCAAGTGTTAGTATGGTGGAAGGTCATTGTTATACCCATGTCAAATGGGATTTCATGTCAACACCAGGATTTTACTTCTTTGCTCCAGTGGAATATTTTTTTAAGTGCAAAGCTATAGGATTAAGATTTGCCTTGAGCTCACAAATGAAGTCAGTTTATGAAATTCTTTTATTGGTTAATGCCATATTAATTTGCCTGCTTGCAAAACAAGTGCATTCTTCCTTCATCTTCTTAACATAAAAATGACCTTGTTATTTCTAATAATGCAGCTTGTTGGGCAAAACCTAATCCTATCGCTACAAACATAATCCAGGGAATCCTCTTCTTGCTGATATTTTTTTACTATTTGAACTCCAGTGGGAGATTTTGATTTGGTGGTTGACAGGCTTCTAGGTCCTCCTAATGTTAATCTTCGAATAGTGAATAAACTAAGAAAGAGAGAGATTCCCACATTTTTAGCTTTCATCTCTCATGGTAATGAGATTGCCTCCCAATGCTGTTTCAACTGTTTGTATTGCAGTTTTTTAAAAACTTATACTTTAAATTTTAAGATATGAGAGCATCACTTAGCTCCCAATATCGTGACATATCCACATCCATCAGAAGACCAGCAAAGGATAAAGAAACAAGACACATTTGTGCAACATATGTGGAAATCACTTGTATATGTTGTACTGCCTCCAAACCTGGTAGCATTCTTGTCTGAATTTCATTTACTTTTGACCTAGATTTTGCTGTTCCTTGGTAATCACTGAGGGCCTGGCAGATGCTGCAGGGGCTTGTTGGCTATGGATTAATACATTTATGAGATGGAAAGCTATTTGGAGAAAGTGGCAAAGTAAGTAACTGCCCTAGGTTTCAGAGGGAAATCTCATCTCGAGTTTATTACTAAGGTTCACCAGTTAGTAGCACTCATAAATTTTCAGGTAGCCAAAGCTGTTGAATGTCTTTTCCTGCTCTTATCAAGGTGATATAAAATTGATCTCTCATTTCACTCTCAGCTGAAAGCAACCTACTCTTGCATAGTTTAGATCACTTTCATTCACTTCACACTTTATTTTTGGATATAATTTAAAATGTTGACTTTGATCTCTATGGTCTGTGTCCAAATGATCTAAAACAACAGTTTCACATCTTAGCCATCAGTATCAGCTATGATCCATTACTTTTTCCTGCTGTATACTTAAGAGATTGATAAAACATTCCTGCTGGGGAGAAGTGGCTCTGGTGTTTTTCTTTTCTTACTCTGGGAGATCTGGATCCTGAAAGGAAGATCATTTTTATTTTTTCATTTTGCAATATTTTTTTTGTAAGAGAAAGGCTATTTGACTGAGCACAAACTCCCTAGCATTTTACTACTGAGAAAAGAATAGCCTTTTGTTACAGGCACACCCAAGAGACTTATGTTCCCCTGAGATTTGCTGAAGACAATTTCTATTTTTCCCAGAGCTATCATGTTCATTAGGCAACATTTACTGAATGGGTGAGCACACAGGTAGGTGCTTATTTTACAGAAGCTTTTCCATGGAGAAATATGCTTATATGCTTTGGGTCCTGACAAACTCATTCAAGTTAGAATTTTTTATTATTATATTATATTATATTTATTTATTTATTTATTTGTACTTAATTGCAAGAAATGGTGTTCTTTTTGCAGTGTTAACACAGAACTTCTGAGATGTAGGAATTAGCGTAATGGCAAAGCAAACTGAATCAATTCACATGAAACAGAAAGTGAGAAATATTGTGTTTATGTAGAAGCTAAGATGTTACAGTAAAAGACCTTATTTTCCAAATTGCCATCATAAATGATGGGAAGGACATATGAACAAAATATATTAGCTTTATTCTGTAATATTATTCTACTAATAAGGTTAGACCTGATAAGGCTAAAACATTATTTTCTATCTATTAACATTCTGCTTGTGATTTTTAAGTACACTTCAGCTTTTCAAAATAATGTGAAACTTTGCTCAACAGGTGGTTCAAATGCACTGAATGTGTGTTTAGATGAAATGCCATCTATTTGTATATAGCTCTGCAAATTGCTTCATCATATCCTGGTATCCTTTAGCACATTCATATCTGTGTATTGCTGCATGACAGAATCTGGTCATGTTTCCCACCGTTAAAGCATTTTAAAAATGTGTACAAATTACCTTTTATATTAAAAAAAAAAAAAAAAAAGAAAAAAGAAAAAAAGTGGAAATTGGAAGACATGAGATTGGAAGACACTGACAAGTACCATTTATAAAACTGAAAATAGGTAATATAACAAATCCAACCCAGTGCAGAAGCCATGTTTGTGCAACATTTTCTTTTCCATTCTTGACTCCAGATGCAATAAAACCCTGTCTTTCTCATTTTACACTTCTACAGCAAGAAGTTATGCTGGGCAGTTATGCAAAGCATATTGCTTTCAATCAGATGAGACATTCTCAGAGAGTAGAATCCTTCCTGCTTTTCATGCTATCATTTATTTATTTATTTTTCATTCACAGCCTATCTTTACTTCTCCTGACTTATTGCTAAGTACTTCTTCCTTGGTGTTGATGAACTTCACCCATAAATGGAAAGAGACAGATGAAATAGAATATGCAATTTATATTTCTTACTGATTCTCAAGTAGCAGAGAAGCCTAAGATGGAATAGACATCTTGTAATGATGATACAGCAGTGTCTTAGATCTACTTGGCACATGTATAACAAACTATGGAAGGTGAGCAGCACTAGGCTCTCAAATTTCCTTCAAGTTGGCTTTCACCAAAAAAAAAAAAAAGGTCACGTGAGAAGACAGTCATACATTGTCAACTGTGGATAACACAACAGTAAAACAGTGAGGTTAGGGGACTTCCTTTCAGAACTGTGGGTATCTGAGTTCATTTTGTGGCTCTGGTAGAAATGTGATAATAAGTATATTGCTTGATGTCATATTCATGACATCATATACAGATTTATATGGATGCTTGTAGCATTTCAGCCATGCCCTCACAGGTGGTTTCTTGATGCCTCATGCAGGCTCACCCTTCTTCCTCCAAACTCAGAGCAACAACCTCAGGAAAGGCAATCTCATATAGGGTATGTGTTTCTCCTGTGTAAAGGATGTTCCAGGCTGCAGCCAGTGCCTGTCTTATTGTTATGGAAAATGAAGTGCTGGGACACACCTCAGGCTCTACAGTTCATCCCCATTTCTGTGCCTGGAGAGCTTTAGGCATCAGTGGACACCCAGCTGTAGTACTTAGGTGACAAAAACAAAAAAAATGTCTCTCTTGATGCTCTGGAGAAGAATCTTAGGTCCTCCTTATTCCTCAGGTAACAGCTGAAGAGCAGCCATGTATTGCTCCTTGATGCTTGTTCTCTTCAATATACTGTCAAGCACACAATAAATAATAACTGCTATGTTGGCATCTGTTTAATCAGCTGAGCCTATAGTCCCAAAGTGCATAGCTGTGCATGCACATCTCCATATGCAATATTAATGTCATATTACCTAACCATATAAGTGAGTGTAAAGGAGTCCCTGGGATTCTTGCCTGAGTAAAGATTTGAATCCAGTGGAATGTGACCAGCAAAGTTTTGGCCTGGGTGCATACAAATAAATTAAAAACTTACTTATCTATTTCCTTGATATGTAAGTTCAGCCCTTAACAACCTGAGAGAGATTTCAAGAACATATTTGATACTGCTTGCTTATGAAGCTTTTTCTTATTAATTGCCTTGAGAAAACACAGGCTGAACACAGATAACCACTGCTGTGCTTGATAGCACCAAAAACTGTGCTAAAAATGCCCAGAGTGACAGGGTCCCAGCTGAAAAACTAACAGCTCCCAGGAAGCCCCCAGCTGGTGCATACACAAGTCTCCCTGCACAGAGCAGTTATCTCTGTTTCCACATTTCATCTGACTCAGACAGGGATGGAGGCACAGTGTCAGACTCCCCCAGCCACTTTTATGATGGGAGAGGGGCATTTGAGATGCGCCGTACATTGCTGGCTGCCAGGCTGCATGCACATGTACCATCGTGTGCTTTCCCCGTGTTATTGGAAGCATCTGCCCACTCTGCTCCCAGACTGTTCTGCCCTGAGCCCTGCATGAAATATGCATGTGCACAAGCAGAGCGCAGGAGGGGGGAATCCAAAGGCAGGAGTTAAAGAAGAAGAGTCAGCTGCAGATTACTGAAGCATCAGAGGAAGGAGAATCAAAGAGAGATTTGGGATGGTGTGGAAGAGAGAGAGGAGAAGAGTGTTGGAAGTGACACATGAGAGAAGCAGAAAGAGGAAAAGGGAGTATGTAAAAGTGATAAAGAGGAACTGGGGGATGAGCACTTGGAGGCAAGAAGGAGAAATCATGAAAAAGAAAGATGAATAGGAATGAAGAACAGTAAAAGGCACAGCTGAGAAAAATGAAAGAGGGCTAAAGGAGTTTTTGGTATGTCTTAGGAATAAAAGAGAGAAAAGTTTTTAATACTAGAGATTTTAAAAATTAAATTATCAAAGCAATATATTTAAGAAAGAAGAGGGAGATCTAGAAGGGCTGTCTAGCATTCAGAAGCACTTTTATAATTGTTGAAGATGCTAACTCCTCTAGAGATTTTAACTAATTTACTTTTGCAGTCACGGGCTGGCTCCTAGAATCATCATATTCATGATGCAAGGCTTGCTGCTGGTCTTTTCCTGCAGCAGGGATTAGTACTGCAGGATTTTCTTCTAGGCAGTTGATGCCTTTTTAAAAGAAAAAAACAACAACAAAACCCACCACAGATCTTAATTTTCTTGCAAGGAACTAGGAAATGTTTTTTATCTGCGGTACTGAGAAGAAGCGTTCTGTGAATCCTTCAGAACTAGAAGTCTACTGTACTGGGGTTTAAAGGCATGACTTCACAGATTGGTAACCCTGTGTTACTGGGCTTCTGTAGAAGCCTGGTAGATTGAAAATTTTTAAGCCTTCACCCAATGTTCCCTCAGCAAAGCCCTCTAGTGTAAACTTTAAAAATGTGCTTAAATTTCTTTGAAGTCAACAGAATCCAAAAAGACTCTAATGAAAAGAGATAAATGTTTTGTTTTGGAACTAAAAAGTTCAAAGTGAGGAGTGATATAATTAAAACAATTATAAGTACTAATATTTGCATATATATTGTTACTTGGAACTAAAATGGTTGTCAATTCTAAATTAAGTACTTTCAAGTAATAAGTTAACTCATTTCTTAGTGGTATAAAGTAATATACATTCCTCTGTCCTGTTGTAATTCTCACCATTCTTTGTTTTGGTACATTTATGTTTTAGCCAGGCCCTTTGTAGTTTGTTGTCAGCACGTTATTCACAGCAATGCCAGCTTGTTACAGGTGGACACAATATACTTTGTTTTCTTCACAGGTGAACATGATTTCAAACATCAGGCATAAGTCTCAGAGAAGCCACACGATGTTGCTGTGCTTCATGCTTCTTGAGGTAAGAAAAACTGTAGTTATATTGCTAAGATTTTTGGGGGTGTATTTTTTAAGAAGACAGTCAGTGGCTACTGATTTATACTTACGAACAGAATTATGGTTGCCTCAATACTGAGTGCTATCTGCTGGTTGATGATCTCTTTTTTTTTTTCAACTGTGAATAAAATTTCAGTCCTCACAAGTGTAGCTTTTTCTCCAGCTCTTTCAAAAGAGGGAGTTAAGGGGGGTCCTTAAGCCTGCATTTTAATTTTAAGTGAATTTAATGCTCTGAATTGCCAAAATCCAGCAAAGTAAAGTACCTCTGAGCTAGACCCATATAGTTATTGATGGATAAAACTTCATGGTGCTTCATGCTGAAATTCCATTAGTCTGGAAGAGTTTTAATTCATCAGTCTTAAAGCACCTTACATTTGGGGTAAATATCATTATTACCGTTTTTTATATTGGGAGCGGTGGAACAGAAAGTTATTAGTTGTTCAAGGCTATTCAGCCTGTCAGGATTGGGAGACATTTTGGAATTATGCATATTGAGTAAATTAAGCTCTATTCAAAACAGTTTCCTTATGTCTTGCTCTTAGTTTTGAGACCGCTCACACTGTAACTACTGCAGTGCTATACTTTTATTTATTTATTATTATTATTATTATTTTTTGCTCTTATGCTAGTAGATCATGCTTACAGTAGAAATGGCCCTAATTACATCTGCCCTGCAGTGGAGCCAGAGCTGCAGCATGGCATAGCTCTGTTGGGCTCTATTTGAGCCACTTTGCAGTTGACCACTCAGGCTGACCCCCACCCCCAACAGAAATTCAGCAGAACTTGAGACCTGTGGGGTTTTGGAGTACCTGACTGCTATGGCTGTGTTCCAGCTGCTAGCCTACCTATGCTAATGTTAGCTTAGCAGGGGTATGGCCAAGAGCACAGCACAGCCATAGCTGTGAGCGTGACTGGGAGCACACTGGTTGCACCTGTGTACGCGTGGTGGCAGGGAGAGCACCTTAGTCCCTGTGGGAAATCTTGTGCTAGTATTTAGGTATACATGCGCTACACTGCAGTCACACAAGTTCTGTGGTATGCAAATGTCCCTTTCCTACTCTTATAATAGGCATACATTCACATCTAGAATGGGCTGAACTACATTGTAACAAATATATTATTATACAGCAATACATATCTGGTGGAACCCAGGAAAACATTGATGTGAAGGAGAACCTGACTGCCTTATGGAGCAAATCTTATATTGGCATCTCAGTTTAGGGTAGTTGTGTTCATTTATATCTACAGAGGTTCTGTTCCCATTTTTATTTAAGCATTTCTACGTCAAAATATTTGAATTGTGTATATATATATAAAAATGTAGCTTATCTTTTAATGCATTTTACTTGTTTAAAAAAAAAAAAAAAAAAAAAAGATCCTGATGGTGTTTCTAGGGTTGCCAGCTGATTTGGTATGGGGAAGCTTGAGGAAAAAAACTAAAATGAATTTTGAGCACAAACTTTCCTGACTTGTGCACATATCATTGGGTTCTGTGGACTGCAGATCACAGTAGAACATCTTCAGATAAACATTGCTCAGGCTGAGGGAGAGGGGGGAATTTTCATTCAATTTTCTACTCATCCGCAGACTTCCAGTGCTGTATTGCATGTGCCACCTGGGGCTTACTACAGAGACAGCTGGGCATTGTTATGCCTGGATTTTATGCTAACTGGCAGCAGTTAAATTGTGTCCTGGTGGTTTCAGTGATGCTTAATACTGGATTTTAGAAGTAAAAGTTGAGTACTATTAAGATCCATCTGTGGATCTAGTTCCTAAAGTCTCTGTGTCTTGGTACCTATCTCCTTACTGCACACTGGTATTGGGAAGCCAGTGCTTTGGTTGCTGTGAGATGCTCAGAATATGATACATTTGGAGATATCTGATAAACAGAGGGAGGGTGATGACATGAACCATGGAGAAATATAGCAATATTCCAATGAAAATTTGTGCATGGCATAAACATTATGACTTATGTGACCTTTCCTGAGAAAGTTTTCATCCTCCGTTGGCTTTTAATTTATTTATTTATTTATTTATACCAGCACATTTAGGAAGTTGCGTCTGTGTGGATATAAAATTGTTTCATCGTCTGGTATTATTTCTGTCACATCACTTCGGCTAGTTTTGTAACTTGGCAATTTATGTTCACTCTTTTCAAATAACATTTGTGATCCACCATGATACAAATCACAGCAGATCCATTGGCTTTTCTTGCCTGCGTTATGCCACGCTGAGACTGCATCAAGATGCATGACTTCTATATCATCAGGTCTAATGGCATTAAGGGATCCAAAAACCTGACGATTTCATGATACTGTTACATAAGTTTATGTCATGGAAGTCACTAAGGAGACTGTACAGAGCAACTGGAGTAGTAGATGTGGGGGTCAGGGGACGTGGTTTCTATTCCTGAATGTTGGAGGGAGTTGCTCAGTCTTACTGATATTCTTCCTTGTTTGTAAAATCTGAAGAATAATTCAAGCCCACATTGGGTAAGATATGCAAATAGAAGACAGCAGATGTATAGTAGCAGTACTATATTCTATAATCACTTATTGTTTGCAGTGTCCTCTAGGATGACAAGATGATCAAGAAATGTAACAACTGTAATTCTTTTTTTTAAAGTAACTGGATAAGAGAAGTATGCAATACCTGAGCACCTGAGCTGAAGTATTTGGGTGATAAGAAGGAAGGTCTGTGAGATGTCACAGCCTTCCTTTAAAGGTTTCATTCTATGTTCCTCATTTCTCTAGCAGAAGAAATTAATCTACCCACATACATCAAAGACATAGTAAGGCAACAATTGTACTTACACTTAGGCAGCAGCTGGAGAGCGAAAGAAGGAATTGAGTGAGTTCAAGTATTTGTAGCCACGCAGCCACACAAAGTTCTCTATCCTGATAAAACAGAATAGCAACCATGAGGTGCCAGTGATGGTGACTGTCATTTGGTAGTGATTATGTCCCTGTGAAGAACGTTTATTTGCAGAGGCATGTTAATAGTTAAGGTGGCTGTATACAGCTTCCCCAGTCTGTATTTCAGGATTGTATTATCATGGGACATAGGAAAACTTCATTTTCCTGGAAGACTGTTAGCCTTTATTTAGTTGGCTATTAGAGCACATGTGAAAGGGATACAGGCTATGACATGGGACTGTACACAAGTCTTAGCTTGCTTCTCAGAGAAGCATCTGAGGTGCTGTTTCTCTCCATGCTACTTGATGTCCTGGCACCCTTTCTCCAGAGCTCAGCAGCAGCTGGAAAGCAGGGAGTTAGCCCTCAGACAGGCACTCTGGGCCAGGGGCAGCACAGCATGGGGCAGAACAGTTGAAGCTATGTGAAGGTCAGTACCTCAGCCCTACGAGACATGAAGGTGCTGGCTGGAAGCAGCAGCAGGGAATAGCTGGATTACATGCTAGTCAGGTTCTATTTTACTCTTTGCAGAAACATATGACTTTTTCATGAGTAGCCTGCAGGTTAGGAGCAAAAGAAAAGATGGAGATCAGACTGATTTACATGAGGGGAATGCTAAGAGTAGTCTCTTTCTTGCAACAAGATAGCATTTTTAACTTTTCCTTCTCTTAAAGCTTGCTCCTAAGCATAAGCTCAACTATGCTAAGTAATGGCATTACATCATGAGAAAAATTGGTAGATCTAGTTTCTATTATTTTGGTCTTTCTAGCAATAACTACCTTATATAGTGGATTTTTTCCCCTAACTTTTTTCTGACCTAGGGAGAGAAATTATCTAAACAGATAAGATGTACAGAAACTTCTAGCTGTAAGAAAACCAGGGCCTCTGCAGGCTTCGTTCTTCTGGCGATGTTAAGATCTACACCTTTCAAAATGTTAGCTCTTCGCTACAGAGCTGTCTTGTAAGCTGCTACTGTCAACCTTTCAGAAAACCTCTGTCCTCTTCAATTCGCAAATGGTAGAAGAAGATATACCTCGGGTATTCTGTTATCTTTTCCAGATACTTTCATTAGTGCAATTCAAAGAGATGAACACTCTTTTTATGTGTTGATCCTATTGGATGGAGCCTGGAGTCTGTATCCAACTACCTAAGCTGGGGGAAAAAAATATAAATTTTCTAAGACTTTGAAATTCAGCTTCTGAGCTTTCTATGGGAGAACCTCCTGAGCTGTGCAAACATCTGTTACTTCCTGTTGCTGTCAAGAACTCCTGCTGGTTCAAGGCATCATTTATACAGTGTGTTTTTTTGTTGTTGTTTTTTTTAAGGCATTGAATTCTTATAGCATGTTGCTGCACTTGGTTATTTATTGTTTTCCTCCAAGCACCTTTTCCATTAAAAAAGTTTATGTAAGCGTCAGATTTTGAGATTATCCCCTCAAAGCCATGAAGTATCAAAAGTTAGCTTTTGATAGCACCTCATACAAATCTTATGATAGACCATAAATTGAGATTCCAAAGGTCCATTATTCTCCAAGACTACCGTTCAACTTTCCTTTGGCCTAAGATTTCCCTACCTTTTCCATCCTTACCAAAACTCTGTTTTATTTCTACATTCTTTGTGAAATTTTAACTCATTTGTTGCTTAATGAAGCATCTTTTTATAATACACATACTGCAAACAGCTGTCCGAAACTGAGGTAACCTTAACTCTCCCTTTAATTGAGGTAATTTAGATATGTCAGCTAGTTGACAAAAGTGCTTGGTGGACTCAGGCTAACTACCCTAAATCTTAACGGTACTAGTTTTAAAATGACTCGGTATCACCAGATGCAAGCTTCTGCTATTCTTGCAAACCTCTGTGAGTTTAGGTTTAGGTATTTTAGGTACTCTCCTATGAAAAGTATTAAGTGGTGCTATCTAGACAATGTTTCATCTCCCCCACCCTGTTATGCATATAGATATACTCATTGGAATCTCTAGAGAAGATATAATAATTTCTTCACACTGTATTCACATCTAGAAATTACTGAACTTACATTTTTTGAACACAGAAATTAGAATATTAGTATGTCAGTGGGCAGATCCTTTAATATATACAGCTGTGAGAATACTATTGACTTCTGTCCTTCAGATAGCGGTTACATTAATCATCTACCTCTCTAAATTTTGTGGAAAACTTATCTTAATGCATAACACACTTCTGAGTTCTTAGCACAGAGCCCTGAACTGTGCTTAGCTGTGCTGATTGGCTCTGTCCATTTTTAATTTTTACTGGGGATATGTTTTGTAGCAATACAGCAATGTCTTGTGATTATTTATTTTTTTAATGCTTCTCAAGAGATCCTGGCTGACATTTCCCTTTGCCTTGGTTATGCACTCTGCATAGCTCATTATGCAATTTATTCTCCATTGAATTGTAGGCTTTCTCATAGCCAAGAGTCAAGATGACTCAGACAATTTACAGCTGATTCAACAGTAGGAGGTCAATCTTTGTTTCTCCTTTACCCTTTGGGTTCTAAGGATTTATTTTCTGCCTAAGAAGGGCATTATGTATAATCTCTCTCTTGTGTAATTTTCAAGCCTACCACTTCCTTCTCTCTTCCCCCCCTCCCCTGCTTCCAGTACCTAAGTAGTTTGTCAACAGTCTTAAAACTTGTAACCAGTAGGGCACTTGGCATAGGATGCATAAACTGGTGGCATATGAATGACAGAACTGCAATTGTATGAATCTGTGGCAGTGGTGGGATGCCAACAAGGAGTTAAGTGAAAAGTACTTCTTTATGTCTCCCATTGAAGTACAGCCTTCAAAGCCACCGCTTCTCAAACAATCTTTTTTTTTTTTTTTTTTTTTTTGTAACTTTTGAAATATATTTTTCTTTAAATCTTTAAATTATTTTTATTTTTTCTTTTTGCAATGGACCCTTAAGATATTCCACTGAATACACTAAATATGCATACTGGAGTCTGCTCTTAGACAAATAAGGTTATAATGTATAGTGTTATGCTGCTACCAAATATATTTGTTGGTGCTCATTTGTGTATTTGTCCCCATTCCAAGATTTGTAATCCTCTTTAGGTATGGAGTAAGATGCCTGATAAATTTATGCTTCAACGTGAAGTGAAACCACACGTAAACAGGGAAGTGCAATATTAAAATGGCCTGCAGATTTGTTTCTAATCATACTGTTATTTATTGTTGACCTCTTCTCCATGACTTAGCTCTTAACATTCTGCATAGCCCCTTAAATGT
This sequence comes from Nettapus auritus, assembly GCA_011076525.1. Taxonomy (NCBI): domain Eukaryota; kingdom Metazoa; phylum Chordata; class Aves; order Anseriformes; family Anatidae; genus Nettapus; species Nettapus auritus. The sequence continues at coordinate 2,917,972 of CM021772.1, read as the reverse complement.
GAAATGTAGATCCTGAAAGGAAAAACTACGAAGATTATGATAGCAGTTCTACCCCATTAATAGTAATGATGATAATAAAATATTCAGCAGGTTTTTGATGATGTTTTAAGGAAATTAAAACTGTTTTAAAGCAATGCCGTGCTTTGAATACCATATGTAAATGTGAACTATAAGAACAGGATTAAATACACACAGTCTTTGATGGAAGTGAAATTATACAGTGACTTAATAGGAAAAACAAATTAAATACACTTTAGCTGAAAACCCCACTTGCAAAATATCCTCTACAGCATCCAGTGACTTTTGGATATCCTTGGTTTGCTGTTTTGTGGAAAGTTGTTCCTTCAATTACAGGTATCCCTTTGACTCATTTTGATTTAGGGAAAACTTGTTTTTGATTTCATGGATCATCTTAATTAGGGGCGATGATTGGTTTTGTTTTCAAATCTTGTATTCCATTAACTACTCCTGGCTTGTGAGTTCAGGTACAACACAATCCAAACAGGTGACATGAAGAAGTGGTTCTAAGGAAATATGTGAGCATAGAAAGCGGGACTAAGTGAATTGCTCAGGCAGTCTTTGTCATTAACTTTTTCCAGAACAGTATAGAGATCATCTTAAAAAGCAAAAGTCACGACTGACTAGCCAATAACCTCATTCTCAAAGCAAAAAAAAATATTGGACCTGTCAAAATATTGTTGGGTTCTGTATACAGATCACTTGATGAAGAGCGTGGAGGGAAATAAATCTCTAGAATCTGTGTGCTTTTCCTCTGTTCCAACAGTCTCTTCCTTGGCAGAAACAGGAAAGTTTGCCTGCTTGGAGTCTGAGCCTTGTACATCCTATTGCCAAATATTGTTCAGCCTTTATTTACTGCACTGTTCATTTAAACTGCTCCTGAATAGAAATTACCTTATATAAAAGTCATTCTTGCACAATTCTTTTCAATTGATAATTTCTGTAGTTCATTTCAGTAACATTTTACAAAAAAATATGAATGTGCCACAATACGCATCTGTTCCATCATTGCTAGACAGGAGTACTCCACTGTTGGAAACAGTCCCCAGAGAGGCTCTGGCTATTTGTGTAGTATTTTACTATCAAGAAAAGCAACACATTTTATTTGACAATGCCCTGAAAGATTAAACTTCCAGCCATATCTAACAGCATGGTAAATATTCAGAGAGAAGAGGATTTCAACACTAATCATTCACTGGGAGTAAAGGAACCATAAGAGAAAGAACTGATGCTGATGAGAAGTACTAATTCTGCTAATGAAATTTTAAAATATCTTCCACTGACAAGGCAAGCTTTGGAAAGCTGCTGTTTCTTTGAAATGGATAAAGCACAGTAATTCAATAAATGTTCTTTGTTTGTAATGTAATCTTCCCAAGCAATTTCTGAGCTTGGCTCTCATAAACCAGTAACACCATAGTAAGCAATTTCACTGTAGCAGATAATTGTTTAAGTTGTTATGCACTTGAGTAATAGAGAACCAGATGTGAATAAATGTCCTGCATGTAAGGGTTGTGCTAGTCACCCCAGGAAGTACAGAAATGAGCCAGCTCCCCTTCTTTCTTCATCTTCACCTGCTGGTAATGAAAGCAATTGGAGTAGTCAATAACATTAAGTGGGTACTATTTCTCTGGCTTCTCTTAAAGCCTTTTTTACTTATAAGAAATGGATCAAAGCAGAAGGGAGGATAGTAAGGAGAGCAGGATCCAAGGGAGATAATCTGAGGGAAACTAATTCATGAACTATTTTTTTTCCAGAATTGTCTTCAAGTCTGAAAAGATGACCGGGTTCATTATTGCTCTTTTCTCTAATGTGATGACTTTTGTAGCCCTAACCATGAGAAATGTAGAAAGAAGAGATTTTTCCATCAGTGAGCAAATGCACTGTGACTTACCTCTTCTGTTGGCTATCCTAGAAGTAGTTCTATTTGTGTTGGACAGGAACTTTCCTTTGTCTGTGACATATTTTTAGTGTGTGTAGGTATATTTTTAGACAGTTTAAGTCTTTTTTAAAGTCTTTTAAGTTATAATTATCCCAATTGGTTGATAAGCTTAAATACTTTATATTTCTTTAAAACTCCCCCACTAGTGATATTTTTTTATGAAAGCTGAAAGGAAAAGATTATCTAGAAGTGTCTATTCATTATATAGATCTAGTAAGATACAGCTACCAGTGCAAGATTAAATTGCTATGTATTAACATCAATGAACATTTTTCCTTCCTTTTTTTTCTTCTATTTTTTGGGGAAGATTTTATGACAAAAGGTCCTCTGTGTTCCCATTTTCACTACCCTTGTTTCTGGAGTTGCTAGTTGCAACATTATTGCAAGGGAGTTGAGATATTAGACAGTGAGTATGAGATTTAAAGCTATGTGGATTATATGCATTTTTTTAGACTCGTATGTAATACATGTAATATGGAGTTTTCCTAAACTTATTGTTGACTTTTTAGGTGAGTAACTAAAGCCAAGATCATCTGGAAAAAATATGAAATTGTGCCTATTTCTGTGTGCCTATTATTTTTTTTTGCTAACTGAAATTTTGTTTCTAATGGAATTAAACAGTGGACATTAGGATGCCTAATAAGCTAAATAATTTGCTTAAATCCAATTTGGATACTGTCCTAGTTACTATAGAAGCAGTACTCAGCATGCTGGATATTGGCATTGCTCAATGATGAAAAGGTTAATGCCATAAAAATTGTGTCCTGAGATGGTTGTATCTTTTTAGCAACCGCCCACTCCATTTCCCTAAGGTTAGTTTTCATGCCAGCTTAGTGAGAATCTGATCCTGCAGCCCTCATGTTCTGTCCTCAGATCTCCTACTGCTTTTAATTTCTCTAAATTAACAGAATTCGGGGGGAGACACCAAACACTAATAATATTTTAATGTCTATTTCTGAGATGTACTTCATATTTACAGCATTACCACAGTGCAGTCACTTCACAGTAAATGAACCTTCTGGCAATGTGGAGTGAGGAAGAACTGCATGATGCTTTAAGGCCATTAGAATAAAATCACTAGGTGGTCTTAAGAGGAAAGACATATTGCTAATAGTTCTGGCAGGTATCAGTTAATCCTCTCCAAGAAGGAATCCTGAAGATATTTTTTTGTTCCTTGAGTGTGTCCCAGTGATATGTCCTCCTCACTGCCCAGCCACTTGCCAGGCCTAGGAAGAGGATCTCATATGTGGCAAGCCACCCTGTGCATCAGGTTCTCTTCATGGTGTCCCACTGTCTGTGCAAGTACAATAGTTTCCACGTGAACTGTTGAGCTGCTATGTTTTAATCCTTTTGCCCTGGCAGGAGCCTACAGAATGTCCCACTTAGTGCATTTTCCCCTCAAGAAACCTGTCATTTCAACTTCTGATGTTCTTGCCAGCAAGTGTACACTTGCACAGTCTCTCTCTCCCCGCTTTAATCATTTTGGACACGTGATCACTTGCTACTTCCATCTTTTAGTACAGTTTGTCTGGAGTTCAGTTGGTGAGCTAGATGATTAAGGCACTGAATAAGGACTTCTAAAAAGCAGTGATCAAAGCAAAAGACCTGTGCATTGTCTAAACAAGCATCTATTTAATTACACAATTTGACGGTGTCCCCTAGTTATATCTTAAGCTTCAGCTTTAGCTTAGCAAGTTCTTGAATATTTTTTAGAATATTCAGAATATTTTCTGAATATTCAAAATATTTTCAGAATATTTTAAAATAAACAATCTCACGTATGTTAGTTTAACTAAGAGCTTGAAGACTTTGGTTATTAATAATTTTAACACCAACGGTGGCAAGTTACCACAAAGGATCTTCAAAAGCTGGTTTATTTACTGCTACTCTGGCTCTTTACCTTTCCAGCTGCTCCTTGTGGTTCAGGATTCACTTCTCAAAGCAGTAAAGGTGCTCTTTTAGAAGGAACTTTTCAACTGTTGAAGTTTTTCTTCCTTGCTGCCTTCCTCAGTCTCCTTCTACTGCTTGTCAGTGTACGTTTTGCCTGAAAGGTGGTTATGGTGTTTAATGAAGACCAAGTCAAAGGGGTAGCCTCTCAGGCTATTATTATATTTTTAAAGGACCAACCCTGTAACAAGTTTTATATAGCAGCTTATTAGAGTGTGTGTATGTTTATATATATAAATATATAGGACTCTTTCTCTAGAAAGGGGAAAATTAGCGGATATCTTTGTTGCTACCAGTGTAGGTAAGCAGATGGACAGCTTCACTGTACCAATTCACCAATTTAGAGGAAATAAGATTTTATTTTTAGATATGAATTGCAATAATCAAATGAATTAAAGTAATTGCAGTGAATCACCATTAAAATGGATTGTAGTCATTAAGATTACAAATTTGTGGGTCATAGTAAATCAGCAGTAATTCAGAGAACTGCAGAAAAAAAATGATTTGAAGGGACTCCCAGTGGTCATGTAATGCACCAATTTACTCAGCGGAGGGCTGGCTTCAGTATGAGGTCAGCTTGCTCAGAGCCTAGCCCAGCGAAGTTTTGAATATCTCTAAGGATGGAGATACCTTAATAGAAGGAAAATATCTGGATAATGATGGATGGAAGTGCATAGCTCCTCCAATGTTTGTTTTAACTGAATGATTGTATTTTTACAAATACACTTATGAGGCCTGTAAGTCATGCTGTAAGCAAAGGTTGTCTCTTTTTAGTCCTGCTCTGAGCTTAGCCTTGTAGCCAAAAGCAATATTGTAAATGTGGCTTTCTGCAGCAGGTGGGAGGCTTCTCCAAGTGCAGAGGCATCTGTCCTGCAGTGGGCACCAACCATGCGCCTTTGCAAAATGCACCAGTGTGGGAAATGGCTGCAAGGCACGTTGTCACTGGTTTGCTGATCGTGTCACTCATGGCTGTGTCATGGGGCTGTGCAAATGCTTTTTGTCTTTGTAGCTGTACTTCTTACCATTAGACTTCAATTTTTCCTCTTCCTAATTTCTGGTTGCTTATGATCAAGCTATAGAAGAAAGGGTATTTTTCACAGCAAGGATTTGTGTGAAAACATGAAGGTAACATGAATGTCCTAGTGTTGAATGGAAACATGTATTACATGTACTCTTGTAGCTGTCTGTATCATGAATGATGAGGGCTATGCCAGGGTACAGGAGAGCTGTGTCCTGGGTGATGAGTATTACGGATTGGGCTTCAGGTATTTTTTATATTTGAAAATTTAAAAGTAACCTAAGACAAACATCAGCTCTATTTCTAACTTTATTGAACAATGACCTGTTAGTGATGTATATTGTCTGTAATTCTGTTTGGTAAATTGTGGCTTTTTTCTTTTTTTTTTTTTTTTTTTTTTTTTTTCCTTTTTTCTCTATTAAAACACAGGCTTAAGGTACCCTGAGCTTGCTCTTTCTATGCATTTCATATGCTTTTAATTTTATGAAAGAATGGATAATATCCAGCTTGGGAATAGGTTTTCAGGTGTAATGCTAATGAGAAATGTCTGGTAAAATTTGTAAGAACATAAGTAGTTCTACCATACAGCTGCTTGAGCCTATCCAGAAAGAAACTGTTGCTGAGGATGTATTGGACTGCTGCCAGGATGAGCTGCATACATTTAATGATAACCAGAGCTGGAAATATGCAGTGGTTATGGTGCATAATTTATGATTAGTCTATCTGTCTTTTCCATTTGAGAGAGAGTTAGTAAGTGGGTTAATTTAATCTTATGTACAGACTTGTGCTTGAAATTGTCTTTGGAGTCTTGTATAATTTACCTGTTCATGATACTACAGTTCAGGGCCAAGCTTGGTTATGGACAGAGAGAACTGCGAGTTTTAATATGCAGCTGACATTGAATCGATGACTCCTCAGTGTCAGAAGGAAGACCTCATGCTTCCTTGCAGACTGCCATGCCAATGTGACAGCCCAATATCTTTTTCATGCCTCTGGATGGCTTTTACCTTCTTCACCCTATGTATTTCAGCATATTTCACTCCCTAGATAAGGAATTAGCAAAAGATAATGATGGCAAGCGTGCAGAGCTAACATTTGAAGTTGTACTTCTGTTTAAGCATGCAGTTCAAAAATCAGAGGTTGCATTCATCCAGGTAGAGTCCAGGTTATAAAACATCAACCCTACAAGCATACAGAGAATGATTTTTCACCAAGTTTTTCCTGTGAATGAGCAAAGTCTCCTTTAGTAAATTTAGAAGTGTATCTCCATCTATCTGGCAATGTCAGCTGTTGTTCACACATCTCTGAGCAATGTGTTTATTCCATGTTTAAAAGCATTGACTACTGCTGTACTCCAGTTCTTATAGGTGGCTAATCTGTAGATGAGAGCAAAAGTAACCACAGAAAGGTGGATTGCCTGAGCATTTCTTTTCTTCATGTTTGTGCACTTTCAGACCGACAAAGGTTTCATACTGACAACACAGAATCTTGATGAGTGGGCAAACATTTACTTTAAGCATTACTCTCCCCGTAATGGAGATATTCACAATATTTAACTCAGGAATTGTATTAATTGTTCTCACTATTTACAATAAAAAAAATATACAAAAGAAGGCAAATTACAGCACAGCAAGACTGCCATATTCAAATGAGTGAAATTAATTCAGTAGTATGTAAAGGGAGTTTTTTGAATTGGTCTGTAACACCTTCAGGCATTGTGCAAATGTCTGAACTAATTTTGGACTATATATAAATCTAACTGTACAGATGCATACAGTGTATTGCATTGGCAGGTCCATGTGATTTTTTTTTTTTTCCACTTGACTACTGCACCATGAATAAGTTAGTGCTCTGCTTATGTCAGCTACTGATTCGTTAATTTGTTGTATCAATAGTCTAAGGTATTGCTGACTAACTCTGAAGAGGGGGGGAGGTTCCTTCATCAAAAGAATTGATAAGAAGGTGGGTGAATATTCTGGGTGAGTGAGATAAGTATGTTTATTCCTATAACATAGTATATGTGTAACATTGCAGTTCTGAAAATGTGTTTGCCAACAATGATCCCTTTATAGCTGTGGTAACAACTTTGTAAGTGGTAGGCTTTTTCCTGGGTTTTAGGTTAGATTAAAAAATCTTTGTTAGTGTATTAAAATGTCATTGTTTAGTTTCATTTCACATTGACAAAAGAGTATTCTGTATTTTTTGTTTCTTTGTTTTGACAGCGTGGTAGTAGAAGTGCTAATACAGGCTTTAGCTTTCAAGATTTACAGGGCTGTGGTACATAACGTGCCTCTGGCATCCCAAATTTGCTGTTCTAACCTATGAGGAACTTGCATGCAATAATACTTTTCCTTAATGCAAAGATAGCAAGCAGTTTTATGAAGACTAATTATCTTATCGATGTAAACACTGACTAGGCAACTAATGTGCTGTGACTGCTACTCATTATATCTAACTCAATCAATTCATTGTTGCCTTGTCCTCCTCCTCATTTGTTTCATCTCCATCTGCTTGTTCCCTCATCTACTTGTACTGCATTGTATGAGGTCCCCAAGCTTCGCGGGGCAAAATGTTGCCTTCTTTGGAAATAGGGTCTAGTTCTACACAATACTGCAATACAAATGCAGTATTAATGCTTATGCTACTGCTACCTTGCCTCTTTCTTTTCCTCCCTGTGACTCATTAGAAGTATAATTCCTATTTTGGAGCTAGATTAGTGATGTGCAAGTGAAAGTTAAGACTAAAGTTGATTATGTCTCACTGCAGCCTTTTAAAAGATGTGTGCTAGTCTAAGATAGTCCTCAAAGCTTGTTTCGTTATTGTGCAAGTGATATCATCAGAAGTTGGTATTTCTCAGTATGGAATGAATGGCGCTTTCAGAGGATGATTCATCCTGCCCTATGTAGTAGAGCTTAGTCACCTACTGGAGTTGTCTCTATATGTGAACTACATATTAAGACCATATGAAAAGACTAGTTTAGGTGTTTAACTTGTCTGAATCACATTGAGGGTGTTCTGGGGCAAGACCCCGTTTCTGATTCTATGCTGTGCTCCACCTCCTAGCAAATTAATGGTCCTATAAACATAAACTTGAGTAGTACTTTCCCACAGATTTAGCATTTTAATCACTGTTGGATGAAATTTGTGTGTGGGGGGGGGGGGGGAATCCTCTGTTGCAGATATTCCTTTGCTCCCCTGATTGTTCTGTGGTCAATGCTCTTCTAAAGTTTTTATGTAAGTCTCCCTCCTGCTATTTGCCAATTTTGCGTGGATAAGCCAGGAGGTCTCTAACAATTCAGTTCATTCTGTCTCTTCCCTGCTGCCGTATTATCAACATAGATGCAATATTCCCTTCTGAGTAGGCTGGTTTAATGTAACATGGAGATGTAACAGGGAAACATCCAGGGGGTTGCCAGATGCTATCACTGTGATAAAAGCAGGAAAGAGAAAGGTAAAAACAGTGGGATGATTTGATATCAATTCTTGTTCTTCTTCCTATTGGGAAAGCTTCGGGTTGACTGCATTTCTTTACTGCCTTCTCTCACAGCAGTACTTTATAGCTAGAACATTCTGAAACAAGTGACGATGTAAAGCACATGAAGGGTTAGTGAATTTGTTTTCAAATTGGAAATATGTCTTTGTTATGAAGGTCACAATCTCAGAATATTACAAAACACTGAGGTGAAGGTTTCTCTTTTTCTGCACTGCTCTACGTTGTGTTTCTTGAGCTGATATTTCACTTAAAATTAAGTAGCAAATGAAAATAAGATAAAAGTATTAGGACTATCAGGGGAACTTCTGCTCTGAGCTCAGTGGAACTATTTCCAAGGAAGTTAGTTTCAAAACCAGTCTGTCTGTCATCAAATTTTCAACCGACTATTTTACCAATAGCCTTCTGAAACAAAAACTGTTGGTTCTGGGCTTGTATTTGTTCTGCTGTCATTGTGTATCACCGCTATAAATCAGCAGGGAATACTGTAATTTTGGATTATATTTAGCTGACTGCATTAGTCATGGGGGATTGTGTTCTTGTGCTTCTGTTTTGGTTTGATTTTAACACATGCTTGCATATTTAACTGCAACCAATAAATATCATGCTCATTATAATATAAAGAGTAACTCTGGCATTACTTGATCAGCTAACTGCATATTCATGAAGGCAAGCCATTGATGTACAGACCATGCCTATAAAGTATGTTTGCAACAATGGGAATTTGTTTATGAAAATTAAAATAAATATTATCATAAAATATTCTCAACATATAAATATGAAAATTAAAATAAATATTTAATAAAATATTTAAATACATATTATTGTCTTTTTGCCTTTCATAACACTCCAAGCATTGTTTGGAGGTCGGACCTGCCTTAGCTATGCATTCCTAAGCATTTTATAAATTCATTACTGTAACAAATTGTATTCTACACAGTGCAACAAACAACTTCTATGAAGAGAACAGCAGCAAGCATCAAGACCATGTATGTTTTTAACTGGTGCAAGTAAGACAGAGCCTAATCCAAATTTTAAATGATCAGCTACAAGAAACTAAGCCTCTCAGTTCTGAATCAGTCATTTGGCAATATGCAAACAAAATAACATGCCATTAAAAATAGCAAGGGGAATGATAGAGCAAGAAATCTTCCCTAGTCTCTTACATGCACTATTAGTGCCTTTGGGAATGCTGCGATGGTTCTGCAATACTGCCAGAAGTACCAATCCAGCACTGTATGTAGGCACAGGACAAAAGAACCTTGTGTCCTTCCAAGCTCTGAGAAATTGTCCATATAGAACCACTCTGTGTCCCATGTATGTTATTCTGGAAAGTAATAAAACAAACCAATCTGTAGTGTCTGTTAACATGGCAGATAGGAAATCTACGTTAGATTGCATCATCCAGACTGTGCAGGAATATCTACAATCTGATGCAATCCATTATAAAAGGAGCTATATGATAGCAGATCTTGCATCTTGGGAGATGTTGCTAATAGTAACAAAAGCAGATAGTAGATGGGCATAAAGTAACTTTAAACAGCTTTCTCCATGCAATTTTTAGATTGTTTCTCTTAGTCAGATATGCCAGTAGGTAAGTATTTGGGGGGCCAAAAGGAAAATGTGTTCAATATATGCAGATTCACAGTTACTAATATCCACTGCAGAAACAGTCACAGATCTACAGGGGTTTCAAAGAGGGGAAAAAAAATAAATTTTATCTACTTTCTGCTTCAAATTTTTTTGTCATCTGGTCATCCACCCTGTAGTTGAGCCCTTTGGTATTCAGTGAGGCAACCTGACTACTTTTCTCACATGGTGATCTTTGCACTAAAAATCGGAGTTTGGAGAAAGAGAATAATTCCCTTAATTCCTCAGTGAAGCATCAAGTTGACCATTATTTTTGAATGAAAAACAGAGCCTGACATTTATTTATTTTTAAAGTTTCTTTCATCAATGATCTGAGTCTTCTGTTAATGAAGTTAAATTTAAAACTCCTCTGTGACTTAAATCCTGTGTTCTCTGGTTTGCAGTTCTGTTCGCAAGTTCCCCCGTAGTGTCTGAAGCATGGGACACTACATTTAGCCAAATAGATGTATTCCTGCCTGTTGCACACCATGTATTTGAATGACTGGAAGTCTAAATAGTGTCCCTTGTAGAGTAAAAGAGAAGCATGAACAAAGTCTCTCTTCATTGTAATGCCTCTTTAATTTTTTTTTTAATAGTCTGTTTCATTTAAGGGTATTCAATATTTACTTGATATAATATTTGTCATGTGTATCTACACAAAGGACAGAGTACTCAGGATATGGATGTGTTCCTGTACAGGCAGAAGTGTTGGCAATTTCTTTTAACTTTAACAAGGGAAGGCCAAGGCTATTTCTTACATCAACCAAGGCTGCAGAGAAGAAAGAGCCAGATTCTTCTCTTTATGTTTCCAGCCACAGAAGGAGGGGCAGTGGGCCCAGGAAATTCTGGTTTAGAGTATGGAAAAATCGTTTTACGTGTCAGTGGTTGGACATGGAAACTGCTTGTCCAGGGTGGTTGTGGAATCTCCATCCTTTGAGATATTTAACAGGTGATGACATGGCCCTAAGCAACCTGATCTAACAGGACCTGCACTAGCTGGTTAGACTACGTGACCTATAGAGTCCTTCCAAAATCCTTCAGGGATTTTGAAAGTAGCTTCACAGCACTTTGTAAAGCAAGACTCTGTCCTCTAATTCCTATATGCATTGGTCTCCTTGGAATATCTATAAACAGAAGTTGGCTTGTAATAGCAAAATTCAGAAGTATTTTATTAGCTAGATACTGGAACTTCATAACTCAGGAGTGTACTACTGTACCATAGCCATGGCAGTCCTGGGGTGCTGTCAGTGCTCCTTTGGGACACCTACCTAAATACAGCTCAAGAGCCAGGTGTTGCTTGCTGCACTCCTGCTGGTGACTTTGGCCTTTGGATCAGGTCTCATAAGCTGTCACTGTGGCTCATTGTGTGCAAGCTGCAGGATGAAATTAAGGTTTTTACATGTATAGTAATGGATAGTAGACTTTGCACTAAAGAAGGGGGGGAAATAAGCTCTGTGCTAGGCAGAATTCACCACAAGATGTCTCATGTCTCACTACATATAAATCACAAAGGTACGGAGCTATCCAGTTACAGCTGGTGAACGGAAGGCAAATGGCAGGGTTTGGGTTATTCTGGGGAGTATGATAAGAACACACAAAAATAGACTTAGAAGTGGAATCCAGACACGAAGAGTGTGTTCTTCAAGAGCCAGTTAAAAATAGATACATGGAGACTAACATCACTGAAGGCGAACACAGCTCTCCCAAAGGAGGAGGAAAGCAAGCAGTTAAGACCAAAGCACTGCCCTGGAAGAATAATGACCTGTTGTAGAACAGGGCCATCCGCTCCCCTTGGCTGCTTCCACCAGCCTTTAGTGAGTAAGCCAAGGGAAATCTTGTGGGCATCTCTTACAGGTCATTACCATCCGTAGCACGTTTTTGGCATGTGCAAGGAGTACCTTTAAGTAACTTCTGAGCCGTTGGCTTTTGGAGGGCAGAGCAGCCCCTATGCAGGTGGAGCCGTGTCTGCTCTGTCCACCGTGTACTCTCGGGGCTGTGCCCGTGAGGATTTCTAAGGGGAAGGCTTTTGGGGTCACCTGGGTGCTTTCTCCCAGCGCTGAAACCGGCTCTTCTCCGCAACGGGGCTGCTGCTGGGGCCGTGCCCGCCTGCTGCCCAGCCGCCCCTTCTCTCTGCGGCCGTTCAGCGCAAGCTTTGCCCACGAGTCCCTTCAGCAGCCCCCCGCACCGCACGGCATCCTTCCCCTTAGGCGTCGGCCGAGCCCGAGGTGCGGGGGCGCTGCCGTGGCGCGGAGGGAAGGCTCCGTTGGGGCTCCCCGCCGCCTTCCTCCTCCTCCTCCTCCTCCTCCTCCCGGGCCGGGTCCCGTTGGGGCGGAGCGGAGCCGCCCCTCCCGCCGCCGCGCTCCGCCCGCCCGCAGCGGTGCCGGTGGCGGTGCCGGGCCCCCGCCTGCCCCGTCCCCGCCCGCGGTGGGTGCCGCCGGGGAGCGGGGCTGCCGCCGGAGCCCCCCGTCCATGCGAGTGCCCTCTCCGCTCAGCAGCATGCTTTACTTCCAGATGGTGATCATGGCAGGGACCGTGATGCTGGCTTACTACTTCGAGTACACCGACACCTTCGCCGTCAACGTGCAGGGCTTCTTCTGCTACGAGGGCGCCTACCGAAAGCCCTACCCGGGCCCGGAGGACAGCAGCGCCGTGCCCCCGGTGCTCCTCTACTCGCTGACGGCGGGCGTGCCCGTGCTGGTGGTAAGCAGCGCCCCGGCCGCCGGAGGGATGCGGGGACCGGCCGGGGGCTCCGGGGAGGGCCGGGGGGGTCTCCGAGCCTCGGCCGCTGCCGACCCCGCCGCGGCGTTTATTTTTAGCGGCCGTTTATGTAAGGGCCCGGCCGGCTGCTGCCAGCCCTGCTGGGGTGCAGCCTCCTTCGAAGCGTGCGGGTCGCGGGTACGGGGACTACCCAGGGAAGCCCGGCTGCTGGCAGTCGTAGGGTGATGCTTCACCCAGCGCTAATTAAAAAATAATCCTCTGACGGTTTGTTTGTTTGTTTGTTTTGGAAGTAGTCTGACCTGTGAAAGGAGCATGGAGTAGTTCTGCTTGATTTAGTCGTTTCCATGTGTCACAGTTACTGATGAGGGTGCAAACTAAACCTGGGTCTCTAGTTGGGTACGATCTTCTGTCGGTCTTGGTTAAGAAGATTTATCTAAAATGAGTCTTATTGGTTTTCTTCGCTTTGGGGAAAAAAGCTACGAGAGAATTGCTGAATGCACTATTTGCGTCGTCAGGTAATGAGAACATTAGCATCATTTAATAATCCCTGACCATCCAAAGATTGGGGGGGAGGGGGGGAATGAGATGGGAGTACTGAACCGTCAGGGATGTATAATATACAGACTCAGCAGGTGCACACAGTTGCACATACGCAAACTCCCTGTAAAGAGTTTGTTTTAATGATCTGTTATCGTTACAAATCAAAAAAAAACAAACCCCTTTACAGTAACAGGAGGCCTCTTAAGGTAGTAGTTATTAGTTTCACCGATTCATTCCTTTTCAGGAAATTATCTAAAATGAACAGAAAAGAGAACAGAAAGCTTAATCAAGCTGATAACTGTGGTTAACTGCAGACACTTCTGTTGTGCATCAATGTCTCAGATGGCATCCACTGTGGAATCTCATGCACAGCCTTAGTGTTGCAGACATCAGGCTGCATTGGGACAATTTGTAGCAAGTCTTTTTTTTTGTTTGTTTGTTTGTTTTTTCTCCTGTCCCCTGGGGAATGAACTAATCGTTAGCAAAAGATGTTACATAACTGTTTGGTTCAGTTTTCCTTTCTGTTACAATATCTGTTAGTTGACCATTTTGTTTATCTGTTTTCTTGGTCTTTTGAACCCTCAAATTCTGTTGATATTTTACAGTGCTTTTTGTTTGTTGGCAGTATTTTTCTGTTGCGTGTGGCATTTGTTCTATTTTTAATTATATTTCTTCTGTTTGGCTTAGGACATTTTATAGAGTATGTCAGGTATTTATGATGAGCATAGCTTCTTCCTAATGTGTGTCAGCAAAAAAGATTGGTAGCTTCCATTCATTTCCTGGGTGTCAGATGATTACGTCAGAGAAATCTCCAAGACATTTTGGCTTGGCAGTCTTGTAATTAGCCTTGGTAAATACCTAATAATGGAATTTAGCGATAGTTTACTGTTCTTCTTCTCCCTGTTCCACTTCCTCAGGCAAATGAGATGCATCGGTTGGTCAGGGCATGGAAAGTCACATTGCAGGTGACTTTTGCACCTTTTATTTTATTTTATAAAATGTAGACTTTAACATTGGGGAAGTCTCCTGACTTCAATAGTGCTAAATCTAATCGTTAACATTATTAAATAAAGGAAAAAAAAAAATCAGGCTACAGACAAAATTCTGTTTTGACTCTCCAAGGGCAATCCTCCCATGCTGGTGTTTCCATGGGATAGCTCTTGCTCAGTCAGGCGGGGTATGAAAATTGGCTTTCATTGAAAGAAGCAGTGAAGTTTTTGGATTTTCAGCAGAAGCAGGTTTCTTCACCAAAGCTACTGGTATGCTTTTAGCGGTAGTGAAACTCCCTTACCAAGATTACACAGGGGTGAATTAGATTTTGTTCTATTTATTTCTATCTCATCTATGGAGGTTTGAACATATGTGATCTGTGTATTTTTTTCCTATAGTTGAAACATGAAAACAAACGCGACAAATATGTATTTCTGCCTGTAAGGATACAAAGACAAACCTATGGAAAAATGGATTTATATGAATGAAAATATACTCCTGTTTGCAAAATCACTATTGTTGTGGAAAATAGTTTATTAAATACTATGATTTGTGGGAGTGTTTTTCCAAATTTTCCTCTTCCGTTCTATTCTTTTGACATAGTGTTATGTTAGTCCAAAGCTTCTAACTAGCTGTACCATTTTGTGTAATATTTATTTATTATTTTCTATTAGCTTGGCGTGTGGAGTTAATGCTCTTTCGGGTGCTTTGAAACAGAGCATTGGAAAGTCTTTATCTTTATCAGGGTAACTAACTTTTTATTGAATTGGGGCTTGTCAAATTGGAGCCTGGATATGCTTCAAGGTAACCCAGGTTCCCTTAATATGACTCAATGATGGGCTCCTTTGCATTGAATTTTATTCAGGTTGCTCTAGAATGAGTATAATTGGATTTTCCAAGTGACTGTCCTCTTCCCACATACCTGCTGTTCAAAAACTGAAAAAAAAAAAAATAATAAAGTGCCAGTAGCAGGATCCATCTCGGTAAGCATCTCATCAGTGATGGGTGTCTTACTGCTGTGAGGCTGGCACACAGCTGCTCCTCCAAACTCCTGTGCCACATCTGAGCTTGCTGATCCTAAACTCCTGTGCCACAACTGAGCTACAGTAGCAGACTTGTCCAGCCATGCAGTCAAGCGTCCATACACAGGGCAAAAACATGCATGTGCTGAGACATAAGTAACGAGCTGGGTCATTTGGCAGGGATATATCTGCAAGCACCATGCTAATCCTAAAAACTTTCTGGTTAGTCTTTCAAATGGTGCTGCCTAGTAACATGCTCCTGCAGCATTGCTGCCACACTTCCATTCTTCAGTCCATCTGCTTGGCCTTCCTTTCTGCCCCCTGTCATCCCAGGGCAGATGCAGCTGGTTGCCAGTCATAGATCTGCAGGACTTTGAGCTGGTAAATGGAGTCCTTGCACAGTAGCAGAGATTGCTTGCTGAACTGCAGTGCTTGACTTCCAGGCGCTCTGCTACAGGGAAGTGAAACTGGGGCTAAAGGAAGGGAGTTTCATGCTCTGCACTTGGGGCTTACAGAATTTGTGTATCTATAGTCTTCTGTCAAATATTTCAAATATCCCTTGGGTCATGTAGTAGCTAGAGACAAGTTAAATTGTTGAGCTATTCACTTCAAAAGTAATCAATTTATTGTCCACAACTGCTTGAAGTCCCTATAACTTCATAACAGTAATCGTAGAAAGCCTGTAGAGAGATCCAGCAGTCGTTCTGTAGGATGAGAAGAGCTTCTTCCTCTCCCTCTTTCCAGATGGTTTCCAGTCTTTTAAGCAGGATACATTACATCATAGGTTTTCAGTCTGTGTTCTGTGATGGATTATGTCTGAACGGTATATGCATCTGTTAAATCTGTAGCTATGAGTTCTTCCATTGGAGAATTTTGAGGGCCTGAATGTTTTTTTTTTATTTTTTTATTTTATTTTATTTTATTTTTAGGTTGAAAACAAAAGCAGCTTGTCATGTAACAAAACATATGCTCCATTCCAGTGCTAGGCTATTATTTGTGGAAGGTCTCCTAAGTCCTACCTTCAGGCATAGCTAAAGTTCTGCCTTGAGTGAGTGGATGTGTTTACATCAGCAGTCTTAGGCAGACTAACAGCGAAATGTTCTGCAAAATGGAGAAGGGGTTGAAATTGCTGTCAGAAGAATGTAAAAGCCCTAAGTAGGAGATTGCATGGTGGAAGACAGACTCCCAAAGAGGCAGTACTCACCACGTGCTCAGGTCCTCCCATTTGTCTTTGTAGCTCAGGTTGAAAGAGGAGTGCTCTCTGGGCATTCCTGTGCTTTTACTGTCTGTGGCAGTGATAGCTGGAATTCTCAATACCTTTTTTCTTTTAAGTCAAATGTGAGGGTAATGAGCAATGTGCTCTTGATTTGAGTCTACTCAAATATTCAATAAGAAAGAAGTGGTAGCTGAGAGCTCAGTGCTATTTAAGCCATTTCCCAAAGTGCCACTTTTTGCTCAGTAGGCTGGTTGCTTTTTTAGACTTCTTATGACAGATGTAGCTTGGGAAATATACGTCAGTATAATCCTTTCGCTTCCAGTTAGAAATGATTTGTAAAACTGTTTCAGAATCTAGAGAGTGATCAGTTCTGCATTACTTCTTTCTGATAGATGTTACTAGTTTTTACCTCTCTAAAATACTGTTATCTGTGCTCAAGGATTCTTTCGATGGCTACATATACTAATATGCATTACATAAAGTGGAAAAAATATTTAAGTAAATAATTGGTGTAAAACTCAATGTATAGGATGTATGATGTATGCTGACTGGTTTATAAAAGCCAGGAGGAGATAATGACATATTTTCATTAAGATATGTAAACAGTTTTATTATGCTAATGATGTTTGTTTTTATTTCCAAGTAACAAGCAGATGATTATAGCACTTATTCATAAAATATACACTTTTATGTGCTTAGATGAATTCCTAGCATATTCATATATTCTCTGTAAACCAATTAAAGAGTGATTTGTTTTAGCATAATCCTCTTAATATCATCATTGAAAAAATATCTGCAATTCAGACAAAGTACTGTATTGTATTTTTTTAAATAGACTGGATGAATCTTTAAATTGGCACATCCCAAGCAAGGAATGAGTGTAAAGAAATCATTCAACCTTCACATTAGCTTTAGTCAGTATTTTTTTTCCTGACTGAACATTTGAGAAAGGAATTTTGAAGCATGGCAAAAAAAGACAGAAGCGAGAAATGTCATGTATCGAATTTACTGTATCCTGATGCTTTCAGAAAAAACAACAACAACAATAACAACAACAACAACAACAAAAAACCACAAGATAATTCTGTGAATAATGAGAAAGAGAAGCTTCCTTTTGAAGAATCAGCACAGATTTCATGTTTCTCTTCTTTAGTGTTTTTGCTGATCTCTTGGTAGATCCAGGCCTGAGAAGCTCAAGACTGGAGTTGAAGGATGTGCGAAGACCTGAAGGAGATGTGCTGCTTGTTTCCACCATGTAGATAGGGCTGATATGATTGGGCATATGCCTGTTTTCCTCTTCCTGTTTGAACCTGCTAGTTCCTATTTTCCTTCTTGCACCTATGATTCCATGTGCTGTGGCATCAGGGACTGATCTGATTTTGTCAGACTGAGTTTTCAAAATGTTCTTGTCAGAGTAGCCTTTAGTTAAGCTGTAGAGTTCACTTTGAAATCACTTTGATATAACTTAGTGTTGTACATGGAAAAGGATGCTGGCTTGGGGTGAATGGCTGGAACATCAAAACATTCTGTTATCTGTTTGTTATAACTTAAGGGAAAAACACAACTTAAAGTTTTGAAAAAGAAATATTTCTGGAAGTGTCCTTTGGGAATTTGCTGTGCCAGGAATCTGAATTCCCTTCATACCTGAGAACTTTAAATGCTTTTCATTCCTGACCTCAGGAAAAAAAGCAACACCTTCACAAACGTTTTTTTCCATCTATTTTAGGCTGAAATTTTCTTCTTCTTGGCTGATACCATGTTACTTTAGCTTCTGTGGACACTTTGATACTATTGGAAAAAAACAAAACATGGGGGCAGAATAAAGGACTTTTCTACTGTTCTACTTCTTGAAGTGGTTTCTGTGCATCCTGAAGGAGACTAAACTGTTTTGTCACTTCTGCCAGAAAGAAATCAAGAAAACTTGATAAATAATGCAGGGATACACAGTTGTCAGAAGCTCTGTGTTAAAGGGCAAAAAAATCTAAGAATACATAGTGAGGTATTCAAGTGTTCATTTTTATATGCATCTTCTAGAGCAAAGTAAAGGAATTGGCCAGCAAAAGTGTTCAGCGTGTCCAGCATTCTTTCCAGGAGCAGTAAGCTCTTTTTCTAGGTATCTAGCTGCAATATTCCCGATAATGTCTTGGAAATTATAATGATAATGCAACAAAAGATTAGAATTACACATCCAGCCTCAAATAAGTTGCGTACACCAATTTTGTCCTCTGTAATCAAATAGAAATGGTTTTACTTTTGTGAGGAACTGTCTTCTGCCTCTTGATATGTAACCTGTGTCGGTAGTCCTGGAATATCTTCGATTAGCGAGACTTTATTTGTGTGTCCTTCTCTAGCTGACACATTTGACAGCTGTGAAGACTTTACGTGAATAATTGATTGCCAGAATACTTTGTTTACTCTGTGATCATGTTGTTCCTGAAGGGCCCTTTTGTTCTTTGTCTTCATAATTCTCATTCAACCTGTGTGCACAAATTCAACTTTTTTTTCTTTGGTAGCCTTCTTCCTTCATTTTCACATTATTATTATTATTGCTGCTTTTATTTTAATGTGCAAAAGTTGGGGACTTAAGAAAACCACTGTTTTGGAAGGGAGGAAGGCTGGCAGAAGATGTTGATGCTGAGAGGCTATTTATATCATGTTCTCCCTTTGTGAAGGGATAATTGCATTGCAACTTTACTTAAGAATAAAAAATAAATCACACTGTTAAGGTCTGCAGTAACTTTGTGTACCAGATGTCAGTATTGGCCTGTTGGGGCACATAGCAAGACAAATACACAGTTTGATAGTCTGATGCTGTTTTTATCCCAGCATATGACCACTAATCCAACAGAGCTGTAACCAGGAGAAACAGTAAAAGATTCAGAACCATTGTGTGCTTTTTTCCACAATCCTTCTTTATCTGTCTGTCTTCCTCTTGTGCTGTGATGGCTTACATGAACAGTGCCTGCAGAAGTAATGCTTGTACTTCCAATTGAATGTATAATTTCTGCCATGCTTGCTATGCACACAGTTTACAAACACTAACAATCTCAGGTCCATATGCTTCATCCCTTGATGGACTCTCTGGATGTAAAGTGGCAAGCAGATGTGAACAACGCGGACAGGGTTCTGTTTGCAACAGCTGAATGCCTGCTTGTCCTATAAATGATGCACTTATGTTTAAGTGAGAAAATGTTAATCCAACTGATCCTGCACCATATGATTAGGGAATTTGTATGCATTGTTTGTAATCTGAAATAGTAGGCTTGAAGCAATAATCAGTTGCTACACCAAGCAGTTCTTGCTCATTGTACATCATACAGGATTGAAGAGATTGGTGTCCATATGATGCAAAATAAATGACCAGCAAAGTAGAAATGTAAGTAGCTTTAGTTGTGTTTTTCAGCCTTAATCAGTGTGATTTTTTTAAAAATAACAAAACAACAACAACAAAACCTCTACAGTGTTCTTGCAGCTTCTCTCAGTTACATTGAAGTGCTTCATGGCCTTGGTTTCATCATGAAAACGTTCTTATTTAGCTAAAGTGTTGTACCATGTAGATTATAAGTAAATAGCCTAACTGAGGTGGATATACCACATCTTCAGTACTCAGAAAACATCCTGTGGCATGCTGTTTTAATGATGAATATCCTTTCTGAATATGCTAGTCTTAATACTCATGCATAGTACAACAAACCTGCAGTTGAAGAAGTAGCAGAAAGGCAAAATAGCATTTTCTATCTCTGATCAGAAGCAGCCTTGCTTTGTTCAGATCACTTCACCTGGCCTGCAGGTGTGAATATAATTATATATAACGTAAAGCACTAAGAAATCACTAAGAAAAATTACTGGATATAATAATGTATTTTAAAAATCTACTTGTAATCTAGTAAATTTTTTAGTACCTCTTCAAAACTGAGTCTTGAACCCAGATGCTAGTTCCTGGTTAAGAGGCACCAAAAATCTAAAAAACGAACGAACAATCCCTTGGTTAAACTCTACTGAAAAATCAGTAAGCTGTGAGTTCAACTTCTACTTACCATTCTGGACAACATACAGTGTTACCTGTAATTTTGCATTTATTTCACTAATGTATCATAATTACCCAGTGTATTATATCATTATATATCAATGTTATATATAATAATTATATGGTACTCTTATTAACATGTTATACATGTTTATTAATGTACAATTAATTATAAATGCAATATGAAAGCTTTCTAAGGGTTTTCATCTTATGGATAGCTTTTTTTCCTTCTCTACAGATATTACTTGTTGCCTGTCAACTATGCCTTGACTCCATAGGTCAAGGAGTATGTCTGAAAGCATTAATTGCTAAACTTCTGGGGGAGAAAAAAAATAAAACTAGTAAGAACAGAAGTCAGCCCAACAGTATCCTGTTGTTTTGATTCTTTTTTTTTTTTTTTCTTCTTCTCTGTATAATGTAACAATTTAAACTATTGGTTGTTTTAAGCTGGTATTTTTCATACCATCTCTAAAGGGATCCGAGTCTTTTTTTTTTTTTTTTTTTTTTTTCATTCAATCTCTGAATAATATTCTGATAATTTGATAATTTTATTTGGTCACTTTGTAGTTTGTTTCTTTGAAAACCAAGAATTAAGTACACAAATCAGTACGTGGAACTCAGCTTCACAGGGATTTCTGTGACCTGTCCATACCAATTTAGGGCTCAGACATGACTGAATTAATTCTGCTTAAAGATTCGTTAATTATGGGTCAGCTGAGCTGCAGTAACCAACCACGTGCCAACCTGCGGCCTGTGGGGAGGATGAGGTGAAGTATTTTAGTTTGATCTGCTTTAATTAAGACCAGCCAATACATACCGCCTGTTTGGATGTCACAGGGCAGGCATGTGGATTGTTTGTTAACGTGGCTCTGCTAACCTGTGGGTGCGCTGTGGCCAACCTGCTGCTGGCTGGTGTCTGACTGCCCAGTCAGGCAGTTTTAGCACATGCTAGTGGTTTGATCGTGTTTACATAGTTTGATCTTGGTGTTCAGAGCCTCTCCACATCTCATTTTCTGCTTCTCCTGCTCCTACGGTGGGTGTCCTTGGACCCGTCAGGTGTATCTGGGCTCTGCTCTGAGGCTGCTCTCAAGGCTGTGGCTGTTGTGCGTTCAACAGGCGTGAGTCTGAGCATCTGAGAGGCCCAAGGGAGGAGGCAGGAGCTGGGGCTGCATCGTGCCGCAGGTATGCTCGTGTGAGTGACGCTGAGGATAGCCCAGCCGATACGGTCTTCCTTACCAAGTGCTCATGCTTCGCGGATGTCAGCATTTCAGTTACTCACAGGAACTCTTTCCAGAACATTTAGCAAAGGCAGAAGAGATCTGTAGGCAAACTGACCTTGGGGTATGTAAGTAGTCTGTGGACATTTGTAGCTGGCAGAATGAATGTCCGAAGCTGGGCTGTGAGCTGTGACAGGCTTTGACTTGTTAGAAGGATCTGGCCACCCAAGCATGATGTAGATTAAGACTTTACTGCCTTCCTGTCAAGTGGCAATTGTCAAAAGAGGCTTCTCTGTAAAGCGCTTCAAGATTTATGCATGGAAAGAATTATACAAGAGCTAGGTACGTACAAATTGTTAAATATCTCGGTATTCAGCGCTACCTAGAATAGTAGGGCTTTCCTGAGATGGAACAATATATGTGAATGAGCATGGTGCTGATAGAATCTTTTTATGGAGCCGTTTTAAGAGTCAATATTGCAGTTTTATTAGGTATTTTTTTTTTGTTTATGAATTCAGTTGTGATAGCTGTGTGATTTCTACAGTGGAAGAAATCATATAAAAGAGTCTATTTCTGGGAAAAAAAAGTGTTTTTTTTGTTTGTTTGTTTTAAATATGTGAGAGTGCTTGCACAACATGCAATCAGAAAATGATCAGATTTAGGTGGCTGATTTATATCCATAATTTAATTTACATTTTTAACCTTGAATGCCAATAGGAAAAAAAGTGCCTGAAAGAATTCCTGCACCACACCAGAATAACTAAGAAGGTTGTTCTGTTACTGAACAGGTGATAGCACCTTTCAACACAGCATCCTTTGAACTTTTGTTTATAGTGAAAGCTTAAATTTCTCAAATAATGAGAGATTACATCCAACACTGATTAAAAACACAATATATGTAAATACATTTACATAACAACTAAGTATTTTATCAAATACTCCTTTATTGTCTTCACAGAGAAGACAAATGCCAGCTCTTACAAAGCCTGCCTTGAAGAAAGTAGTGTCAAAACTTCACAAGATCTAAAATTGTTAAATAGATTCATTCATCCTTAAAACGCTTCTCTCACCACTTGAGCTTTTTTAAGAGATATTTGATAAAGCCAGCAACATGTTTAGTATTATTTTACAGTTCCATGCACAGGAGTTGATCCTTGTTAAGTTAAACCAATATGCACTATTTTATGAGTGGAAGGAAATACAGGCACATATTGATGAAGAGTAGCTGGGCTTTTTTTTTTTTTTTTTTCCCCTCTTTTTTTTGGCTTATAGACTTTGCAGTTAGATTTCAGAATACCATTGCATGCCTAAAAGAGCTGTTTTTATACTCTGCTGTCTTCACAGCAAAGTATACAATCTCCCCTCTGTCTTGTAGGCATTTCCTGTACTAGGAATTTTTTGCTGAAATTTCCCACTCTTGCTGCTCCTGTTTCAGCTCATTGGCTGCTGTACTAATGAGGGCACTTGGGACTTCCTCCTAATTCAAGCACTGCATTGTGTAAACTCCTAAACAGGGTCAGACAACATAGTGTTGCCAGCTGCACATCTGCAGCCATCTGGATTTGTGGCAAAAGCACTAAAATTGACATTGTGTAGCAGAGGTGAAAGTGATGAGAGTGGTGCAAATCGTATTTGCACAAAACTGCAAAGTAAATGCCCCATATTTGATCCGCAGTATATCCAGAATCATTATTGAGATGTTGCTTTTACATTAATACGTATGAAATAAAGACAAATGGGATATGCTCTGTGAAGAAGCTTGCCGCCTCATTCCCTACAATTGCACTGTTACATGAAGAGATAAATAATCATTAAAGCCTCTGATACTCATAAACAGTTCTCTGCTCCCACTTCTATGTCTTCATTAAGATTCTGTTTCTAATAAACACTGCTTGAATATATCCATTTTTTACAATAACAATCTTATGGAGAAATAATTGCACACCGTCAAATTACAGCTTTCGAGACTGAAGACAGAGTCAGGTAAATGGTCAGGATTGTTTTCTGTCTGCATTTATTAGTTCTTTGGGGGGTGCCTAGATGAGGGATTTCTCTTTTCCTTTATGATCCTTTCTCACTCATCAGCATCTCTAACGTCCTTTCCTGTGTGTCTCTTGAAGTCAGTTCAGGGCTGGAACTGTTTTGTTCATCTGGACTGCATGCCACGGAATGGTCAATACAAGGTGTGTCCCTGTTCTTATTTGAAAGCTTTTGTTTCTTCATTTGTGTGTTGGCTTTCATGAGCACTAGACATAAGGGTTTGCTTACTAGGTAGTTTTACTGCTGTTTTTATGCTGAATGCAAGTATTTTTGTACAAGTGATGTGAGAGCTCAGAATGAAGCCACAGTGCTAGATAAATGCTTTGCATGCAATGGCTTTTAAAGTGTTTTAAACTCATTTTTTAATGCCACGTGGATCCTTTGCCATAATTGCAGTGTGAAGACTATGAAGTATTATTTAATAAGAGTGACTTTAAGGTAATATGCTTATGAGTGAGCATTACAGTTTTGGATTTTACATTCTAATTTGCCTGACTTGTTAAAACTCTTCCCCAAACAGGTAGCACTGCTCCCTTCTCAAATTGGTAGGGCTTCCTGGTTTTATTTTAATGTCTTCTTGGGATGAGATTCATAGCTGAAATTGATCTTCCCATTTTGTCTGCAGTATTGCTTTTTATTTTTTTTTTATTATTATTATTTTTTTCTCTCTCTATACAGTGCCATTGATTTTCACAACTAATCCAGACCCTGTTAAATTTAGTAGGGATGTTACCTTCAATTTTTAACTAGAAAAAGGTAATGACCTTAATGTGTTTGTTTGGCTTAAAATAATTGTAGAGGAAGAGAAGCTTATACAGAGGTCATTGTAACTCGAGTGGAGTTAGCTACATTCTTTCAAAAAAAGCTATTTTATTGCAAAACTATTTTTTAATAAAAATGTATACAATTGTTTTATTGAGCTATTCACGTAAATTTATCATTATAGATCAAATAGCAATGGACAGTAATAAACCAAAGACAAGAACAATTACAGGTGTAGGTTTTGCATACATATATTTTGCCACAGTAAGCCAAAACACATTTTTTGTGGAGCCTCACAGGTATTAATCCTATGTGCAGCCTGTTTTTTCCATAGTTACATTAAAACACCAAGGTGCTTATACTGATAGGGTATTTGGCCCTTTGGTTGCAGTTGTATGATGAATATGGCATTTCAGTGAAAGTGGACTTTCTTGAACTGATCTCAAGAATAATGTCTGCATAATGTAGCTTGCCTTGAGTAGAAGTGAGATAGAAGCAAGACAGTATGAAAAGCAGGAAATGCAGATAGTGGCCTTCCTCCGAGCCTCTGAGAACAGTTGGCTCCAGTCATATACTGACTGTAAAACCACTAGTCTGTGACCAGAATCTTTAAGAGATGCCTTTTACATGATTAGTTTTTATTGAAACAGGGATGAAAGACCATTTATTTTGAATTTTGCAATTGAATGGTGATCTTGACTAGGAAAACGGAGTTGTGTAGATTACCTAGGGTTTAAAGCATGAAGTTACATAGCTGTTGGAAGTGATTGTTGGTACGGGTAACATTACCGCCGGTATTGTGCTCATCAAGAAGTAATGCTTTCAAACATATAAAGAAACAAATCTTTCTCAACAGACAGAAAAAAAATAATATTGCTTTCTTGGATAGCCAAGAAAGTACAAAGGGGTTTTCCAAGGCCAGACCACAAGGAGACACAGCCTTTTTCACAATTAGCACTTGAAGTCAGACAGAAGACCTAATTGATATGACTGGGTGCAGGGTTGAAAATCACGTTGCAGTGATGGTGTATGGAATTCATCTTCTAATAAGGAAGATAAATGATAGGGTTTTGAACATGCTTGTTTTTCCCTTTGCAAATATTTTAAAGGTTGAAAGTATTTTAAAGGTTGAAGCTGAGCGCCTGAAAAAAAAGGTGCTGGAAATTTTGGTGTAAAGCTGCTTTTCAAATTCCCTAATGACATAATAATTCCCTAATGACATTAACAGCAACTTTTTTTTTTTTTTTTGAGTATCACTGATAGATCCAGAGAGTAAAATTAATTGCTCTTTGATCAGATTAAAACCCATCTTCCTAACTAGGTCTGTTTGTTGAGGAAAGTATAGACCTTAGAAACTTTGGATAATGGTATCTTCATTATTTTGGCAAAAAGAAAACGAGAAGAATTTAACACTTATATGAATTTCTCATTTAGATAACTTATCTGGTGTATTTCAGCCTGAAATAATTTTAACTTTTTGGAATATGAATTGATTTTTTTTTATGTGCTTTTAGAAGGCAGATTTGAATTGATTCTTTTCTATCCCCATCACCATTTTCAGATCAAAATAACTAGTTTTTCTCAGATGATGGGAATTTTCTCTAAATTAACATTTCTTGTTTTGGGATATTATTATTATTATTTTTTAATTAGAGAAGCTTTATTACATGGGAAAAAACAATTCTCACCTAAGTCTTTTACCTACTGCCACTTGGAAGGTGTTCATCAAGAAAACTTACCAGTAATGTGGAACTGTGCCAGCAGTTGGATAGCTGGGAGCCAAGTGCCAGACAGTTCTTTGGCCCTCAAACAGCCATGTTAGCATTACTAAGCTTGCTTTCCTTGTGTCCTGGCCATTTCTAATCCTCTGAAGAACCACAGTACAGAGCAGCCGGGTACTGTTAATGTCTCAATGGTACAAAACATTCAGGAGACATGAGTAGTGGATGCGGGGCTGGTGCTTCCCCCTGGAGCCGCTCACTCACCCCTCTGCAGAGCATCAGATGCTGGACAAGCTGTCACGCCACGGCTTGCCCTCTGCAGTGGTGCCACAAGGCTGTTTTAACTGCACTCAGAATAGCAGGGGCCCGGTGACTACTTCTCAAAAAGATCTTTTACGTAAGCAAACTTTGCTCAGGCATTGTGTGTAGAATGCCAGCACTGGCGATGGTGCTGCCATGCAAATGCTGCCTGTCTGATGACACAGGCAAACTCTACAGGAGAAGAGATTTACACATATGATCTACTGCTCAGTTAGGAGAAAAAAAAAGAAAAAAAAAAAAAAAAAGGAAGGGGAGGGGAGGGAGAAGCCTTTATAGACACTGTACTTAAGCATTTCATTTTTATTGTAATATGATAATAAAAGGAGCAAGGAGAGACACTGAGAAGGGAGTGACAAAGCTGGCGAGGTCTCTGTGGTTACGTGCTCCCAGGGTTACCTTGAAGCTTGCCAGTTATAACTGCTTGGTTAATATGTGCCTCTCGCTTTCATACAGCATTAACATCACTATGAAATGAGCAACTTACACCATTGTTACGTGCTGACTGTATGCAATGTATCACAGAGCAGTAAAGGCTATCTATCCCTGTCAGAATTAACATTACTGTTTCATGGCATATAACCATACTGCAAAGAAGTCATTAAATAATATTTCACAGTTAAACATATAACCTTATACTGATATTTTTCTTTTGTAAATGGCTATGAATACCAAGAACTGTATTAAAATTTTGATTTTTTTTTAAAGAAGAGTACATTGTTTAAAAGCAAAATTTACTAGAAAAAGACTTAGTGCCCTCCCTTCTCTTCTTGAGAAAAATATTTTTTTTCCTATACTTTTCCATATATCTTCAGAAGTTGCTATGCAGTATGGTGCTATATCTTTATGCTGAATGTAAGAGGGATATTTTCTATTTAATCAATAGCAGACAGATTTATCTAAGATTTATTTTTTCATTTTCTTCAAAACTCCTGGTCATTTTTTACAATAGAAAATGTGCTCCTGCGGAAATCAACCCAGGCATTTGCTGTCAGTTTAAGCAAGCAAGAAACAACGAGAACAAGAAAAACACAAAGAAAATGGCCTCAAGGGAAAGCTCTGCATAATGAACTTGAAATTGCTACTGCTGGAAATACCGTTTCTGCTTTTCCTGCCAGGGCTGTTACCTCACACAGCAATTTTAGCTTAAAGCAGGGAGCGGAGCTTATCTACAGCATCACTGAAGACCAAGGTTTATGCTGCTGGATTTTCCAAACTCTAGAGACCACTATGTTCCATGGCATGTTGATGGCATTTTTAAAGGGAAAATAGGCCAGGCATAGCCACAGGCTTGCTCACTGGTAAGAAGAAAAGATATTGAATAGTAACAACAAAGCCTACGGAAGCCACATTTTTAAAAGAAATCTACCCCACGTTTTTCAAGTGGGGAAACTCGTAAGTGAAATTAATGGAGAGGACATGCAACTTAAATGATAACAATTTGCTTGGAGATGCAGAGATAATTGCCAAGATTTTAGTTCAGATTCCCAGCTTCCCTTCTGCCTGTGAAAGTAGTATGAGGAAATTCATTTTAGATTACAAGGCAGAGCTGTAGGCTGAATGAGATCTCCCTTACCATGTTATGTCTTGCATATGGTCTCACAGAAGCCTTGGTTAGGGCTTGAATCTTGCCTAAAGGAGAGAAATACAATGAATGAAAAGGAGACATGAGAAGAGAAATTACAGTGCACAGCATTGTCAACAGTTCTCAACTCAAAAGCTTCAGAACACAGATGAATATTTAATAGTCTTTTTAATGCAATAACTGCTTTTCAGTGTTACTCATCCATCTGAGCAGTTGCTGTAGCTACAGCATAACCCAGAGAATTGGCAGAAAGGGAACCGTGTATTCTACCACGTTCCCTGGCCCATATGAAATATTTCAGAATGTTTGTATATCCAAAAGCAGATGTTAGCAGGAAAGGCCTATGAACATGTACACACAAATCCATTTCCTAAACCCAACTGCAGATGGTCATTATTATCATCCTTAGGTTTCAGAACTTTCTTGTTTAAATACATGAATGTACCCTCAGATATCTTGTCACCGAATGCATATTTAATCCTAACTTGAATCCTGGAGTTTTATAGAAAGTTATGTCATGTATGAAAGGGTAGTCCATAAAATAAACCTCATTAGTGGTTTAGTACTCTAGAAGTGCTGATTTAAGGTCATTAATTTGTATAGGTGCTGGCTGTTAAAAATCTTATGTGACTCTGGGGAAAGCTTTTTTAATGGAGTCAGTTTACTGGAAAATCAACAAGGTCAGAGCTGCTCTAGTTCTAATATTTGTAATGAGTCAGGTTTGACATTTCAAGTTGAGAAAACTCTGAATGTAGAACCAAGTTAAGAATATATTGGAAGGATGTTTTGGGGAAGGACAAATTAGATTTTTAAACTGACATGCAGTGCTAAAACTAGGAACAGTTTGCCTGGATTCAGAAAAATGACTAATACAGAAAAAATCTGAACTTATTTGGGAGGAAGAAATCAGCGTAGGGAATATGTGCAAAACCTTTAAACTTCCTGTGCAGTAAACAAGGATACAGACAGGTATTTTGTGTCTAGAACTAAATATATTGCTAGTACCACCATGGAAAAAATAAAAAATAATAAAAAAATCAACTAGCAAGTTAATCAGGAGCTAAGAGGTGAAAGAAGAAGAAATATTAATTTTAGATCTCAGATCTCACTCCTCCTAAGCTGAGTTCCTGTCTGTTGAAAGGGTTGTCACATCGCAGAAAGGATATGATTGCCATGGAGATGATTAGAACTTTTCCTATGATTTAGATTTTGCTGTTAAGTCTATGGTTAGTTCTTCATACCTTTTCTTTTTATGGAAGCATGGAAAATCTGAATGCTAGTTACAAAGCATGTATTAATACTAAATTCAGATGATTTTTTTTTTTTATCTCAGGTCATTTTTTATCTCAGGTCATTTTTTGTGTTCTTTCTATTGCACTTCATACTGTGAAGCAAGACTAAAGGTATTCTCGGCAGTATCGCAGGGAAGCTGTAGTAGAACAGGGAGCTAATTGCTGTATGTTAGAGCTTAGGCCAGTGCCCATAGGATAGTACTTCTTGTCTTGCTGTTTTTTGTAACAGCTATGCGCATTGCATTTTTATCTCAGGACTGGGAAACTATATATATATGTTCTTTAGAAAGCCTGTACTTTGTACTGTTACTGTTCAGCTGAAAATTGTTCTTTGTACTTCAGTGCCGTAGCTCTGTGTCAAAAGGTTTTCTCAGCCTTTGGGAAGGATGTTCTTTGCTTTTAACAACTGTTAAAATATCTGTGAGCTATGAATTTTAATATATGTTACTCTTAATAAAAATGGTAGTGATCTACAATAGTATGCACCTGTCAGACAGAAAAAGGTAAAAGATACCTCCAATATCCTCACTTTTTATTTCACTGCAAATTACATTTCTGTACCTGAATTTTCATAGCTCTGTCCAAAATGTTGTTGACAGAGCTTTCAGATTCTCTATAGCATTCCTCACTGTCAGTTTTGGAGTATTCCAGAAGCTCTTTGCCCTGAGACTCAATGAAGAAGTGCACAAGTTATTCTCTTGTCCTAAATGACACTTATTGACTTGTTGCAACTCACATATGGAGTGCAAAGGGCAGTACTGGTCCCTGTGATAGAGGAGATAGAGAAATTATTTCCTCCTGGAATATGCCAGGCATACAAATCACAGTAAAGGGCAAGAGGGAGATGGCTGTTCCTTTCCTCTACCCTCTAGAGCTGACTGTTGCCAGTGGTGCCAGAGAGAAGGGTAAAGGGTTGCACTGGGTCTCCTGGGACTGACTGTGATTGGAGATTTTCCTTCCATTCTGAAACATCAATAGGCTGATTACTGAGATGAGCTGTGCTTGTGGAGAAGGCTGGAGGAAGGCAGAACAGCTTATCTGAGCTGCCAGTACAGAAAAGCACAGAATCTATATTTATTGCCAAATTCCAGAAGGATTCTATCAAAGCATAGAAATGAGTGCCTGTTGTGCTCAGTGGTATATCCCACCCAGATTGCTTCTGAGGGTCGTGCACTAGGCCCGCTATAGCAAATATTTTGTCATTGCTGAATTCTGCCTTGTTCTGACCCTTGCACTTGTAAGAGCATTTTTGTTCAGCTAAGAACTTGAATACTGATCCCTGCTATTCTTGGAGCGGTGGGTTTTCTTCATCCACATCACCACCAAAGATGGGAAATGTAATAAGAGGAAATTGTTGCTAGCAACAAGGAACCAGATACAACTGATGAAGACAAGTTGTTGGAAGTGACCATCTCTTTTTGTATAACTGAATGAGCAGTTATTCCATTTGCTGGCCCCAGCTTCCTTGCAAACCAGAAGGAAAGAACCCTTCGTCATGATCAGCAGATTTAGAGACTCTGTTCAAAGCAGGAGAGTTGACCATGCTGGCTTCCCTTTTTCTGGATTCTGCTTTTTCCTAGAGTTTGGAAATCTGCAATAATTTCACTAAAAATTTATTGGGTTTGGTGGAAAAAAAAAGAAAGTCAGTTAAATGAGAATGTTCAGATTGCCTAGTCCCTGATGTTTCAAGAAAGTTGCTGTGACTCAACATAAAAATCTTAGTGTTTCAATTCTCATCTTTATGAATCATATTGGATGTTGTTGTTTTGTTTGTTTGTTTGTTTGTTTGTTTTCATGAGAACTGTAGGAGTCATTGGGCTGAATTCTTGTTATCATTGTCACAATTTGGATGAACCGGGATTCAAGATTGAGTTACATTTCATAACTGAACTGATCATTTATTAATTATAGGTGAAAGAACTGTACTTCAGTATGCAGAAAATTTTCTTGCATCAAAGTAGAGAGTGGATACTTGTTAGTACAGGTACTCACATTTCTGTTTCATCTAAAAAGGCCACAAGGATCTGAAGCCAGAGTCAAGTAATAGAAGATAGCTTTTTCTCTGACACACTGAATTTTGCTTGTTAAACGCCACCACAAAGTTATTTTTATTTGTTCCACATTATTTATGAGAAGTACTTTTCTCCTTTGTGTGTCACAATTTAGCCAAAAGTCATCTGTGTATATTCAAGAATAACTAAGTAAGATCATTAATTGCATTCTTCTGGTTGGCAACAAACTGTGTGTATGAGCCATTTCCCACAGTTTTCTGTAAACTGTGTGTGTTTATTTGTGCTGTCTGTAGAACTGTTCATATCTGTAGTGATATATGAAAAAGTTTTTATAATTTTCTGTTGGGTCAACGGTTTAGAAAACCTAGGCAATTAATCTGATTTGACAACATTATTTCTTGTATTTGTATAGCATTAATGCATTAATTTGCTGGTCTTCTTTCCTGTTTAGCAGTGTGATGTACCTTTCAGTAAACTTTAATGCTATTCGCACAGAAGAGAGAGAACACCTTTCCTTTAAGTCCCACAGTGAACCAAAGTTAGAATACAGTGGCCATCTCTATGCTTTTTGATCATACCTGTTCTACTTGCAGTAAAGCTTCAATATAAAGCTTAATAATAAGGCTTAATACACGCTTACAGTTTGTCCTTGGCTATTAAGGCTGAATACCATAATTGTCATAAGTAAATTAGGAGTCGTGTTTTCCCGTACAGGTAAATACACGTCTTAGATGGGACATTTTACATTCACAATCTATATTTTTCTTATTTGTGAGCGTGTGAAAATTTTTAACCAATTGTATTGTTCATGAGCTATAGACAAGAGAACTTGGTGTAATGAATACAAAACAAGCCATGCTTAATGTTAAAATATCCATGGCAATACTTTGTTCAAGCTTAAGAAGCAAAGCTAAAGCCAGGCTAGGTAAACTTAGGTGGGAAAATAAGGATCAACCCCTGTTAAGTAACAGGCAAACCAATTCTCTGTTGTGAACTGGAGCTCTGTTGTGAATTTTTCTCTGTGGTCCAAAATCTGGAGCCCACCCATGTGAAGTGCTGAATGTCAGTGAAAGCCATGTCGGAACAGAAGGTGTTCACCATCTTCCAGGACTGGCCCTTTGGTCCCCATACTATGCGTTATGCAGCTTGTTTTTCTTGAACTAATAGTTATTCTTTTTCCCTTCTTCCTGAAAACTAGGTTATGTTTTGTTGCTTCCAAGTCCTGGTTATAGAAGTTCATTCTCTCTTAGTGCAAATACAGTATAGCAAGCCATATGGCCTATTTTCCTCCTAAGAAGATTAACTTACAGAACTTGGATCACTTATGTTGCGTTTTGTGCTGGTTTGGTTTTGTTTCCTTAAGATGAGATTGCCATCTCTGTAATACCAGTATATTTTATTTGTTGTAATCTGATGTACCATTTTTCTCCCCTTTTTCTCCTCCCCCTAAGATTATCGTTGGAGAAACTGCAGTGTTTTGCCTACAGTTAGCTACAAAGGATTTTGAAAACCAAGAAAAAACAATATTAACTGGAGACTGTTGTTATATAAATCCACTGGTGCGCAGAACCATCAGATTCCTTGGTATGAGCAAAATTAATGTTTCCATTTTCTGAATGATGAGAGTGATCAAATATGTCTTAAATCTGACGTGGGGAAAACATCCAGATAAACAGTATTTCATGTGTAGTCTTAACTTGGGTGCAATGGCTTCTTTCCTTTTGGGGAGCAACTTAAGTTTCTTGGAATTTTGGATTAAAAAACAGTTGCAGAAACAGCAGGAAGAATAGAAAAAACTGGGACCATGAGAGGCTAAAGACAACTGGTGAGCCCTGACTAGGATGAAATGGAGAAGGGAAATATCCTTATGCCATATCTATGGTCAGTAGTTTCCTTTTGGTTACACTCACATACAGCAGGCAAAGTTGAGGATGTTGGGATATAAATTTATGTCTGAAAGTAAGCCCTGTTTAGGTACTTTCCCAGCCTGGAACATATAATCAACGACAGAGGACTGAATGAAATCCTTGGTCCACTGAAGTCAGCTGTAACAACCAACCAAACAAAAAACCCCAACCCTCTCCCAGCTTCAGTAAATACAAAACATCATGCTTTCTAATTAATTCATTGGAATTGTATTTTGGGGAGGGAAGTAACACCATGAAGAATGTCTGTTGAATATTCCCAGATGTTGCTTTTTAATGCATGCAAGGATGTCATAGCAGGGCTCAGTCTGTCGGTTGTTTGCTTCTCCCTCCTGCTTGTATCTAAGAGAAGCAGCTGGAGCACAAAGCCCTGGGGCAGCTGATCCTCTGTGTGCCCCCGCCACTGGGGGAGGAAGGGGCGTACAGCTGGGTCTGTCTGCGCAGCGTTTGTGTGACAGCCGTGCCCGCCTTCTGTGAGCACGATTGCTCACTGTCACACAGGAGTGCTGGAAGTCATTGAGGGTGAGACTGTCTTGCATAGATCCAGAAGGGGAGCAGGAGCGATGCGGAGGAGCTCCTCCTGCTCCAGTTGCTCTCCACAGGGGCTGTGCAGTCATTGTCAGAGCTTCCTTCCCACTTGGTGGGCCCTCCTTGCTCACAGAAGCAAAAAACAAAGCTGGTGGGAAGGCAGGGATGAACAGCAGCCTTTGCACTGTTCCACCAGGCAAGGCATCACTACCTGTTATGCTCACAGAAAGGAATGTGGCTACCTATTCTGGGGCAGTGCACATCCCCAGGGCTTGCTGAAAGGGGCCTCCTGTGCGGTGCCTGGGCACAATCCTTTCCTTACTAGTGTCTAGCTGTTCAGGGTGAATTAATGTTAGTGTGACCTTGCTGACCAGCCAGAATCCCAGAAACAATGCTTGGTATTCCAGTTTTGCAGAGGAAAAAACCCTGACCTTTAAAAATGCACACGCTTCTGTGGCATCGTGTCTGCGGTGGTGTGCATCCATTGATGTCCTCATCCTCAGAGTGCCCCAGGAAGCTGGAAACTGCCAGAACTCACACTATATTCACAGGGAGTTGAAGTATGGGAAGGGCAAATTGATTTGCCTATAGAAATACAGGAAATCTGTAGCTCAGGTGGAATTTGAACACACATCTGCTGGCTTAGTCTCCCAGTCAGAGTGCTGTGTTTGCATCTCTTTCCAGAGCTTGCTTTCTGCTTCCAAAAGGATAGAAAGAGACCTCAGAATAGAAATCTGTTTTCTTTTAAATTATCAGATACATGCATTCCTTTCTAATGAACAAGAAGTACATATCTTAATGCTTTGCTGATGTCTGATTAGAAATATGCTTTAGCATAAGAAGCTCCTCAAATATATACATATTTAGCTCATTGTGTTGATATTATGATTAATATGCCATGCAGAGTTGCACCCAGTAGCAGGCAGATGAAGACAACTCGTGCATGATAGTATTAAATTATTCAGTACTTCGTCTTCCTTACAGCTGAGAGAGAAAAGAAAAAGTCCAGTATGTGTTACATTTTTTTCAAGTCACCTCACCACTTAGAGCCTGACTTCTCTGGTTCTGAAACAGATTTTTGGGGTGAAGAATTTGCCTTTGTCACTTCTGTTTAGTGAACATAGGCAAAGGCTAGATGCCAGCATAGCTATGCCGAACAGGTGGAGACACATGGCTAGGGGGCTCAGGAAAGCAGGCTGTTTGTATGAGAGGTGAGCATGCTCCCCTGAAGGATGGAGAGAGATTGGGTGCGTGGGTATGTCTCATCATCGTTTCTGTGGGTGTGTAGGAAATTATAATCTCCAGCATCATCCAGGATCTTTAGGGTACAGCCTGGTCTCTGTACACTTGGGAGTTGTTCGTGTTCTTAAATGGAAGGAGCTGATTTGTTACTGCAATAAATATTATAATATGTTGTCCTGGAGTGAAATTGTCAGGATATTTAACTCTTTGTTTCCCTCTTTAGGAATTTACGCATTTGGACTGTTTGCTACGGACATCTTTGTAAATGCTGGACAAGTAGTAACAGGGAATCTTGCACCACATTTTCTTGCACTTTGTAAACCCAACTATACAGCACTTGGATGTAAACAGTATACACAATTCATCAGTAGTGCTCATGCCTGTACGGGAAACCCAGACCTTATCATGAAAGCCAGAAAGACATTCCCATCCAAAGAAGCAGCACTAAGCGTATATGCAGCTATGTATCTGGCTGTAAGTATGTTGTGCTATTTAATGTCACTATAATTTTGAGAGTACATGTCTCAAACTATTGGTGGGGGGAGGAGTGGAGGGGAAATAAGACAACTATTGACTTTTGGTTTTCTGTATGTAAACCTGTGTGTTACTGTGAAGCCTTTGAGAATTTGATTCATTGACTTCATTCTGACAATTACAGATGTAGTGGTCCTCTGAGCCTTGAAAGCTAAGGAAGTGTCTAGGGCAATGCAGAGGGAGGATAAATTGTTCAGAATGGTTATTGGTGTAGGAGAACCAGGTTCTTGGTTTACTTTTTCCCTCTTTCCAGAGGATCTGGGAAAAGGGTGTGTTGGGTGGTAAAGAAGAAAGGTAGGGATTATCTGTGATTGGTAATAGTCCCTTTCTGTGTTTTATCTGAGTACAAATAAGTAGAATTGCACGTGGCTTTGGTGGGGTAAAGCATAAGAGTGGGTACATGTAAGTGTCTGATCTCACAAGTTTCCTGGATTTGTGCGTATCCATAGGTACCAGAATTGATATTTATAGGTACCTCAGTGCTCAGGCTCTTATACTGCATTTATGTAGGCTACAAAACAGCCCATCCTTTCTGCCCTCTCTCCTCTCTGACACAGGGAGTGATGAGCAGGGCTGGGACAAACTGCTGTTTACTGACTGGCATCAGAGCTGGTGCTGAGGATATTCAGAAGTGCTGGGAGGCAGGTGAGAGGGCAGTACTCGTGAGTCTTGCTCAGATAATTCAGTGCAATGTTCCCTGGCTTAGTTTGGAGTGCACATTGTGCCTTTCACAAGCAGAAGAGCATTTTCCTAGTTGACTGTCCCTGGGGCACCCCTGTGGAAATCTTCCACCTGACCTGGGCTTGCAATTGCATTCCTTTATAGCCCACTGGATGGACCCAAGGCTTCCCTCGCAGTGTCAGAGGGGAGCAGGGCAGGTGTGTGCCTCGCTGGTTATGGCTGCTGTCACCCCTTCTGTGCCTGATGTATTTCAGCAGTGGTCTGTGTGTATCACTTTTGACCATATATACTTAATAAACTGCCTTAATTCTTGATTGATCTGGAAGCTGATACTTGTCAGCTGATACTCAAAAAGCAAAGATCTCAAAGATCTCAAACCCATCCACAGGCAGCATGCCAATGCCATGCTTCTGGATATGGGTTTAGAGACAGTTGCTTAAAATCTGCAGCCCTGACAGCAACGTTTATCTGAAGTTCCTTGTGGGCAATGCCACCTAGAGATGTGGATTATCAGTTAGTACTGATGTGTTATCTGCAAATAAGAGACGAGCAATTAAATTTTATTCTAACTTGAGGCAAGTGTAAGACTCCTAATAGTATTGTCTTTATTTGGGGAGATATCTGAGGCTTTGCTTCACTGAAACATACCTCTAAATTTGGTGCAAGCTATTTTAGAAAATATTCAGCTTTCTACATTTTAATTGCTCCTATTTTTCTCATCCATCTGTAAAGTTGGATTTCCACTGTTGCCATGAGTCACAGTAACTAAAGGAAACCAACTGTTCAGCTGCTGCAGAGCAGGAAAGAAAATAGTATTAATACTTTTTTTTTTTTTTTTTTTTTTTTTTTTTAAGTAGGCATTATAAGGCCTAATACCTAGCATCATGGCTTTTGATATGAGCTACAGTACTTAAAGCAAATTTTATGGTGTCTCTGGTCAATATATGATTAACAACATCAAAAGTGGAAAACAATGTGATCTATTTAATGACTTCATAATCTTTCCGTAACTGTGGAAATGGATATATCCCATATCACTAGTTTATCACTGCGATACATGACAGTGTCATCACTTAACTAAAGCACTGTGAACTGCTGACAGGATTTGTGAGCTCTTACAGGCTGTTTGAAGAAATTAATTACTATGATGTATCAGCTGAGCGCTAGCCTGAAAATGTAGGTCCTTGCTGCGATATTGTCAGAGTCTTTTAAAAAGTAATAATAATAATAAAAATCCAGTTGCATTTTTGCAGCTAAAAATACTGTTTGTTACACACCAGGGAAAGAAATGCAATGTTCTAATATCTGAGGTCATGTCCTCACGCTGTCATGATGTTTATTGGGAAAGTTGGCCCCGAGTAACAACTTTCTCATCGTTATTCACTGGAGAAGAATATTTAAACAGTAGCCTAGTCTTTGTATGAGCAAGTTATTGAGAGCACGGACATAAAGACCTCCATATACTACTCAGCTAGTAGCATGAGCATATCCTTTCTGATACAAAATGTGCTTTCTTTTTGGTTAACAGAAATATTTGGGGGAGAGGGAGTGATTGTTTTAGAATCCTCCCTGGACCATTTCAGCCAGCTGTGCGCAAAATGAAACCAGCTCTAAGACATAAGCAGACAACAAGCTGATCCAGCGTCCTTGCTTTCTGAGGTGGTGACGTAAACAGCCAGACTTCACTAATCAGTCATATTTCACTGATCAGCCCATTTGAAAACAAAACCTATGCTTTATCTAATAATTCCCTGGTCTTGTTCCATGTAAGTGCAGTCATGTCCTTATCACCTAGCATCTGTGCGTATTGTCTTGTTAACAATAGCTTTTTTTCATCTAAGTTCTTGAGTTTTCCTTTTGCCCCCCTCCCCTCTTTTGTGAGTGGGTGGCTGCTATGGTAACTTTGAATCCCCCTCCTGCTGAAAGTACAGGCTTTTGCAAACAATTGTACTGCTAATATTTAGGCCTCTCTGTAGTGTTTGTCTCCATTGCTTTCTCTCAGGACCTATCGAGACTCAGCAGCTGAAACGTTGAATGGCAGCGCTATGGTTAGATGTTTTCTCTACCCTGCTCCAAATGCGGATGCTTTCAAGGATCCATTACTCACCTTCTTCAGAGTTTTAGGTTTATTTATCCCTAGTGTACCAAAATCTTAATAATAAACTACCATAAATTATTCCAAAATCTCTACCTTAGCTGGCTGGGTATTTTCTTAGCTCTCTGCTCAGCTCATCTTAGATCTCTTTTGTGTGTGTGTGTACCGGAGTTGGGATAATAAGTTGACTGCGTCAGCATTCACTTGTTATCAGCATTGCAATTCACCCTTTCTCAGCTGAACAGCATCTGCTGACATAGGTATTGAGGCAAACATTGTGGGTTTATTAAATAGAATATAATTGTATGAGACACATTTTAATATGCATAAGCTGACACAGCCTGGACAATTAGAGATATATTTTGAAGCAGCCCTTATGCACATACTTTTTTTTTTTTTTTTTTTTCTCCACAACTTACACAAAAATGAGAAGTCGTGAGTCTTTTTTTTGGTAGGATTTTAAAGTGATCTATGAAGATGTAGTCAGTCTATTCCCATGGATTTAAATATGAGACTATGACTAACAGTTGTCCTTTGTTGCTGCAAACCTAGGGGATTGATCATTACTGGCTGTAGTTTAAAACAAATTTTGTTTAATTCTACAAAATGTTGCTTTTTCTTACTGCATTGGAT
The DNA here is from genome assembly GCA_011076525.1 of Nettapus auritus. Classification (NCBI taxonomy): domain Eukaryota; kingdom Metazoa; phylum Chordata; class Aves; order Anseriformes; family Anatidae; genus Nettapus; species Nettapus auritus. The sequence continues at coordinate 2,878,833 of CM021772.1, read as the reverse complement.
GAGCAGTAGGCAACTAACCTATCCAAAGCATGATTTTTTAACTTGATGCTATCAGATACATTTCAGGCTTGCTTTGGATTTGTAATGATAGAGGAGCAGGTTTAATGTTTTGATAATTAACATAGCCCTTAGGCCCATGGGTTGCTTTTGTTGCTCTGTACTGTGAACCCCTGGCTGCAACTACAGCCTCAGGCAGGGCTAGCAGATGAAGCTGACAAATAATGCTTTCCCCTCTGCAGAGCTTTTGTTGAGACCTCGATCTTCTGTTTTGCAAAGTTCTTGCTTCTGGACATTGCTGTATCATCCCTGTTGTTTAATATGTTTATAAGTCACTGGGAAAAGACAACAAGGCGATCTGGGTTACAGTGCTGGCAACGTGATGATGACACTGCCAAGTGACGCTCCTTGATCCAGTCTTTAGGTGCAGGTCTCTGCTCATCTCTGAAGATCTTTTTCTTGAAATGCCCATTTGGGTCCCGTTCAATGGGTAGCTGACAGGGGCATGGTGGGCCTTTGATAGGCTTTAAGGGAGTATTGAGTTGCAACAGAATCCTGAAGTCTGGTTTGTTGTTGCCTTTTTAATTTTAATTTTAATTTTATTTTATTTTTTGAAAAGTTGAAGGATTAAAGGATTTTGGAAGCTTTTCAGGGACAGCGTTAGGAAAGTGGGATTTCTTTTTGGTATATGGCTCAGTGAGTAAAAGTATCCACTGACACTGATTGTACAGCTCTTCATATATTGGATGCTTCAGACCGGATAGCAAATTAATATTACAGTTTGGTTTGGGGATTTATCTAAAGACCTCTGGAGATTTCTTCTCAGTCAGTTCTTCATTACAATTCAGTTGCTCAAGATAATGAGCTCTGTAGACTGAACTAGTTCTAGTTAATATTCGGGTGTATCTTACTGTCTTGGTAAGTTGAAGAATACCTCTTCCAGTTGCTTAAAATTGCAACTGTGGGGAATTCTTAGTGAGACACTTCATAGTAAGTTCCATAATTTCTAGAATTTTCTTTTCCTTTTGCCAACCCAGGCCTCTGACTTTGAAACCCAAGTTTCATTGAGGGTCTTCAATAATTACTGCAAAGTGTATCAAGAAAACTGGAGACGTCTTCAAAATAACTAAAATTAAAAAAAATCTTCAGTGGGCAGTTTTGGTTGCAGTGAGGCCCAGATGATTTTAAGGATAGGACTGTGGTTTGCTCTGGTAATAATTTGACACAATAATTCCTTCAAATCAAGGGAGCTGGAGAGCTTTTATATTACCAGGCAGGATTCAAACTAAGCACTGAACTTGGTTGCAAACTACAGCCTAGCCCACTACTTTTCCATGTTTTTGATCTCTTACTATCTCTTTTCTTGTAGCTGTGACAAATGTTGAAAACTGTGCATTCCTCAGGTGGAAGATCTATAACTTATATTACTTGCAGGAGTCTTTTTTTTTTTTTTTTTTTTTTT